>JAMJFZ010001264.1:13875000-14235000 GCA_026225945.1 Cricetomys ansorgei | reverse complement strand
ACAGGAGCAACTTAAGGAGAGGAGGACTTATTTTAGTTTCTAAACTTAGGGGTGTGTGGCTGTATGACCTGTCTGGGTGGGTAGTCACTCTGCAGTAGCAGAAGGAAAGCAGAGAGCTCAAGATCTTCCATGACAGCCAGCGAGGCCCTGTCTCTTCAGGGACCAAGTATTCAAATAAATGAGGCTGCCGGGAGCAGACACTATACATTTTATCCAGAATGATGAGAAACAGTAGCAACAATAATAACAAAGTCTTTTAATTAATGGTGTGTGTGTGTGTGTGTGTGTGTGTGTGTGTGTGTGTGTGTGTGTGTTTTCATTCCCAGGTAGTGACTGGGCTGGTTTATTTCTATTGCTTTCCTTTTGATTGTCTATATTTCCCCCTATATAATCGCATGACTCTTGTTTTGTTGTTAAATAGGGTGGTCAAGCAGTTTAGCATATGAACAGAAACAGTGATATTTTATAGGATCAGGGAAGAGTTAGTCCACATAAAAGTTGTAACTAAGCCACACTTCTACCATATCATCTTATTTAAAAACATTTTTTCCAGGTTAGCATAAAAAACAATGGGTCGTATGTTGACATTCTCATCCCACTGTTTCACTCTGCCCACAGCCATTCCCCATCCCTACTGCCCTGCCCTCTGCTCCATCTTTCTCTTGTTTGAGCAGAAAAAAAATAGAAAATAATTATTTTAGGAAAACTAACCTGACTTTTCTGGTGTCTTCTAACATTCCACAATCTATTGTCTTCGTTTCTTTCTCCTCCCACAGCACTTCCTCCTGTCTGGGATTAGCCTCTCCGAGTGAAATGTCTTCCTCCTTTCTGAATGTGGATCTAAATAGAAACCCACTTTCAGCCTAGCTGCTGCCTCGCCCGTTTCCAGTGATCTGATGGTAATAACAAGATTAGGGCTTCAGTTCTCTTAGTTATATGGATACGTAGGATGCTTGGCTGACCCACAAGCCAATGTGGAGGAGTATTCCACACAAGGCTTTTGCATTGGGAAGTATCACAGGCATACAGAGTTTGTTCAATTATACTATGTAAACTTTTGTGGATGTCAAAAATATATTCTAGACATTATTTATTTACATCGATATTAAAATGGTACGATTCAGAAACAGTGATACAGTTTTTCCTAACTTTGTGCTTCATAAATAATTTTGTCAAAACACACAAACTACTTCTCATTAATATCTCCTCAATATGGCTGCCGTGGAGTCATCTAGCAAATTTCCATAGTTCTTTGTTTTAATTTCTATCAAAAAAAATTTTGAGACGTGGTCCCTTTTGCATCTGTGTATAAAGCTGGGTTTACTGACACCTATTATCTATAGTCACAAACACACATTCAAAAACATTAACGTATTTGATTTTTATTTCTTTTGTGCATGCATAAATATGATCGCCACAGGTAACTGGGGCTGCTGGGCAGCCAGTCTAGCCTACAAGCCCAATGAAAGACTCTGTATCAAAAGAGAAAAATGTGAATGGGATTCGAGGAAAGACATTTGAGGGTATCCTCTCACCCACACACACACACACATGCATATGCATCCACACACATACATACATGTGTAGCAGCACACACAAGCACACATACACAAGGACTTGTTTATCATGACATTTCGCTTCATAAGAATAAACTTATAGCTCAGGTATAATCACTTAATCTTTATAGTAGATCTCCAGTTTTTTTAATTGCATATATGTTTGCATATGCATATATTACATGCATGCATGTGTACACAAATATGGCTTATACACAGAAGCATGTGTATGTGTGTGTACATGTTCTTGTAAAGGTTGACATCAGTGTCCTCCTCTTTCTTTCCTTTATTTTTTCAGACAGGGTCCCTTACTTGGACCTCAGCATTTCAGAGAGACTGGCTGGACACCGAGAGCCTGGATGTGCCTGCCTTTGCCTCCCACTGCAGGAGTTGCAGGTGCACGAGGCTGCATTTAGTTTTTAAATGGGTGCTGGGGATCTTAATTCTTTCTTCCATATTGTCCCCACATTTGATGTTAAGGCTACTGAACCCCACATCTGCCTCATGTTGGCTCAAGCTGATATGTTCTCCGTAGTGGGGACAAGGCTACAATTTTGCCCAATGGAGGTCCCTGAAAAGCTAAGGGAACTTCTCAGTCTGGCAGCAACAGCATGGAGCTGTGCTTCTGCCGCCATCTCCCCTGGCACCTTCTAGGGTAACAATTTGGGAAAAGTCTTCATTTTAGTATGTGTGACGGCAAAGGGGGCAAGAGGAAGAACAGAGCAGAGCTAGTTTCTTAGACTGTGCACAGGGGAGGAGCAGGAATCTATCTGGTGGACACACGGGCGGCAGTGTGTGTGTGTGTGTGTGTGTGTGTGTGTGTGTGTATGGGTGAGTGGCTTAGCCATAAAGAGTGAACCATGGAATCATGTGCCAAAGCCATGGCACAAAGACAGGGATGGGTTGTGCTGAGCCAGTCCTGAGAGGGATCTCCGGCTTGGAAGGATGTTTTTGGCATGAGTTAAAGGATGTATGGTTTAGAAGGCTGTCTCTGCAATAAATGAGAGCAGGAAGAACGAGCCACCCACTGCACCTCAATTTACTTCAGTATTAACAGGTTATGGGACTTTTCCTCAGGGTATTTTGTTGTGCATGAATTGCCACATCCCAATCTGAGGGTTTTTGGATAAGCATTTGCCGGGAAGCTGAGAGGTTGATGAGTAGTGAATACAAGGGGTGTGACAAATGATCGACTTCATTTTCTGAAAGGCTGTGACAAATGCTCTCTGGGAGTGGGGTTGAATGAGCACCGCTTCCATGTCAGCTATGTCTGGGGATTAAGTTTCCTGAACTGTGGATCATCTTTGTCACAGGCTGAGAGAGCAACGAGCTGTACCTGTCTAGGCATTATTTGCACAGGGAAGGAACGTACTTCTTCTAAGACCTTTGTCCGAGATGTTACTAATATCTAACACTAAGTTAATGACTTTGGAAACTGGGTTTCAGGGACCCACGTGGACCATATAAATGAAAATAACATCTGTTGATGATGCATTTTCATGAACGTGATTTTATTTTGTCACCTAAACCTGTGATCAAGTCAGGCATGGATAATGCCTTGTTCACAGACGCGAAGACGTGGAGCGGCTAATTGCTTCAGCCAACCTTAGCGGGGAGATCCCTAAGAAGACCTGAGGGCCTCAGGGATGCCCCTCTTCAGGCTGAGGCCTCCAGTCCTTACAGAGCATGCCATTCTAAACAGGCCACATCATACGCACCTGCTGACTCAGTGACGTGGAGATACTCTACTTGCTAAGATAAATCCCTGATCTGCTCTCCAGAAAAATGTCCACAAGTTAAGGCTCGTCCAGATTTACGGGCAGAAGGATTGATTCAGGACTTCTTTGCTGTTGTGACTATTAGTTTAATTAGTGACAGATGTTGCAATTGTCAAGTCTCAGGAAGGGTTGTCATGGGAAAATGCCTGTTCTTACAGTCCCTAAGCCCTCTGCCTTCCAGTTCTAGCCTCTCACACAGTGGTGCACATAAATCTGAGTCTTTTAATATATCTTAGAAGTTATTTCATGTCTCTGTTCAGACTCTAATCTTTATTAATATGGACTTTATTCTTTTGGGGTGGGAGAGGCTTGGTCTTGTTCAAAGGGACATGGCATAATCTATTTATGGCAGTAGGTTTGCTGATAATGCAAAAACCAGGATGATTTATAAGTCTTTATAAAACACAAACTCACCCTGGAAGAAAAAAAACCAAGTATCAAAAATGTAAAAATTATCAAGAGCCTAAGTATTTAAAATTTGGATGGTATCACCATATTGGCATTCACTCAAAATTTAGTGATTTAAGTTGAACTCTTATCAGTTTGAATAAGAGTTCTTTTTGGGAATTTTGTGACTATGGCCAATCTCTGTGTAGAGTTCACAGTTTGCAATTGTATTTCCTGTGGTAAGAGTGTGAACATACTTATGGTTACTCTGAACTGCATAGTTTAAAAAGGTTAAGGTTATTCCAAAAGTGAGTATAGATAATATATTTCTGTGCATCTAAGTTCTGTTTGTATCACTCAATCCAATCCTTTGTTCGTTATTCTTTGGATTGGTGCTCTTTTCCTTATTTATTTGTAGGAGACTTTTTATAGTGAGGAAAATAGTCCTTTTGAACCTGTTGCAAATATTCTTCTGTTGTGGAGGTTTATTTTTAGTTGTATATAAAATAATTGCTTTGTGCACTGTTGGGTGAGGGTCTGCCTAGATCTTGGTGTTTTGTATTATCTGCAGGTGTTGGATTTCTGTGGGGGATGTTTGGTTGCTCAGGATCTCCATGTGCTATCAGTAGAACACCTAAGGAGTTCTGTATCAATAAAAACACCTGAACTCAGAAGCTCAGAGTTCCACTGTCTACTGGGTGCTTGTCATGATGGTGGTTACCTTGCTGAGGTCTGGCAGGGTTTGCACCTATGAAAATGCTTCCTTATCCTTCCTTGCTGAGCCACCACAGCAGCTTACTGCTACAAATGGTTTACCAACATGGGGCATGACATCATGCCAGCTACATCCAACGTGAAGACAAGGAAGAAAGAAAAAGAAACTACAGATCTCACAGAGTCTATTTTGTTTTGTTTTCTGCAAACCTGTCCAGATACTGGTGAGGTGAGATGGTCCTGACAAGACACATATGCTGTGGTGATGAGAACTCCACCCCACAAGGGAACCCTTCCTGCAGACAAGGTGACCAGTTGTTTCTCCTGCAAACTAGAATCTTTCTTAAAATCTGGAAAGTGTTTCCTCAGGGTCATCACACAGAAGCTGCCTTCCAGAACTAGTCAAGGTTGTATTTGGTGCCAGTAGCTGAACTTGGTACTGTAAGAATCACCTAGGTCTTACTGGTTTTGAAGGCATGAAGGGATCTTTGGAGAGCAGTTGAGGCTTGGCACTATGAGAGGCCAGGAGAGGCCGTTGGTGAAGGTGCAGCCAGAGTAGCAGTTGAAGGCCCCAATTGAAGGACTCATTCAGAGAAGTTGATGTTAGCACCATGAAGAAAGCCTGGGAGAGGTTACTGGTGAAAGTGCAGCCCAGTTGCAGCAGAAATCCCCAGTGTTCTGAAGATGCCAGTAACGTGGGATGACCACCAAGAACAGCAGCAGCAGTGGAGTGGAGCCAACCAGAGCCTGGAGTACAAGCTGTGTGTGCTTGTCAGAGTCAGAGAAGTGACCCAAGCTCTTTGTAGGAGCCCAGAAGATCATGAGTGAATTCCAGATGATTGGACATTGATGGTGTTTTTATGCTTTCCAAAGACATTGTAAAAAAAAAAGTTTGGTAGACGTTTGGTTTCATTTGGTCCTGTGCCCTTGTGATTGTTCCTCTTGTAAATAGTTTTGCTGGTGTAGTGTTAAATTGTGTTGTAGAGATAAAGCAGATTTTTGGATTGGCTTATGCAGAAAAGAAGAATTGTTGTGGAAGTTTATTTTTGGCGATGTATAAAATAATTGTTTTGTGCACTGTTAGGTGAGGATCTGCCTAGGTCTTGGCATTTTGTATTGTCTACAGGTGTTGGATTTCTATGGGGAATGTTTGATTGCTAATGATCTGCACGTGCTATCAGTAGAACATGTGAGAAGTTCTGAATCAATAAAAAACACCTGAGTTCAGACGCTCAGGGTTCTTCTGTCCAGTATTGCAATTGCATGATGGTGGTTTCCTCTGCTGAGGTCTCTCAGAGTTTGCACCTATAAAAAATGCTTCCTTGTCATCCTTGGTTAGCCGCCACAACAACATACAGCTGCTACATTCTTCCTTTTTTTTTTTTTTTTGAGATAGGGTTGCTTTGGCTGTCCTGGAACTCATTGTATAGTACAGGCTGGCCTTGAACTCACAGAGATCCACCTGCCTTTGCCTCCTGGATGCTGGGATTAAAGGTGCATGCCACCACTACCTGGCTTCTTCCAGTTTTTAAATTTAATATGGTTTATATCATTTTCCACATAAATTTGGAACTGTATGCAAGTGTGATCTAACTGCTTATTGTGTTTTAGAAAATATTACTTTTGAGTTATTACTACTTTCTAATGCTTTAAATTGTTTTCATTTAAAATTTTAATTCACAGGAAATAGTTTGTTGTAGGGAGTGAGACAAAATTTGGTTAATTTTCCCATACAATACAAATACATTATTTTCAAATGCACAACATGAAATAATCACTTTTTCTTTTTCCTATTCTATAAATATACCACAATTATTAAATTAGAAAGATACCAATATTCCATATGCATTTGAGCCTAATTTTAGATTCTTAATTCTATTCAATTTATCATATCAATTTCTTATTACCATGCAAACCCTAAGCCAGCTTCATTATGTAATTTTATAACACATCTTACATATTTAGGATTTTGGTAAATGTTTGGTAAAACATTTACTTTTATGTTTTACTATTGCTCATCATTTTCCTTAACTTTTTAAATATCTTGAACTATCAAGGTACCAAGAAGTGACCTTCTCACCCTAAACAATTGTTGCCCTTTTAATTGAGATACTGGGGGAATTGTAGTTATGGATCAGCTGATACTGTGGTCTAAATGTTAATGGAACACTAATTTCATATGTTGAAACTTAACCATTGTCCTAGTTGTTTCGGTCTAGTAAGCTGTGGTGAAAATATCTGACAGCAACACCTAACGAAAAGAAGAAGAATTTATATGAACTTACAGATGTAGAGAACCTAGTCCATGATTGCTCAGCTCCAGGTGCTTGGTAGAACATCACAGTGGCAGGAGTGTTTAACAGAGAAGACTGTTCACTTCCTGGGGATACAGAAAGGGGCAGAGCAAGATGTGCCCTTCAAAGATGCTCCTCTGCTGACCTACTTCCTCTGTCTATGTCCCATCAGGTTTTCAGACTCTCCTAACATAATATCACCAGCAGAGGAACAAAGCCACAAGAATTAGTCTTTTCTGGAGGATGCTTCATATCTACAAATTCACAGGATTCAAGGTGATGTTAGGAGTCAGGTCCTGTGAGAGATGGTTGGTTAGCCATGAGGCCTCCCCTTTCATGAAGTTGATGCTTTAATAAAAGAACTCGAAAGAGTAGTGAAGGAGAATGTCTTTCCTGTCTCTGTATGTAAAAACAGAACAAAATGCTATTTTGAAGCAGAGAGTAAATCCTTGCTAGACACAAAATCTGTTAGTGCCCTTATCTTGGAGAGATTAGATTTTCCGGCTTCCAAATTTGAGAAATAATTTTTTATAGTTTATAAATTATCCAATCTTAGGCATTTTATTATAACAGCAGGGATGGGCAAAAGCAGTTAAGATCTGACATCTTTAGTGAATTTTTCCATTCAAGAATAAATGATTTAGTGAATTTTTCATTCAAGAATAAATGATTTAAAGTTAGGCAAATCTTTCATTAGGTGCCCATCTCTTTAATTCTTAAAACTTGTTATTCATATATAGCATATATAGAAAAAAGCACAAGGATAAAAAAATTACAAACAATTCAGCACCAAGTGAACAGACCCATATATCATCTGCCAGGAAAACAAACAGAACATTACCACCATTCCTGGTGATAGGCTACTTCTGTTATGTTTTCTCCCAATCATTGCTCCTTCTTGTCGTAAACTTTATGTTCGTGAGATTCATCAAACGGTTGTGAATAATTATAGCTCGTTGATTTTCATTTCTATGTCAGATCTTCATGCTATGCATATACAACAAAAATTAAACAATTTTATGCTTGCACATTTGAGGGTTTTTTTCCAGTTTGAGTTGATATGCACGCAACTTGAGTCTGAGCACATGCGACACACATGTTGTTGTATGTTTAAGAGCGAAATTGCTGGGGAGGCTGAATTGTAGACATTTGGTAGGTGACTGAGAATGATCAAACTGCTTTATTCTTACCGGCAAAGAATGGGTTCCCATTACTCATGGTCTCACCAACGACTGACATTGTTTGACGTTCACTTTCAGTCATTTTCCGAAGCATGTGGGTTTCATTGTGGATTTATGATGTGTTTTCCTGCATCTTAAAGCAGCTCAGTCCCTTTTCATATTTTATGAAACTCCATTATGTACAACTCTATTGTCTTTTTTTCCTACTTATTTTCAGAATTTACAAGATTAATTATACTAATTACGTATATTTTATGTATTTTTGTCAAGATTATGTTTATAGTTTTTTTATTGCTATATAAAAAAGATACATTCTACTCTTGAGTTTTCTATCCCACCCCCCCACCCCCCAGGATTTATTTAGACTTTTATAGAAGGCACATCTCCTTCAATACCCTTTCCTTTGATTCCCCATTGACGTCAAACTCTTTTGCTTTGATATTTTCAGTTTACAAAACCCTATCCTGCAAGTAGTGACCACATTTGTCTTGCTCAAGACTTAACCTCAGAATATTTTTCTCACCTGTGATGTTGCCTTGATATAAATGTTGGTCAACAGAGATGGTCTTAAGAGTCATCAATATCAGAGCTATCTTGCTAGTGAAACCAGAATGAGAGGTCTAGCCCTTTACTGCAAAGACATTTCATTACACTAAGGTCACTTTCAAACTCTCTCAAAATTGCATCTTCCAGGCTCTGGGATACATTTTATTTCTCAGTAGAGAAAACAAACCCTCCACCCCAGCTTTGTTATTTGGTGCCAGAACAAAGTACGTTTGCTTAGTTGAAAATTCCCTTTCCATCTTTGTACTCATTCCAACAACGGTGTTCTGACAATCAAAACCCAGACTATGTCAGAAAACAGTCTCTGCTAACTTATTTCTGCTTGGGGTTCATGCTTTATGGCAGAGTTTCTCTGGAATTAGATCTTATGAATTGAGTCAGACATGTCACTCACAGATTTATGCTTTGAACACTTGCTCCCATGCTTGTGGAACTATTTTGAAAGCTGTTGATTCTTTAAGAAGCAGTGCCTGTCTGGAGGAGGTAAATCATAGTCACGAGGGGTGGGCCTTTGAAGAATAAACTCGGCCTGTGTCTTTCTGCTTCCTTTTGGCTCTTGGTTTTGGAAGTCTATTTTGGCTCTTGGTTTTGGAGGATCATGGTCTATCAGATTGAGGAAGCCAGTATGTCTATGTCAGTAGGAAGTGAGGACCCCTATGAAAGAGGATTGTTCACATGAAAGTGGATGAGGAAGCAGAGAAAATGAGGCAGGAAGGGATAACCTTCAAAGGCCTCCGTCTGGTAATCTACTTCTGACATCCATAGCCCCCACATGAAAACTTCCACAGCCTTCCAAATAATACCTCAAACTAGGATTCAAGTACTCAGAATACAAGTGTCTATGGGGTGTATTTCAGATTCAAACCCAAACACCAGGGATTTACTGATTCCATCAGTTTCTCTGTGATCCAACCTGCTTTTTAATGCAGGGCCTTAATGTTGGCTGCCAACTTGCCAAATGTTTGATGTCTTGGATATGTTTATTTTCTACTATCATTTTTGCTTTGTGTGTGTGTGTGTGTGTGTGTGTGTGTCTACATGTGGAGACCACAGGTTGATGACAGTCACTTCTCCAACTTCTTTATTAAGCCAGGTTCTCTCACTGATCTTGGACTTCACTGAGGCAGTGAGCCTCTGGGATCTGCATGAATCTGCTTCCCCAGTGCTGAGTCACAGCAGTGTACTGCCACACGCAGCTTTTACATGGTACCATGAATGCAAACTCGGGTTCTCGCAGTGCTAGAGCAAGCAGTTTACTGAATGAGTCATCTCTCTGGACCTCACATTTTCTTAAATATCTGAAATTCAAATTTATCTGGGCATTCTGGGTTTTTCTGTCATAACCTGGTAACTCTACTTGGGAACTGTTGGAAAAATGCACATCCTTAAGTTCCATCACCTACCTCCATATGCAAACATGGAGGACCCTCAGCCAAGTGTTTATATTAAACATCTACAGGTACTTATTAATGTGTGACCTGAATTTAAAGTTGTTCTGCTAATCAGTTCGAACTGAAATCTTCCATCCATCCATCTATCCAACACCCGAGTGACAACTACCAGTCAAGCATATGACCGCTGAAGCTTTTAGTTTTATTTTCTGAACATATTCTGTATAAACAGATACAGCAGTTTAGTAAAATTAATGTCCTCCACGCTAAAGTCAAGAAGAACTTCTATATTGTGTCAGATGAGGAAAAAAAATGCAAAGCATGTTTTCTGTGGTTTCTAAAATCTCCTGCTCATATTTAATTCTATTTAATTATGTCAAGATAATGGTTCATTAAATGTTTCTACATATTGATGTAGAAGGTCATCGAGTGTTCTACTTGCTGTGCTGCACCTGCTTTGAGCAAATTCAGTCCTAAATTCTGATGCGCAGTGACTAACTCAAGGTAATTATGCTTAAGACACTTTGTCAATTAAACATTGCTGTGCTGCACCTGCTTTGAGCAAATTCAGTCCTAAATTCTGATGCGCAGTGACTAACTCAAGGTAATTATGCTTAAGACACTTTGTCAATTAAACATGTTATTCCAAAGATATTGTCTGACACAGTGTGTAAGTGATCATCTGTCACCTTCCCAGATGGGGAGAAGGATTCCCTAGCTTGAGCAACCACTTGCTCTTGGGCGCTTCCTGTGGATTTAGAATGATGCAGTGTCATTACCGTATGAATGAGACAGCACACACATTTTGTTCAATGATTCAGCAGCTATGAAACTTTCCCAGGAGCTCTTCAAAGTTTTCTGTAAAATTATCACCCCCAAATAATGCATCGAGATTTCTTGGCCAAAGTAAACATTTCATTTCCTGATTGATGTGTTACAATAAAAACATTGAAAGAAATATGAGAGGGTTCTTAAGAGATGAACAATGTGTCTGTCGTATGATGCAACATCGATTTCAGTGTAATTTTCTGAAACTAAGTACTTGGATTTACTGTGGAGAAGATTTATGTGCATTTAAGAAAACTATAGATTTCAGCTCTAAAATCTCAATTACATTAAATTCATTTGGATTGTATCGTATCAAGTGTTTGTGGCCCAGAATCTAATCACTGTTTTTCACAATACCTCCCTCCCCAGGTGGGGAAAGTTAGGTTTGATTTAAAATATTTGGACATATCAGACTATGAAAAGATAAATTCATAACATAAGGATTACTTTTATTCTGTATCCATCAGAGGGTTGGTTCTGCAATCCTGCAGTTTTCTGGGACAGGATACTGTTTTTTTGCCTAAGTACAATAGTAAAAATAGTATATCCAGAGATTTGTTAAGACTTTGGCAGAGTAAGGAGTTTTTCTCTTGATAACATTTCAGTAAAACCATTGGCCCTGGAAGGGTGCAGCTCAGCGATAGAATGTTTATTGAGCATGTGTGAGACTCTGAACTTGATCTTAAGCAATCCCCAAAATGCTATTAATACAGCACAAAGGTATCTATGAATAGGAGAACAAAATATCTCGGGGTCATGTCTTGTGGCTGTTTCTATTGTTGTCCATTTCAAACTTGGATATTTCTGAGACTGAATCTCTTTCGGTGTGGGTAAGCCCAGTGGGTAAATGAGCAGCCTCTGTAGCCAGACTCATCCTTCTGCTGGCTCTTCATTGATTACCCATACTGTAGTACGGGCCTCTTTAATTCTCTAATCTTTTACTGTGAAACATGGAGAAAAGATTACTACACCGACATTTTGGTTGCATGTACATGAAATAAGAGAATAATTGACAAGTATCTATCAGTGACTGTTTTTATATTGCTATTATTGTTTATAATATGACAATATAGCAAAAGTTACCAGGAACTTTGCAGATATCACTCATTGCTTTCTGCTCTCCTTCTCCCTCTGTCTCTGTCTCTCTCTCCCTCTGTGTGTGTGTGTATTTGTCCCAATAAGTTTTATTAGTGTTATCTACAAGTGCTTGAATACCGTATCAAGAATGTCTGCAAGTGCAAGAATACCGTCTATCAAGAATATGAAGAATGTCTCTCCCTCCCCCTTCAGCCATTAACTAGCTAATGTCGCATAAATCCTCATGGAAGTGTGAGATCCCAGGAGCCTCTGCTTCTTCCGTGACATGGAGTTGACAGTTCCAATGTTGTGCAGATCGTATGTGGATGATCATTGCTGCTGTAAATTCAGGAGTGCAGCAGCCATGCCATGCCTGAAAATCATTATTACACTCCATCCTTCTTCCTCTAGCGCTTGCATTCTTTCTGCAATCCTGATATTCTTGAATCATGGAGGGATTGCTGCAGATCTGTAGACCTAGATTTATAGCTAGCCATCCAGTTGATTTCTCAATGCCTTGTGACTAAGATATTCGTTACTTATATCAGTGTCTTAAATCATCAACTTTCCTTATTTCTTCCTTCTAAACTTGAGAAAAGATAAGACATATTTTTCTGTGAATGGGCCTTCAACAGCCATTTATTCTCAAAACTTTGATCTTTTATGAGTCTCTACAGTCACTGCTGACCATTGCAAAAGGAAATTTTTCTGACCAAAGTTTTCTCTAATCAAAGCAACACTAATCTAATAATCATAGTTATTTAGAGAATTTGATGGACAGATCATGTTCATTTAACAAGACATCAGCAGTAACTTTACTACTTAGGACAGATAACGTACCCAGCCATAGGCTTTTCACTGGGTTTATGGTACCAGATGTGATTTCCTTCTACGTAGTTGGCCTACAATCCAATCAGGAAGCTGTTGGTTAACCCCATAAGAGACTTGACGCTATTGCTCCAGTAGGCTAAGCTTTGTTGATATTGCACACATGCCTAAAAACAGTAAGACTGTTGATGACATCCCCCCAGCTGCCTAAATAGCACCTTCTGGCACTATGAGGGCTAGCTAGCCAGTTCTAATCCTCTCTCTTGATATCTCTATGCCCTATGACTAAGATATTCATTACTTATATCACTGTCTTAAATCACTAAGTTTCCTTATTCCCTTCAACATTGAGAAAAGATAAAACATACTTTTTTCTTTTTTGTCTGTATGTGTGGGTATGTATGTTGTATGTGTATGTGGGGTACATTTGTTTGTGTGTGTGTGTGTGTGTGTGTGTGTGTGTGTGTGTGTAGGCTAGAGGTGAACCTTCTGTGTTATTCCTTAAAATACATCTGCATCCTCCACGTGTTTTGAGGCAGGGTCCCTCAATGGGACCTGGGAGTTACCAATTGGACTAGGCTGGCTTGTCAGTTAGCCCCATGGATTCTCTTGTCTTTATGTCCCCAAAATTGTGATTTCAACTACACACCACTACATGTAGCTTAAATTGTGGGTTCTGGTGGTCAAACTTGGGTCCTTATATTTGTGCATTAAGTGGAAGCTATTTCTCCAGCCCCAGATTTATTTTCTTATTTTCCATTAAAATAATTCCGTGTTCTTTTCCACCTCACTATTTTTATTTTACTTTTGTGTTTCAGTTCTTCTCCGTTTTCTTAGCTACGGCAAGAGTCTAGTCAGTCAAGTCTTAGCGCGCTCTGGATAACGAGCGAATAGAACCAATCGCAGCCCTGTCTTCGGAGCTGTGACGATAGGGTGTGACCTGTGCTGACACTGTGTGCCACCATTCTGAAGAGTTCAGGTATGTCAGCTCGTTCCATCTTTACAAGAATACCATAAGAAAGGGGCTGTTATTCTCCTTATTTTAACTCTGAGGAAACTGAAGCATGGGGATAATAGATAGCTTGCTTGCTGTGCAATGCAGCAGAGCCAAAATGCAAACCCAAGTAATCTGATTTGGAGTATATGCTATTAATTGTTAGCAGTGGGTGATTCCCTGGAGGAAGCCAGGGGTGAGGGAACTACAACACAGCGGCGTTGCAGACCCTAAGGCCTCACTTCACCAAGTACAAATTGAGGCACGGTGGTCATGCAAGGGTCATATATTAGATCAAACTTTCACGCTGCTTATGGAGAAGTGACATTTCCCTCCACCACAGACTGCCTTTCTCAAGTGGAATGAAGGGAACTGACATGTCTCTCATGCTTTGTTGTTTTTCTATTTCATTCCCAAAGGTACCGAAGTTGTCTTTGCTCTTTTGAAGCCATTACTCATGTGTGTGTGTGTGTGTGTGTGTGTATATATATATATATATATATTTTAAAAATCATTCTGGACCCATGTCGTGTTCTTGGTAAACAGAACTAACATCCGAGTTTGGTCCCGAGTATCTTCTGACACGTGCGCTGTCTGGTTATTTGTTCCCAATGAATTGAGACGTCTCCGAGGGGGAAAGGCTCGAGAGCAGTGCTGCCGCTCAGATTTGTCAACAGGACTCATTTAGGCAGGCATTTTGAGTAAAACTTCCCTAGATTTACAGAACTCTGAGGGGCCGAGGAGATGGCTCAGTGTTTGAAGTCCTTTCTATGCATCGTGAACATTTGATGTCCACACAGGCTGGGTGTGGCACTGTGTGCCCATAATAATATCAGTACTAGGGTGTAAAGAGAAGGGAAACAGAGGACACTTGACATAGACCTCTGACCTCTACGTATGCACGCACACACACACACACACACACACACACACACTCAGCACAGAAAATCTTTTTTCAAAACTCTGGCTTAGTGGGGAGCCTCACTGTTGTATAAAAGATGAAACCTCATAGTGGCTTCATATTTTCTGTAATCAGCAGTAGCAAAAAGCCAAGATCCCTCCACCCCAATTTCTTATCACACTATCCCCAAACTTGAACACTCTCAGACTAATTAATAACAACTTTTTTTTTTTTTACATTTGCACCCTTGAATCTTGGCTCCTTTGGGATTGGGACTTACATATGCTTGGAATTTGTTGGCGAGGGTTTCAAAACAGATGGCCATATGCTTTTTTCCATCTAGGAAACTCATTTGGTTATTTGTCCTCTCGTTCTCATGGTAACCAAAGGAGGTTGTTCACATTATTTTTACTTGCAAAGAGAAAATACTGGGAGCTGTCAGACGGTTGCAGCTGTTTGATGGAGGCTTGACCTTTGTTTTATTTTTCTAGTGTGTTGATGTATGCTTACCACATTGTGCTTTGTTTTCAGTGACATATAGTAAGAAAAATGATCATAAAGGAAGCCATTTCTGTATATGGCAATTTAATTATTTTTCACTGCTATAAAACAAAGCAACATTCCTTTTGATGGCAGATAGTTTGTAATGAAGGTCATTATGATGGCTCAGCTAGTTGGGGCATACCTGGATTGCTTAGATATCTTCACTTTATGGATTTATCTCTTAGAATCTGAAAATATTTCATTGCATTCTATTTTCAGCCAGTACGTGAGATATAGAAACACAGCACTTGAAAAGGATGTGGCTAAGTGCCAAGCAGTGGTTGAGTGTGAACTCACATGAATTGTACATTTGCAGTGGGTCCACCACTATTCCTCAAAATGGGGTCATTTTACTGCCACTTTATACTTAGATCTTATGAAGAGCTAATTACAAGGTGTATGTGTGTGTGTATATGTGTGTGTGTGTGTGTGTGTGTGTGTGTGTGTGTGTGTGTGTGAGTATATGTGTGTATGCACATATATGTATATGTGTGTGTCTGTGCATGTGTGTGCATGTGTGTGTGTATGTATGTGTGCATGTGCATGTATGTTTATGTGTGCATGTGCAAGTATATGTGTGTGTATGTATGTATGTGTATGTGTGTATGTGTGAGTATATGTGTCTGTGTGCACGTATATGTGTATGTGTGTGTCTGTGCATGTGTGTGCATGTGTGTGTGTGTGCGTATATGTGTGTTTTTGTGTGAGTGTATGTGTGTGTGCATGCATGTGTTGTATGTATGTGTGCATGTGTCTGTGTGTGTGTGTGTGTGTGTGTGTGCGTGCATGTGTTGTATGTATGTGTGCATGTGTCTGTGTGTGTGTCTGTGTGTGTGTGTGCATGTGTCTGTATGGCACAGCTAAAGAACCAGCTCTTTGGAGATGATGAAACTAATGGTTCAACACAGACAGTATTATGGGGAATCTTAAAACAGACTATTCATTTTTAAAAAAGAATTTCTGCTGTGTCCAAGGTCCTTTCAGGTTTGTAGTCATTCCCATCTATGGAGTACTACTGCTCCTATGGCTTTTTAATTGGTATTGTGTGGGTAACCTCATAACCTGCTTTGTGAAAAATAAATAGTCATTTGTTAATTTGGGAGAGGAATTAGATTTCTATTTTGTTCCCAAATCAGATGCCTACAGATAAGCCAGGCCAAAGCAACAGGAATAATGTATCTGTTCTCCGTGTTGTCCGAAAATATTGAGGGTGACCTTGGTGAGCTGTTTCCAAGGAGACTTCAGTGATGCATACAGAACTCATTCAGTGTTCGTTCCTTTTATGTGGGTGATATAAAAGTCTTCAAAAACCATAAGAAATAGGATAATAATGATGCCTTGTGTTGTTACTATGGAGATATATATCAAATCTGTATAGAGTTTTTCTGAGCTGATATATTAAGTACATACCTAATCTAATGTATTCCATCCATGTGTCCATCTACATAGTTTATGATCCTTTTGCTGTTGCATTTTCTTTTTATATTTTTCGGTAAGCTTGGGAGCTTGAGCTTATGCTAAGCAAATAGAAGCTTTCAAGTTCGGTTTTCAAATGACAATAACTCAATGATTGCCAAGATTGAGCTTTAGAGTCAAATAAATTTGAATCTGAATTTTGGTTTGCTGCTTACTATGGACATTTGGCATTTTTGGCAAATATTTGTGTTCTCTGTGCTTAAGTTCTCACACTTGAAAAGGACTAGAAACTGTGCCCACTTCAAAGGGATTTTGTAAGCACTGGGGATATAATATAAATAACATGCCAAGTATATTTTCTGGTTGTTAACAAATGCACAGGGATATTTGGATATCACTAATGCAATGAAGACAGTTAATTCAGCTTCTCTGTTCTTTTCATCTTTCAAATGATGAGTGGTATTGGAATTGAAGAAATATTCATTCAGATACTTGGTAAAGACAGTGAGGAAGACTATACAGTTAAGAACAGTTATATTGTAGTAGCACTTTGCAGCAGGGTAAAGATATCAAGCTCAAATTTGAATACATAAAAGTAAGATTTAAAACAACGGTGTATGGTTATTATCAGAGGATAAAAATTACCAAGGAGAAATTTCAAGCCTAAGGTGATTTTTGCTGGACCAAGTCAACAGTATTCCTCCACAAGTTAAACCAGAGTGAGTCAGGGATGGGGAATACAATCAGATTTCTAGGGAGGGACATGCATACTTAATTGACTCAGAAGGATTTTTGAATTAGACAAGACAGACTCTAGGATTCAGCCTGAATGAAGAAATGGGGCACGGAGTGGCCAGACTTGTTAGGTCATTAAAACAAGAAATGCTGTAAACACTGTGGAGGATGTAAGCAGCAACCACCCTTTGCTGAGTGTCTTGAATCAGGCACCATGCAAGGACAGTAACAAAAGCTTATGCAGATCACAGCTCTAAAGAGCACTGTAGTTGGCACCAGTAACACTGGTAGCTTTACAAACAAATACATTGGGGTTTAGAGTGGTGCAAAATTATGCAGGTAAGCCAATGAGTCCCCTAAGCAGCATCAGTGAGCACTTCTCTGTTTTGCATAAGTGTGACTGGGTGGATAGTGCTAACCTCACCTTCTATGTTTAGCAAATATTAATAGTGAGTGGATTAATTGATGAACTGTGGGGAGGAAAGCAAGCTTCAATCATTTTCAACCTATCCCCCATTTCCTTCTAATTATCTACTTGAAGTTTAGTTCAGGGTTTTTTTTTTTTTTTTAAGATTTATATTTATTTTTGTGTGTGTGTGTGGGTGTGTGTGTGTGAGTGTGTGTGTGTGTGTACCTGCACTGTTAAAAAGCAATGAGCAGTTACGGTATATGTAAATATACCTATTGCTTAGAACTTATCATAGTGGTGTAGCCTTCCTCCTGGGGTCTTCTGTGCGTGTTTATTTATCTTCTATGAACATCTTCAGTCACCCACACACAGGGTGCCAGTTTAGGGTATGAGATCTGATGCTGCAGTTTGTGGGCCACATAGAACAGTAAGATTATATCTGAACGCAGACAGTATATACAATTTTCAACAGAGAATCTTTTAAATGTTCCCCCCTCCCCAAGCGCTTACTAAGTCAGGAGCAAACTCTTAAATTTCATTGTTGCTTCTTTTAAATTTGACCTTGAGACTTAATACTTTTGTGAGTGAATTTTCCTAAATCAAATATATTATATTTTAAGCAAAGACTCTTTTGTAGACATTTATGGACTTTGTTAGAGGAGAAATAAAAATGGTCTTTGGGAGAGCTGAGAAATCCTCAGTAGGAAAATCTAGATGGGTGATTTCTCTGCTTACTTAGAATTTTTGTGGTATTTGGTAAATGACACAGGTGACACATGATAAATATTTGTTGAATGAAAGAATAAGTAAATTTTGGCCATTAACTAATTGTCTCTGGACTTACAACAATGAGTGTTTTGATTTCCCTTTGTTGATGTTAGTTAATGGAGCCACACTAAAAAGTACGTAGAAGTGGATAGAATATGAATGACTAATTTACAAACATTTATATTTCAGTGTTAGGAACTACGGTGAGATTAGGAAAACAGCAAAGACAATGATTGTACACAATCAACTAGTTCAGGCAATGGCAATCTCACAGATTACAGCTTAACATGATTAAACAGCACACATAACATACATGTAAGACAGACATTGCTTTTGATATTAACATACCATCAGTTATACACATAAGAAATATTGCTGGTCACAGTTTGGGTTATGAAATAGGTAATTTTTTGATCAGACATTTCAAATTACAATATATCTCAGGCAGCATGCAGGAAAAGTCATTTATTGTATCTTTGTTAGGACATACTTTGCACCAAGCTTCCAATTTTTTGGTAGTTAGATCAAGAATATAGAAACCACAGAAATGATAGTATATTTGAAATCAGCAGTTGTATTTACTGGCTGAGAGAATTTCTGGTAAAAATAAAATCTTCTGAATTCATTAACAAAATGCACAGTGATCATAAACTTAAAAAGTATTTTTTTTTCACAATTAATTCTTGTTTATTGGTTATACAGCAGCTGCAGGGTATCTAAATTCTGAGAGCTGGATTTTACATAACAGCAGGAATTTATCCTTCTGTGGGCTCACGTGGTCACAACAGAGATGTTTACCATTTGAAGTCACATATTATAACAAGGTGCTATACAAAGATCGCAAATATTTGGTGTTTCCATCTTAACAAATATTATGCTGTGGTTATTTCACAAAGAGACTAGATTAACAGGCAGTGTAAACCACATGAATCTTAAGATTTTTAAAAATAGATTTTTACAATAGGCTTCTTATTTCTTCACTAGCATTTCATTTTGAATTTTTGAGTCTTTATACTTAAAGTCCTTAGAGAAACTAAGAGCTTCTGGCTCATGCCAAGAAAGTCAATAGGACTGATATTTCCCACAGGAATATGGCTGAGTGTACATTGAATCACAGTAAAGAACGCAACATCTAATATAACAGATTATTTAGAAAATTCAAATCAAGTCTAATTATTTTAAAAGACAGCAGTTAGAACAAAACTGTAGTAATCAAAATTTTATTTACAAAACGTTTAAATATATAGTTTAATGGCTAGTTCTTGCTAACTGCACAGATTAAATTAGCGTACACAGTCTGTTAACCTTCTGTGCAACACTGGTAGACCTCTGAGTCAATGCATATGGAGCGGTTGAGGGAGAAAATTATACGGCAATTCCTGTCCACCCAAGGTCCTTGAAGAGAAATGTTTTAATGCTTTCTCTATGAGACAAGAGCTGTTATTACTACTGGTGTCTTCAAGGTCTCCGAACGCAACTAAGTGTGGTGTAAGAATTTGCAGAAAAGACTGAAAAATGTGCCACTCGATATTCAAACTCGAATCTAGCTTTCCTTCTCTAAGAATTCTGTGTATTACACTGGCTTAAAATATTTCCCTTGATCATTAGAAAGAAACACAAAAGATTCATTTTCAAAAGGTAGATGATGGAGTGAGCATCTCTTACAATCACATTCATGATACAAGAAATTAGTCTACATTTTACAGATCATTAAACAGTTTTCTTTGGCAGAAGACTTTATAAATAACTTCCTCCACTTCTAGCATTTCAATGAGGCCATTTTCTTTTCTTATCGTATCAGGTGTGTGGTCACTATTTCGGGATAATAGGAGCATATCATAGATATAAAAATACTTAACTTGCGCACATATTGACAGTTAGATTCAAATCGTATGGATCTATTGATGCTGGAAAAGGTATTTTACACACACATCTCTAAGAGTACTTCTGTTGGTTATAGTTCTAAAACAGCTAGCAATCATGGGCATGTTGACTTTCGTTTCCCCCAAAATTTTATCTCTGAAACACTGAAAGAACACACTGGAAAGTTTCTGTATGTTATACAGTATGCTCCCTCTGCAGAATTACTAACATAAAATGTGTACACCTTCATGTATGTATTGGACACTGAAAATGCCAATCTTTATAGATTATATTGTTGGCCTGAGAGATTCAAAATGGTAAGATTCAGTTAAGCTTTCATGGATATCACTGCCAGGCCACCGTTCAGGGGATGCCAATGTGACGAAATTAATCTGAAAATACAGTCTTAGACATGAGCAGTCTCCAGGATGAGCTGGGTGAATGCGAGAGCTGCTCACTGTCACCCATCCTAAGATTGTCTCTAATGTTGTCTGTCTTTTCCTCCTCCTGCTCTTTGTCTTTGAAGGTTATTAGTGATGGATCTCTTACACTGTGAGCACAGCATCTGTGCAAACTGTTCTCTACTCTAACCCTGCAAGGGGGATTTGTTTTTATCTCTTTTGAAGAGAAGCTTCCAGGCATGAAGACGTGACAGCCTTTTCTATAGGGATTGTCCATTCTAATGGCTCAGGATGAATTTAGTTTATCCTTGAGTTATCTACCAACCTTGCTCAGTGGGGAAGAATTGCCACCAGTCGCCACCAGAGGCATGAGACAATTGTGGATTAGTTTGCAACTGGAAGTCTCTCCCCGGTTGCCTGCTCCATCAAATGCTGCCAGTGGCAGAGAGTCTTTCATGCAGTCCATTTCATTTTCTGGACCTTGTTTAGAAAGCCATGAATGTCTCTTTCGTGTGAGCTTTGTACTCTACAACACTCCCAAAAGAACCCCTCAAGTCCTGTTACAATAACAGTTGTGCCAGCAATGGTTATTATGTATGGCTTTGGGAGAAGAGAGATGCGTTGAACCACTAACCTATGACTATCACTGGGAACGGTACTGGCAGGCAAATCTGTTGATGGTTTTAGAACAATCATCTGCTACCTCCTCTTGTCCAGGCTTTTTTGATGTGCTACAGAATAAGGGTCTTCCATTATGAAACTGTTTGCCTGCTCAATCACAGTTCAAATCCAGGCTTGTTTCAAGGCTTCGGGATTGGAGCGAATAATACATTGTATGGATTGTGGAAAGATGGAAAGAGGAAAGATGCACGACTTCACCTTGGAGGCTTCCACCACAGGTGATTCCAAGGTGACATTTCAAAGGTTGAAAGGATATCAAGATGTTGAATGTTAGTGATAGATTTCAGTCAATTGCACTGTATCTGACCTAGGCCAATTTCTGCTGTACATATTGTGTTCCCTTACTGCAGTGGCCTGCTGTCGTGATGTGACTTCTCAGCGAGGCTCTGATTTTTTGAGTAAAAGGATATGTCAGTGGAGGTTTGGATGATGATACTGAAGCCAAATGGGCTGTGCTTGAGCTGTAGTTATAAGTGGTCAGGTGTGCTTGGGAGAAACAGGACAAGGGGAAAGGTGTCGATGGGAAAGTGCCCCCAGCCAGATCAAATGGACAATCAGCACTCAAGTTCTGACCAGCAACAGCAGAGCTACACAGATTTTTTTGAATTGCTTTTCTGGCTTAAAAGGAAGGATAAACACATGTGGGTGTTTTAAGTACTTAAGAATTTCAGGTTAGATTTCAGAGGACAGATGCAGATACATGTTCACACATGCTCACATAACTCACTATCTTAGCCTGTCTTTCTAAGGCATTCTTATCAGCTAAGTGAACTGAACGTACAACACTACAGCTTTGCCCCAATATCAGCAAAAAAGCCTTGGAAGTTGGTCCCAGGGAACCTGGAGTGATGACTCTGCCCTCTGTTGTTTCCAAGCTTTACAAGCCTCATGATTCATTGTGAACCAGCTTTCCAAACTCTAACCAGTCAGTAGTCATTTTATCTCAGTACATTGCCACTCCTCAAACCAGAAGACTTTCATTCAGCAGTACTTAGGACTGTTAGAAAATAGTTTGCCATGAAGAGTAACAGCCAGGTCTAATTAATCAACTATGAGAAAGGTTTCCTATGTTGTTTACTAGAACCTGGTATGGTCAGATAAAGGATATGCACAGCTATATTTTAAAGGATCTAGAAAGACTCAGGGAAGACAGACTTCCTGAAGCTCTGTAACAAAAAGAAAAAGTAGCTATGAGGTTAGTTTCTCTTCAAATTGAATTGTAAGTCTGAATTATGGACTTTTAAACCCCTATGTCTGAGTCTATTGTACTGAGAGGTAGGCTGCCATTTAAGCCTCTAAGCTTCTTTCTAGGGGAGCAGAGTTAAACAGGGGTGACATTGATCATTCTTAGCCATGCAGAGCACTGTGTGGATCAATGGTTTCGAAGTGCTGCACACATTAAAACAATCCAAGGAGCTTGTTAAAACCCGCAGCGCAGAGCCTACTCCTGGCATTTTCTGATTTATAGAGGCTTGGGTCTCAGGTGTGGCCGGATGATTTACATATTTCACAAATGGAAATTTCACTGGGAAACCTAGTCATTGCTATTGCTGCTTGGCTGCAGACCAAACTTTTAAGTAGTGCTGTAGTTGTTTCTTCTGAAACACACTAGCTATAGTTAACCGTGTCACCTTAATTGCCTTCCTACAACAAAGCTTTTTCATGTGGAATGTGAAGATTGATGTTGAATTCTCTCCCTAGAAACTCAACAAGTGGTAAGGGATAGATTCTATTAGTGTTAGCCTAATTATCGGATTTTAGTTTTAGAAAGTTAAGCACACATCAGCGTATACAGTAAACAAGTCCATAGAATATAATTCGAACCCATGTTCTGTGTTCTGACCTTCCTATATAATTTTCTGCTATGAAGTGTGACACCCTGAAAGTCCATTTCTAGAAAATTCTATACTCTTTCTTCATAGAGTATTATTTTAGTAACAGCGTTATGATTCTCTACTGTCATTTAGGTGACAGTCTCCCTATCACCTCGGGATAATTAACACAGTGACTAAATTTCTTCACAGCTTCTTGGCTGAGCACAAACAAATGAGTTGTTGATGTTTTCTTAGTAAAAATATGTGTGAAAGTTTGTTAATCCCAAGAACTTCTGGAAGAAATGAACAGAGGGAGGGTTTCAAGGGACATTCTGGGGAGTGCGAAAGAATTACCTGGAAGAGTTAAGGTGGACAAGCCATTGGCAGACACATTAGAGATTACAGTTTGCTTGGTTGGAAGGCCCCAGTCAGCTTAAGAGGTGGGGTTGTAGCAGGCAGTTGAGGAAGAAGATTGGCATGAATTTGTGTGAATGAACAGTTGCCTGCATGGAAGGAAGGCTGAGCTTGTTGGGGAAAGGGAGTTCCCTTCCTTAAGCAAGGACCTGCCTTTGATTGACAGCACAACTAGGATTGCTTAAGGCGGTCAGCTGCAGAAAATACCTATGGTGCATATATGTTTTAAAAAAAGAAGGCACCCTATTTTTTTTTTCAATTTATTATTTCCTAATCAAATCTGAAATAGAGGTTAAATTCGACATGAGGGAATCATTGCAATTTAAAAATGTGATGCATTTACTGCAACTGAACAGCAGCTCTGGTTGGAAACGTATAACGAGAAAGGAAAGAATATTTTTATCCCCAAGCAGCAGTCACAGGATTTCTTATGGTAGTAACAAAAAAAATCTTATCCATTTAAATTTCCTCTCTCTACGCTGAGTCTCACAAAGACGCTCATCTGTTGCAATGTGTCAGTAATGTTTGGAGACCCTATCCCCCTCACAAATTTGGTTTTGTGGCTCAGAACTAATAAAGCTGGAATGCATTACTCCCACTATGTTGAAATAGTTTTGTCATTTCTTATGACATTCCAATTGGGATTCCTTCAAGAGAAAGCTTACGTTCATTCCACAGAAATAGTCTCTGTTTACATAAGCAGACCTCAGTTCATTTTCTCCCCTTCCTTTCCTTGTGAAAACGTCTACATGCACTTTCTGTGTTTTACGTGCAGTCTCAGATCACTAAGGAAACATTTGGCTGTGGCAGTCCAGCTAATTGCTAGGGGTGTGGTTTAAGAAGTCTTTTTGTGAAATCTTTCGGAGTAGTAATTTCTCCATAACAAAGAGGGTATTTAAAGACATTTGAATCCTTAGCAAATGATATCCATTTTTTTTTCTCATCTTCCTTTGGAATACTTGTACCTTTAAATAAACTTTTTTTGGAGGGCATGGCCACTGTACAGCTTGTTTATAATCCATATAGTTTAGTGTAAAACAGTGCTGACAATCTCTTTCTCCTATCTGTTGGTAAGCAGAAGGAATAAGAAACAGAGGCAGAATTGCTGAGAGAAACTCTGTGAACTTAAAAGGTCATCCTTGCAAGAAGAATGGATTTGGCCTTAAGAAAGGTCACTGAGTTAAAATCCATTCCAACTTTCTGGATGCTTCTTTAAATAGAGAAAACATCTTACTCCCCTCAGGGAAAGGAGATTTTCCCTCAGCGGTGTACAAGTAATTACTTTAAAATAAATGTTTTACTTTACCCCCTGATGCCTATGGCTTGACAGGTTTGACACTTATTCTGATCATCAGATACGATGAAGAGCAACAGATTGGCAACATAAAACATCTTTAGCCCATCCTACAAATGGAAGACAACAGGAAGCCGCAGAGCACAGGGGCTTGATGTGTTCTGGTAAATAACTAGAAGGTAACATCCCTCATGTAGCAATGAGAAGATTCAAATCCAGAGATCTGAAGATTCATAACCTTCTGAAACAAATAGATCTGCCTTGCCAAAAGAGAAAGCCTTTGAGTCTCTCTCTGATGACTTCTGGACATTCTAACGAAGAGAGCACTGTGCACTCAGACAGGGAAGCTACAGTCCTTCTCTATACACTGGCAATTGATGAGGGCTAGAGTTTTAGCTCAGAGAAGAGCCAGATGTGGTAAGAATATTCAGTGTTAGTAGTTAGTAGAAAGAACTTCAATAATGATGTGGCAAATGATACCAATAACAAGCTTGCCACAACCTGAAATGTTAACCAACAGACCAGGTATCAACCTCACACGGCTCATAGAAGAGTTTGGGATGTTCTAGTTGAGTCTGAATCCATTGTCTTGATGGTGAAAGACAATGCAAAATTAAGAAAACTGTTATTTCTATTTTTATTAAAGGGAAGATCTTTGTCAGTTTCAGAATGACTCCATTAAATATTCTAATGTTAATAAAATAGCCTTAGACCAAAATGAAAGGTTAAATTAGCTAGAAGACTGCAATTGGAATCTGATGATTAAATCCAGGGCCAGTGTTAATTACCTTAAATCATCCTGTCTTTAATTCTTCACATTACCTTATGATATATAACACAACATTTTTGCAAATAAAATGCTTAAAGTTTATAAAATTGTGTCAAAAATATAAACTCTGATTTTGAAACTGCTCCACTGGCTTGGCTGAATTATTATTGTTTTTCAAAGGTTTGAACTGAATGGAAAGTCAGTGAGTGATGCTGGATGAAGGCCTTGTGTTAAACTGGCTAATTTATGCCTTTTTGGCTCAATTTCATTCTAATCCTTTGTCCTCTCAGAGACCCAGTATGGAGAACATTCCACTGGGAACCAGAGTAGATACAAACTTACTAAGAGGTCAAAACATCAAGACAATGTAGCAAAATCCCTGTCCTGGTCTACCACACAGCAGCTGGTGTAGAACCTTCCTTCGGTTCTGGTTTTGAAAAATTATTAAAAGTTGTCACTCCTTTAAAGAGACCCAAAATAATTCCATTTTTTCCTTGTAAAACAATTCTTAATTTGAGGTAAAGATGAAATACTGTTTCATTTATAAAAGAAATATGAATTGAAAGAAATTAACTTGACACAAATTTTTGTGCAATCCTAGACATGCAGAATGCAATTCAGGTTGCTCAATGGGTGAAACTTTTTTTTTTTTTTTAATGTTTGTATGGGAAAAATAGGATAGAGAAGAGCCAGTGTTGAAAAAATGTCCAATTCCAAGACAAAGAATCTTGCAACTAGTAATCCAAATCTTCTAAACTTGTTATTGCACTGGTTAAAATGTAAACTTTGGTAGAAAAAAAAAAGACTAAAAACAACATTCATATTTGCTATACCCTATAATAACAGTTCATCAGAAACATTAACCATTGGTAGGTCTGTCTACACCATGTGGTGTTTGAAGCTAGACTCAAGCTCAATATCTCCTCTCATGTATTGATTAAATATTTATAATTAGTCTGAAATGTTGATATCAATATCAAAATGGAGTCATCTTTTAAAAGAGGGAAGTATTAAGTTACCAAATTGAGTAATCTAAAAGCATTATGTGTTTAAAAATGGAAGGAAGGAAATTATTGGAAATATTTTTATGAGACATCTGCGCAGAGATAAAGTCTTCCATAAAATAATTCAATGACATGGAAAGTTTGCCAAAAGCATTACTTTTCTTCGGTTGTCCAAGCCAAAAACTATATATGCCCAGCTTTGATTTTCATGTCAAACATGAGAATGAGTTTAAATTATACAGTTGTCTCAGGAAACTGGGAATCTTTCTTACTTAAAGGTAATGAATTTCAAATATCTTAGACAAGGGTGATACGTGATGAAATCCTACTTAACACATTTTCCTTGTGCCAAACTATCTTATTTAAGAAATAAGATCTTGTTAACAGTGTGGATGATTCTCACCCATATCATTACCTTAACCATATAACTTGATTCTATGAGCATTATTGTAATGCAGTGCAAAAAGCTCCCAAAATTTTTCTTTGGGATATTATTCCAGTCTAATGTTTGCTAAAATGAATTTAGAGATGTAGAGAAATATTCACAAAGAGTATCATTTTTTACAAAAGAAACTATTAAGGTCATGTTTTATACTATTTAATTCATTTCTTAGGTGAAATATTTTCGTGGGGCAGTTTCATATTTGGTCATTTAATACATAAGAGTAGTTCTCTCATTGGGAAGAAAACTCAAGATTATTTTCTTTACAATTGAGGGTAGAACATTACAAACCAAGAACCACAATATAAGAAAAGATTTCCTTCTTGCAGAATTGATCTTGTCTATTATATGTCTGCAAGGGAATGTAATAAAAAGTTCTGTAAATTATAAGCTTACTAGCAAAGAGTTCAGTAGAGAGGGCTGTATCAACATCTTAATAAACCAGCTTTCCCTTCTCCCAGTACATTCACAGATTTGGTGAGCATGTCTGTCTCTGTAGCACACAAAATAGTAGGGCTGGGCTTTGTGAATTAACTATCAAAACTGATCCAGTAACCCTGAAGATTGCTAATAACCTTTCTTGGTCTATTTGGTTATTTATGTGAATTTTCCTACCCATTGTGTAAGTGAAGTACAGTAACCTGTGAACCACTCAATCCACTCGTATTTCTTAGAGTCAAATGCATTTTTTGTTTACATATGACACCATTAGGGAAACTCTCATAGGGTCTGGGGACACATGTATTGTTGTTCTTGCCTATTCTATACCTACATATATTTATAGAATAGTCTGAGGGATGGACATGGGAGCATTATAAATATGACCTCAAGAGACATAAAGTCAATGAATTGGCATGTAATTCTAGGGTACTACATACCACGAGCATTTGTAGACATAACACATTGTGTTCTAAAGTCTGTTGTCTTTGTGAAAAATCATCATATTTGATTTTTCTATGATAAGTTTGCTCTCAGAAGAAAAATTCCTGAGCAATTCCTTGTAGCCTGAACCTTCCTCTGTTGCTGAGAGGTAGTGGCAGGCATCATGAAGTCTGTTGAATGGACTGAGAGTGGCCGTTGGAAGAACGATAAAGGTAGGCAATAGGGAAAGAAAAGGCTATACTATGAAATGATGCTTTTTCCTAAAAGTAAGTACACGATTTGTTAAGCCACCTAGTGGAATGCCCCTTGAGGAAATGAAACAGAGAACCTTTGACAAAACTGAAAATTCGGGGATTCTCTGAGTGTATCTTTTTGGACATCTTGGCAGGCTGAGGAAAAGCCACAGCAAGATGGATACTGACCGTTTCCTATGGACTGGAAAGTGAAAGCACCCTCCCTCTCTCTTAGAAATCATGTTTCCCAGTAGTTGACCCTTCTGCACCTTCTGCAGGAAGGACATTCTCTGCTTTGGGAGATTGTTATTTATTCCTTGGGGGTAGAGTACAACCAGGACCACCTAACATTTGAAATGTGCTGGGATGTGTCAAAACAATGGATATGACAATAATAGTGTTTGAAAAGATTAGCAAAATCCCCAATTCATTACAAAAAAAAATCTGTAGGGAGACATGAACACAAGTTAATGAATCTATTCACAAGAACACATGCCCTCACCAAGATGAGTGAGATTATTTTCATGTCTTTTCTGTATGGTGTACTGCTTATTTACCAACACTTATCACGTCCTAGTTTCTGCCAAAGGTTAGAATGCCTTGGCCGAGAGATGTGATTATTGTAACGAATACTAGATATGCCAGTTGTAAGTTAGCACGTACATTGTCAATGGTGAAATGGCCAAACGTTCCTAAAGTTATGAAGGTATGACTAGGACCTGTTCTGGGTACACCTGCCAAGATCAGCAATGGAAAATCAAAAACAAGAGAGAGATTCCACAGTTTTGAACTCAGAAAAATTAAAAGTCTTAATGAAGCTGATTTGTTTTTAAAAAGAGGCGCTCCATTATCTTCCAGAGAAAATTCTCTAATTTCTTTAACAAAGTTTTCAGATGTGAAAGCAAATTAGCCCCTTTCACTTTATTTTGACAGATTAAGATCAGTAATGTGAGGGCATGGAATTTATAATGGAGAAAGCCTGGTGTGGAAACAGCAGAGGAGACAGTGCGTTTCCATTTGTTTTGAGACTGCTTCTTGGGTGGGGGTTGCCCATCAGATGCAAGCCACCTGTCCATCTCAGCAGGCTTATTTCAAATAGCATATTTGTACTGTAATCTTATAAATATAAGCAACAACAACAAACACCCAGTGTACTTATACTATAGAAAGCAAGGTCCTCTGAAATCTTCAAGGTTGGAAAGATTGAATCAGAATCTGTGAAGAAATTAACATGTGTTCCCAAGTACTCAAGAGTCAATCAGTGAGATAATTTTGCTGAAGTCTATTAAAAAGATACCCACTATATTACTCATTTTTCTCTTTACTCAAGAAGTAAACACTGACTGCCAATTTTATATGAAATTAAAGATCAATATTCAGGAGACATATCAATTCTTGGATTCAAGAAGAGTGTTTAAATTGTTCCTTATTTCTTCCCTTTTGAAAGTGTGCCACAAATGGGCGCATGATGCTCTGATGAAAGGCTTGGTGGGAAATTCTAAGATGATCAGTGTCATTTACATGCACTGAGAGCCTAGATTCTGCCATAATAAGAGGGCACTGTTCCTTTTTCCTACAGTTCTTATTCTATATCTGGTGTCACCTCTTCCTGTGCTCTCATGATTGTATGAGATATGAAAGTCAGTAACTTATATAATTCATACAGCCAGAAATTATAAACATAAAGCAGAAGTTGTACTGGGGAGTAAGAAGAAATACAATATGCATTACTAAATGAACAGTTTGCCTGTGTCCTGTGGGAAGTAACTATACTTCCAATAATCAGCACGATGGACTGCAGGACATAACGCGTTGTGTGCTAAAAACTGCCTGACAAGTAATAGTTTATGAGTTCATGTTCTTAGATGCAGAAAGAAAGAAGGTAGCGTTAAACAAAAAGAGGGATGGTGAAAAGGAGGTACACCTGATGTGTATCACAGCGTTATAGGACAGACAAACATTCCGAGTCCCTGTGCTGCTCTTGTGACATTTAAAAGAGAACACTGAAGGGATGTCAGTTTGCAGGACCCTGAATCCTGGTTGTCTCCTTCCCTGTGGATGAGGATAACAATGGCACAATGATACCTTCTCGGTCTTTATTTCTCCAAAACATGAAAACAAATAACCGAAAATGAAGTCGATGACAATGAGAAGAGACATTCCACAGTTCAGAATATGTTGTGCCACTGGTGATAAAATCATAAACAATTAGAAACTTTATTTTTTTTCTGTGTCAATCATGTGTACCAATTTTAAGGAACAGCACTGTTAGTGCCTGTCCCCCTAAAGCCGTGCACAATACACACAAAATAAAATAATCAAACAAATAAAATGAAATCATTTTACACATAGTAATTAACAACCCTGAACACCTAGAATCATACTTTCCCTACAGCATGAAGACTGAAAAGGCAAACAACCAAAAAACTTGAACTTGAAACTGAACAACATCAAGAATTTCTTGGGAAGCTCTCTGTGAAAATTCACTACAGGAGTATCGACATTCCAAAGATGGCTTTAAAAACAAAAAAACAAAAAACAAAACAAAAACAAAAACAGTGCAAAATCTTTCTAATATTTTAACCATGTATATCTTTTGACTATATTTACTTGGTGTTTCTAGGCTAGCTTTCCACGTTTAAAATCTAAAATTAAGATTTAAGAAATCAAAGCAGGATGGGTTAGAATGAATCACTGAGGAATTACCAGTGTCACCAGTGTCGGTGGGCTGTGGCACGTTGTTATGGAAAAGTTCCATTGCCACATAGACAAAAACAGGTTAACGGGGTCTTCTCAGTGATTTCGGTCACCACCATGAATTCCCTGCTTGGTCTAAAGTAGGAAGATGAACATATCTGCGAGTTGGCCAAGGATAAAGAGTACTTTTCCAAAGCTAAATATTACATTCCTCTAAGAAAAAAAAAATGAACATTTGGTCAACTGCTTTTGTTGTGCAATTTTAATGTGATTGTTTTAAAAGAATAATTATTTTTTCTCTTGCGAGATAAAACTGTCTTAGCATGGTTATGTCAACTCTTATTCTTGGAATAGGAATACCGTTGACTACATACCCCCTGGGGGCAGGATTCTGGGCTGCCTTGGTCACTGTTCAGCTCCCAGGAGGTAGAACATTACCCGGCCTATTGAATGGGCAACAAATATCTAACTATTCACTCAGTCACTAAACGTTTATTAAATAATGAACAGCTATGATTGCTGAGTGGAAGAAGAGAAAGGAAGTCTCAACAGCATTTATTTCTTATGTATCTTTGAATCAATGCAGGGGAACAGGGAGGCGTCAGACAAGTCTCTGAGGGGTGGGAAAAGCCATTCACTTTTCTCTCATTAGCAGAATCACGACTTTTGGAATGTTGGATTTATCTTTGCTCTTTGGTGTTTTTCTTTTTTTCCTTTCTTTCTTTCCTTCTTTCTTTCTTTCTTTCTTTCTTTCTTTCTTTCTTTCTTTCTTTCTTTCTTTCTTTTTTTTAAATAGAAAGAGCTGTTCCTTTCAAGGGATTAAAAACCCCACAGTGTAATCTTCCTGGGAGGCCCCAGACCCTTGAGCCATCTCTCCTTAGTCATACACAGTGGACTTCTAAAGGCTCACTGGTCACCCTGGCTCCTTTCCCACTCAGGAGTTGCTAATGAGTTCAGGGAGTCTGGACTGGAAGGTGAATGAAACAGGGCTTGAAACAGCCTTCTACATAAAAAAAAAAAAAAAAATAATAATAAAGTGAGCACTATCCATCATCTGTGCCAGACAGAGCAGATGCGCAATAAATACTTTGGGGGAGGGGAGGTGGGGAAATGGTCTAAAAGTCCAGGTGCAACCAAAGCATCTGCTTTTCTCCCTAGCCTTTCTCTTTGGCCTTCCTAAATTGATGGGTGATTCTTAGAGGCCTCTGATGTGCTCTCCACGGCTAATATCCCATGGAGAGCTTTGTAGTTTGCCTTCTATCCTCTCGATAACTTTAATCTTTGCTCACATGACAGTTACTGCTTCTTAAAAATGAACGTGCAGGTTGACGAACAATAAGCCATTTTCTTCTTTTATCCCTCTTAATGTTCAAACTCAGAAACAACTCAAAAGTAACAATTCAGGTGAAAAGAAAACCAACTTATGTCTTCAATGTCCAGTCAACGTCACTGAATGGGAGAACAGTATTTGCTATACTCTACTATATACAGATACGCTTTGTTTTGTTTGTTTTTCATCCATGCACTGTGTAATGGGGATCACAACAACATTCCCAAACAAGCACATGAAGGAGGGCAAATGTTCGATCATGACTGGGACAGGATTGTGCAAGCCATGGATGCCACTGAAAATAAAACTAATGGAAAAATCCCAGGCAATAGCAACGTGGGACCTGGACACACATGATGACCGAAAGGATGATAGATTCTTTTTGGAAGGGGTTAATCTTCCTGCTTGCAGAGGGTTGGATGGATCTGGGCAAGAAGGGTTCTAAGGATGGGATACCTAGGGAATTAGCTGTTCTGGAAGGAATAAGGGACTTGCTAATCACAGTCCAGGGCTAAAGAGATAAGGAATGAAGAGTTCTATGTGTTCCTGGGAATCTAGGCACATTCTCCCTGTACCTGTTGAACAAGAGTGGCAGGCACCACATCCTTACACTACATCTAGAACCTTCTAGAACCATCACTTTTCCTGGCTCCATTTCAGTTCCCACACTTCTTCCTGGAGGCAGTTCACCTCTGTTCACATTCCACAGAGATAAGCATAAAATTTGGTAATATAGTGAAGATGCACTTCTTTCTTCTTCCATGCCCAGGTCCTTCCTTAATCCAAAGTAATGTTTAAAGTGTTTGGAGGAGGTGAAGAGAATCTTGATGATTTCAATATTGATCCCAAATCCACTCGCCTTTGAGTGGATCACCACTTCCCATAAAGTGAAGTGGGATCCTAGCCCTCCAAACAAAACAAAGCAAAACAAAAACCAAACCAAAAGCCAAATACCAGTCACCTCCCCATCCCCACTGGAAACAAAACAAAACAAGAAAATAAACCAGAGCCTTAACCATTTATGAACTTGGAGGGTGTACAGCCCTTCTAGGTTGAGCTGCAAGATGACCCTGCCTCCATGGCTTGTTCAACACGATGATGACCCAGGAATGGGAGGTGATGTTTCTGACTTCCGCCCTAGTACAGAGTATGTTCTTGAAGCTGGATTCCATCAGTAGGTTAAGTGAACATGACAAATGTCAGTTTCCTCTGTTCATTATACATAATTTTTATGTATATATATTTATATATATAAATTTACTATATCTGATTGTTCCTTTAGAAGCCTTTTATGTGGCAGTAGGCCTCCAGGGAGGAGAAGAAAATGTACAAGAGCCACAGGAGCACAAACAGGCCGGATGTGAGGAGCTTGGCAGTCCGGGGCCCACCCAGCTCACCTCCTATTTCTGGCCTCCGCCGATACAGAAGCACCCCCACGTTGATGAAAGCAAAAATGGTGAAGAGAGTGACAGAGAAAGCTAGCGTGCCAGGGGACACTTTGAACTGTTCCCCGTTGGCTGCATGGTAGATGGCAGCAATGGACCAGGCCACGCCAATTCCCAGGAAGACATTCACGGCGTTGCTTCCGGTGACATTGCCGATGGATGCGTCTGCATACTGGTCCTGGGTGGCTGCTACTTTGCTGGCAAATGTGTCTGCAGAGAAACAAGAAAAAACGCCACAACACTGAGTTAACCTTATGAGCATGCCCTTGGGTGCCAGGAGCTTCCCTTGAGTAGTCTTAGACTCAAGCCCATAGTAGACTTCAAAGAAACAGAACGTAGATATCAGGAATCCAGGTTTTGGTGCTGCCTATGTTACTGACAAGGGAAGTCATGTTAGTCAAGTTCTTTACCCACAGATGCCATAGCGCTTTGTCTACTGAATTTGCATGGTAGTCTTTTTTTTTTTCAGAAGCGTTCACAGCCCAAGTTATATCAAAATCCAGTGGACACCTTCAAAAGACTGACTATTATAATGTTCTATCCAGCCGATCTTGGTCATAATCCCTGGGGCCCAGAAATCTATTTTCATAAAACCCCAAAAGATTTCTAGGTCACTACATATTGAAAACAGTTGCTGGAGGGTATTACTAAAATGCTGCCTCAGCAGCTATTGCTTACAGATGAGAAAGTTAAGGTGTCAGGAGAGAGTTCCTAGGATTAAGGAGCAAGTCAATAATGCAACTGAAACGAATCAGACTGTAACCGTAGCTGGCATTTGCCTAGAGCCTTGAGAATATGAAAGTAGATTCCTCTGTATGACAGTATTGATTGTGATAATAATAGGAGGTAAGGAAATGAGGTCCAGGGATGATAAGTAGCAGGTGCCATGTCACCCAGCTAAGAGGAAACGATGGTGGATCTGGAGCATCTGCCTCCTGGCTTCAAGACTCACACATGTTCGCTGTACCATCTTACCCATCCCTATGCCAAAGATACCAGTAGGTATTCTCGAAACTCTTGGTTTGCCAACAATCTTTGCTGTATTATTTTGTGAAGATGAAAATCTCACGGTGCATTAAAGGGCAACTTTGTGGACAACAATAGCTTTTACTTCTCTGTGAGTAGAACACAGAGATTTTTAATCTTCCCTTACAATGAACTCTGTGACCTTGGGCCACAATTCTTCATCTGTGGAATGGGGATACTGATATCCACTTAGACTTCTTGTTTTTAAGATGGAATAGAATATGGAAATTGATGTTTACACTTCTTGGTCAGGGTAGGTAGCCTTTTGCTGTTTTGCAAAGACAATACAAATAGAGCAATCTAGTTGGGATGGGTTATGTATGGTATGGCCCCACTTATTAATCACGAAGATACCCTATTTCTGATGCCTCGTTCCTGACATCGGGCTTCTTTCAGGCTGGTGAGATGGCTCAGTGGGTAAAGATGCTTGGTGTGTGAGCTTGTTGTTGTTCTGAGTTCAATCCCTGAAAACTATGTAAAAACAAGTTCTCCAAGCTTGTCTTCAAGCTCCATACCCATATCACCCGTACACACACACTCTACTGTACACACGCTCATTCATACACACACTCTCACATACAAAGCTGTTTTAGTTGTCTTTGTAACGCACCTTGCACAATATGTTCATAGTACATGCTGATAACTGCCACACTGAATTCACACTTGCAGCTTTGGTGGTGATATTACAGGGCTACCAGCTTTAAGATGGTCTACATTGGGCCTCTGGGTGCCCTGAATGCTCTGAGGCTCAGGTAGTCTGTGATACTTGCATCAGTTTCATCTTTCTGACCCTATTATGTCGTCAACATCCTTATGAATAAAGTTCCATGGGAACAGTACTAAAAGCATGCCTATTCATACCATCCCACAGGTTGCTACTTCTTGATGGGGAAGAAGGTGATTCAGGCTGACTAGAGCCTGCTGTACCTGCATATCATATTCTTTCTGAAGGGGAGCTGGTCAGCCCTAGGGCCAGTGTCACTAACTGTGATCACCAACTGTGATGGATGGCAGATTTTGTGACTCTTCTAAAATTAGAAAGATGAAGAAAACCACTACATGTTCCATAAAACATACACAGGTTATATGCATGTCATCATTTAACCATTTCATTGGCTTATAGACCAGATGTAATTACTCCGTTTTTGTAATTTTGGAATCTGACATCATTATCATCTGCCTCTTAGATAGAGTTCTGTACAGAAGAGAAATTTTGTGCCAATGTGAATTTTTGGATCCATTCCCAGTGCCCACCACATTGTCCATCTCAGGAAGACTGAAAGTTTGTCTCCTCTTAGTTTTGTTACAGGTCACTCTGTTCCTTCCATCCAGAGACTTTGAAGCAGGTTTTCACTCAAAGAGCCTTTTCTGTATCAAGGGGAAGAAGTCTGAGAAGATACAGGCAGCCAGCTAATCCACATCTTGGATTGGCTCTGCCTTCCTGTGCATCCATCATCGCACATGGCGGCCCAATCAGGAGCCCCAGAGCTGGGTGAGTAAAGCAGGTAAGTACATGCAGATAGTCTCTGCATTTCATTTTTAAGACTGGTTGGGACTGCTGATGCTGAAGTAGCCCTTAAAAATAAAAATTAAAAAAAAAAAAAAAAAAAAAAAAAAAAAGGTTTTGTGCGTTCCTCCTCCAAGGGCAGCCAGCTCAGTGGAACAAAGAAATAGAGAAACAAGAACTCAAGCTGGGAGAAAGAGGCTTAGAGCAGCTGCTGAAGACTCCCTGAGCCTTCTTCTCTATGGAAGTGACTGTTATCACTGGTGGTGACAGATGGCCAACCAAGTGAGATGGGGCAGCTGGAGAAGGGGGATTCCATTCTGATGCAGGGGACAGGTTACAAACTGGTCCTCCACCCCTAGCATGTGACTCCAAGAGCCCTATTTCAACCCTGCAGATGACATTCTCCATCTATCCAGGAGAAAAGAGCTTGGCCAAACTTCAGGTATCCAGGGGACCTGGCCACCCAAGCTATCCTGTTTGCTGGATTAGAGAGCATGCCCATTCTACGGCAATTTCCATTCTTGCTATTTTTCAATAGCCTGTTTGTGTGAATATTATGTGAATGTTCCAATTTGTAACAACAGGTTCTGATTTCAAATATTTTTCTCTGGGGTCCCTGACAATTAGGAGCCAAAATTACCAACTTGCCACATGAATAAAACATGTTCTGGGCATCTGAGTCTGGTAGGTTTAATTTACCTGGGATATTCACTGGGCCTTTTGTCTATTTTTATTTTCAATTCAAGAGCTATATAAAAACATTGAAGGTATGCATGCAAATCTAAACCATTAACCTTGACTATGATAGCCATAGCTTAGGTTTCCAAATGAAACGCAATGGGGTGTCCCCAAATCACCCTCTGTCACTGCTTTGCTGCTTTGTACACAGAACAACAATTCACAGACCTAATGTTGAGGCACAGCGCCTGTAACCTGACTGCGGTTGAACGAGACAAACACGGATCTGCAAAGTAAAATCCGAGAAGCACGTATTGCCTTGGTCTCGGAAGGGACGCAAGCACGTCGAGAGGTTGGCGTGCTAAACGCAAAGATGCTCGCGTACATGCAGCCACTGGTGCCCAAGGCGTGGGGCCCTTCTGGGAGGAATCGGTGCTGGTGTTCCCTGGAAGCAGCTAATTAGATGTGGGGAGCAGCTAGTTTCTCTCGAAAACATCCATGCCCCAAATATGTCGGTCATTGTGCTTGTAAAACAACTTGCGTAGTCGTGGTAGAGGTGCAGGGGCTGCCTCGCTGTAATCTTCTCACTCTGAGTTACGATTTGTGCTTAGTTTTTAAGCCATATTTTTGCACAGCTACCCTGAAGAGCCAGTGGAGGGGGGAAGGGGAGATCTTTCTAAATTGACTTGATTAAGACGCATCCTCTTAGAAGAGAAAACATAGAAGTGGATCTACCTCATGGGGTTTGAAGGGAAACGAGTCACCATGAACAGAATCTAATGAGTGCTTAATATTACTGGCTATTTCTACAATATAACAATGTTATGTTGTTCTGAACAACATGTACAATAACAGCCAGATATTCTGTAAGTGTAGAGGAGCCAGACTTGATGCAGGTGACTCTAAACTTTCGGGAGCTGTAACAAATAGCCTTTGCAAAAGAAACTTAACTAGCTTTATAATCTCATGCTTTTAAAAGTGATCATATAAAAATGATTCCTAAAAATCAAAGCAATTCTTATTTTAAGAATTTTGTAAGACCCAAGGCATTAAAAATCATTAGAGATCTTCCAGTTAAATCCTTCTTCTTCCAAGTAGCTATAATGTAGGCTGTCTAAACATTACATATGCATGTCCCTCTATTCTTTTCTCCCTCCCATGCCCTCTCCCTCCCTTTCAGAATTTAAGCAGAAATAATTTATTCAGGTGCTAATTCATCTGCTATTAATAGCCAGACATAAACAGGTTTGGGCCTTGAGTTTGTTGTAACATTTATATACCCAAGTAAATATGGATACCACCCCTGTCTCATTTCACTGGTTCAAATGAAAGCAATCCTTATTTGGCCTCCAAGCAGAGTGACAGCAAATAGAATTACGACTGATTGATTAATGATGAGTAAGGAAAGGAATTGTAAAAGCTAAGTAGAGGGAGGGGTGGGGTCAGAGTGGGACACTAAAAATTTCTGTCCATAAAAGCTGTCCTTAAAGAGACTGAAAAAGACATGAGATAGCTACTAAAAACTCAAGAGGTTACATGCTGGGAAGATCGAAGCTCCCGCTGCTTGTCATTTTTTATTCCCAGGGACAAATTGGAATCAGCAGGACAACTTCAGGAAAGAGCAGCTTGCTCCCCGCTCCCCCAACTCTTCATAATTGTCTGGGGTGGGGCCGCAGCAGCAGACAATTTTAAAGCTTTCACACGCATTAGCTGCTCACACCATGGCCCCTTCCTTCCCTTAAGGGAGACAGGCCCCTCCCCTTGGTTAAGCCGTCAAGGCTTCCTATGGGATGGCTCTGAAGTCCTCAGCAAAGAGAACTGCCTTTGCTATCAAATGACAAAGTATTTCTCATTTTGATATGCTAACTTGAACAGAGCATTTTGCAAAGGCACTCCTGGGCTTTAAACTTCCTGCCACGTACCTGCTAGATACAGTCTGCTAGAAAGAAGTTCTAATTCAGATATATATATCTGAATTATATATATATATATATATATATATACATATACATATATTATCTCTCTCTATATATATAGAGAGAGAGAGGGGGGAAGAAATAATGGGAGTTTATTTTTTAGGGGACACAAAGTAGAGAAGAGAAGGAGCAAAAACAGTTTAGTCATCTTTCCGAAGTATATGTTGATACATGTGCTCAGCTGAGAATGACCATCCTCCAATCTATCACACTTGGATAGGGGAAAGCTCATAAATTCTTGAGAGGATCACAGGCCCTTCTGTCGTGGAACTCCCGGGTTCCTGGCATTTGGTAAGATTTGCTAAAAATCCCTGGCTCTGTTTTTTTTTTTTTTTTGCTTACCAAATAAATATCCCAACCATTTTATTTTTTAAGATTTTACTTTTATTTCTTTAATTCTGTGTGTGGTGGGGAAGGGGGAATCCTGCAGGGGAGTGCAATGTCTGCGGAGACCAGCAAAGAAAACTGGCCACCCTTGATAGACTGGCAGGTGGTCTTAAGCTCTGAAATGTGGGTGCTGGGAACTGAGCTCTGTTCTTCCTTAAGAACAGTGCAGACTCGTAACTGCTGAGCCATCTCTCCAGCTCCATCTCGAATCTTTTGAAGGAACCCGATGGCTTACTTGGAATAGGAGTTTCCTGGTCACTGACTTCATCTTCTCCCTGGTTCTAATAGAAACCCTTAACAAACCAGCTTCGTGTGTAGAAGAGAAACACTATTCCTCTCTGGTTGTCTCTTGGGACTTTCATGTGGGTCTGAAGTAGACTGGAGTAGGTGTGCTTACAGTCTTCTACCCTCACCTTTGAGTCCCATTTGTTCATTGCAAAAAATGCAAATGACTTTTATAAGGTATAGTGTTTAAAATTCCAATGTGTGCCTGATCAAGTAGGGGTGTGGGGCAGACTGATCTGAGAGAGGTCCTTTGTTCATGATAAACCTTATGGACAGGCAGCTGAATGATGATGACTTCTGTTCATCATGAAGATATTTAGCAAATGGAGGCTGAGGTGGGTGGCTTATCTGGGCACCTGAATTTGTGTAACTCTGTGGGTAGCCGCTATTGCTGCTGATGAACACTGGTCCGAAAAGCAGTGATCTGCACAACCCAATTTTGGTAGCAATGAACTTAGCTGTGGAGAAGGATCTAGTCCTGTTCTCCTTTTCCATGAACTGACTGTGTTAATTCAGGATAATTCATCTCAAAGGCCTCTGAAACCTCATTTGTAAATAGGGTAAAAAGTAAGCCCTCATTTGTATGGCTGTTAAAATTATCTTACAAAAGTAATATAAAAAGCCTAACCTGGTACCTGGAAAGTGGTAGTGGCAAAATATTATATCTATTACTATATCTTCAGAATTTTTTTCATCAATAGCAGGGATTATGATGATGTTATTACCATCTTTCATCACAGTTTCCTCCAAGGAGGTGATTTGAGGTTAGTAGACTTTCTGTGGGATGACGGGAGAATGTGGTCCAATCTGTGATGCCCAGAAATGATGGTGTCGATAGAGATAATAGTGAACATTTATTGGGGCTTACCAGGTTGAGCATTACACATGGATTCTCATTTAACATAAAAACACCTTGCAATGTATGTACTCTTATTACCTCAATTTTTACAGATAAGACTAAGTGTAAACAATTAGGGATGTACTCAAAGTTACATTACTGAGAGGAGGCGAAGCGAAGACTAAGCGCCAAGGAGTAGGCTCGAGCTGGAGGCCAGATTTCCTCATCGTCAGTCCTTGGGGCAGCTGCGAAGACTAGACTAGGGACACATCTTAAATTCGCAAGTGGACAAATAGGTCAAAGAACTACCAAGAGCCTTTGTCTCATTTGCCACCAATTCTAACCACACAGTGTTAAGAGCAAACAAATCAAATCATCTTCTGTGGAAGGCACCAGCTCAGCTTCTTAAGCAAAATACTATCTTTAAAAGAGCTGGCAACAGGCTAAAAGGGAGCTGTTTTCAGGGAAGGTCTTCCATTTTTCTAGAATATTAACAGAGAGTAGTGACTGACACTAAAGTCTTCATGCAGTCCTGGGTTTCTGGCTTTTCTTGATTATATTTGCTTTGTTTCACTCTACAATACCTAAAAACAGGCATGTGTAAACCTGTTTTTAAAACAGCACCGGGGTTCTGCTAATTCTGTATTTGAAGGCTGATTCCATTACTTTTATTACAAACTGAATAGCACGGTGTCTATGAGAGTGCAAATTCAGTTTGAGTCAGTTCAGCAACATTTGGCTGATTTTGAAAAGGGAAAAGCAAAGCAGATTTGGAGCTTGAACACATAGGTGCATTAGTCTCCTCATGCCGGCTGGTTTGTGATACAGAAACTCACTTCCTGCTTCTAAGACAATTCGGAGTGGGAAAAACATGTGCTTTGGAGCTAGGTGTCTTGAGAGAGGTGGAGGTCATTGTCAAGGGTCAGATTGAGAGGCTGTGCTTGGGGAGACATCTGGCCCCACCCATCTCCAAATGCTCCTTCTCATCTTCAGTCTGCCTTAGTGGCTGTGATGGAGCTTCCTGGCCAGCTCAGTTACTGTAATGACTGACATGGTGGATCTAGACAGCACGCTGAAGACACCCAACATGTTCCTTTGTCCTAGAGAGAATCGTTCCACCCAGTTGGCTCCTTCTTAATGGGTTGCTTTGTTCCTTAAAAGTTTAGTTAGATAGGGCCACTACTTAAAGTAAGCAAACAGAAGCAACTCAACAAACAGGAAATGTCAATATTTAAAACCCAGTCAGCACCTGGATGGGGGCAGGTGACGCTCAAGGGAAGGTGTTTCTGAGTGGATTCTGAAATGTTCTGGTAATCTAAGTGTTTTGCCTCTGTCTTGCTGCGATTTGGTGTGGATCTCCCCTACAGTCAGCTCGTTTCTGCATAAGTGCATGTAACTATCTGAGGTAGCAGCACACAGATATCTATCCAAAGCCTAAGAGCTCACACGCTGCTCCAGCACTTCCGCTGCTGAGGATTTAGAAATGGAAGTAAAATTAGAAATAAATGTAGCAGGCTTATAATAAGTCTGTGTAAAGTCTTAATGTTAGAGAAAACTTGGGAAAAACTGACTTGTCCAATATCTTTGATGAAAATAAATAGTAACTTCATATAATATCTTACAACTCTTAAAATCATGAGGGTACTCTAGGTGTCCATGAGACACTGCTATGTGACAAAGCAGGTCACACGATGTATATATGATCAGCATATTTAAAAAAGTGTCAGATATGCCTGTGTGCGTATTTTTGTAGAGTTTCTTTAAACATTACAGAAATTTAAAATTTGGAAGATATAAGAACATACTTTATTAAAATTTCCTGCCTTACTTACAAAGAACATGTATTGTTACTTGTGTTATTAAAAGGCACATAATAAATATATACATTAGAATAGGCCTGTAAGTGATAACATTTATCTAGGCAGGAGTTAGGATTGGGTTTGAGAATTTTTCCCGTCCTTGTGGCTGAGTTAAGCTAGGCAGATGGAAAGTATCATACATACAACATACAGAATGGATGCGTTTAAAGGCAATGGAGGATGAGTAGGGGGTAGCATAAGAGACCAAGTGGGCTGCGTCCTGGCCATCAGGGCCTAGCTTGGATCCTGTGTTCAGGGATGTTACCAGTAGAGGCCAAGTTACAAGGAAGAACAGATTTCTTTCTTTCTTTCTTTTTTTTCATTCTTTCATTTTTTTTTTTTTTTTTTTTTTGAGACAGGATGGGTCTTAGGATGTAGCCATACATGGTCCAGAACTACTTAGCCTACTTAGGGTAGTCCAGGCTGCCCTACCATTTACAGAGATCTGCTTGTCTCTCTGCCTCTTAAGAACTACGATTAAAGGCATGGACCACCATGTTTAGCTTAGGAGCAAGATCTTAAAAGAGACTTCTCTAACGGAGAGCAGCAGCTGCATCTGTGTCTCCAATGCTTTCTGACCACTTACTTCATGGCTTCTTTTTGTATCTTCTGTTACAGATACATTAAATTTTATTTACCAGCTGTATGTTTTATTGATTGCACTGCACAGAGTATGCTCTGCATATTCACTTAACCTGGCAAATATATTTTACAGCCTTGTTAAGAGGTCAGTGCCTTCGAGATTCTTGAGAAAGGAACATACTGGCCACATCTTTTAGCTTTTATACTTGGGATCTTTCTAGATATATAATTAGTACTGCAAATACCACATGGAATGCCTAGGATATGCAGGGATCTGAACTCACATGTCTCTTTCCCAGCCACCCAGTCCGACAGCCCTAGATACTTAATGCTTGCTGGCAAACATCTCCTAATTTTACAGATGCATGCCATTTTCAGATCTCTTGCACAGCTCTTCTGCTTGCTTTTTCCAGAAATTATGAGGTGAGTTGGACAGCTTCCCTTAGCTCCATATTCCCTCACCTCCAGGGAGGAAGCACTTTCCTTCATCACCTCGATAGACCATGGCCCTGTTTGGCACTGATAACCCTTGGTATTGCCTAACCTCTAGAGCTTCTGTGGGTATTAAAGCGATTAGGTTGTAGAAAATTATTTTCTAGTCAATGATGCCACGCCGGTGTAGGTGATATTGAGACACTGTGTGTGTGTGTGTGTGTGTGTGTGTGTGTGTGTGTGTGTGTGTGTATTGCCCTCAAGAAACCATCCTTAATAACTGATGCCTTAGTAGGATCATGTTTTGGATATTTTCAAAGCTGGAACTGATCCAGAATATTTAGAATGAAGGGAACCAGAGAAGTTAGGGAGAAAAATCCAGGGCACTGGGGAGAGTAGATGTGGTCAAACTGAAATGAGAGGAACAGCTGCCAGAGAGAGAAGAGAAACACTAAATGATCAAAGGTATTACATGATATGGAAAGACCGGAAACCACAATCCATTCCCATCGTTTTAAAGACTAGATCTGTCTGTGTAAGTCTGCAGGGGAAGAATAAAAGCTTAAATGTAACTTGCTAATGATTAATCATCTGAGTTAACTGGCCCTATTAAAATATTGCCCCACCCCCACATAGACTATTCTATGACATCATAGCTTGTTTTGCTTTCTTCTCAACAGTGCCCATCTTCATTACTAAGTGACATGCCTAGAAATGGAATCCAGGCTCCATGGAATTCTCTACATTCCTCTACTACTGTCCTGTGCTATGCCTAGTACTTAGTGGGCACTTGTGAGATATTTCTAGTTGAAGGGAAGGGAGGCAGAGTGGCTGAAGCCATTACCTGCTTATATGCTGTTGTGGAAATTTATTTTTAACTATGCACAAAATAATTGTTTCATGTACCATTGGGTGAGGGGCTGCCCAGGTCTTGTGCTTTGTATTGTCTGCAGGTGTTAGATTTCCGCGGGCGGGCGGGATGTTTGATTGCTTATGATCTGTATCTGAGGAGTTCTGAACCAATAAAAACACCTGAGCTCAGATGCTCAGGATTCCCCTGTCAAGTATGTATGGCCCTGGCCATGATGGTGGTTCTCTCTGTTGCGGTCTGGTAGAGTTTGTACATATCAATATGTTTCCTGTGTTTGTGTCCTTGCTGGGCTGCCACAGCAGCAAATAACTACAATATGCTACTTCCTTCTTCTGAATACCTTTGAATACTAGTGTAGTGTATTTTGATAGCCTTTATGACTAGTTTAGAAGAAAGACAACTTGAGTTTTTCATATAAGAGTGCCACGTTATTTCACAGATCAGTTTAGGCTTCCCAGTTAATTATGAGCCTTGTTAGACAATATTAAAGATCTTTATGTTAATTTCCTGTCACTAAAATTCCATGATAGACTCAGAACAAGAGTACTTGATTTTAGAAAACTTACTGATGTCAATTTCTTCTGCATCATTTTCTCTCTACTCCCTAAATGCATAGAGCTTGGGGCAGGTAGCATATCCAAGGACTTCTAGAACAGGGCCATAGCAACTGGCCACTCCCTCCAGCAGCCTTACTGTCAGATCCCCATTTGACAAACAAGCTACATTTGGGGCTCTCTTGGACAGTTTCAGCCATCTGAAGTCCGGCACACACAGATTCCTCACACAAAGGTCATTTTCATGACCAATTTGTACATCTTTGTTTTTTGTTATTTTGTAAATACAGTTCAGGAATGACAGGCTACGATTAGCCCCCTGCTGAGCTTGGTTGCAGACCCTACTGGGGATCATTTTTGTTTGGAACAGCAGAGAGTCTTGCTATTTGTCTCAACTCATGACATTTTACTATGCTAACCTAATAATAGCTTGCAATTTATGAGAGACCATGCCCCAGGGCCCCCAGGCTCCAGAGGACAGAAAAAAAGAAAACAAGCATAATGTAACTCTGATTGCAAATATTAAAGCCCAAATCAGCCATCTTCTTCTTGTGCATGACATATAGGATTTACATTTCCTGAGCTAAATGAAGGCTATCAAATATGGTCACTTACTAGTTTAGCATCTTTGGGATCATGTGCTGGAAAAGTTGTCTACATTATGTAAGGCATTTTATGGGTTTAATTGTTAGAATGAAGCAGAGTACAAACAAGTAATATTTAGTTTATGCTTCATTCCCAAGAAGAGGCAGAAAGAAAGGTCTGTATGCTGGGAGCAGTGACAGTATCCAGCTGGCATTGCACATAACTGCCAAGCGCCATGACTTCATATTTATACCATGCACTATCCCAAACGGATACCAACATTCTTTTATACCCACATGTAAGGTTTACCTTTCAAATTCAGTGAGCATTGTATTTTTTTCTTTTCTAAAAATACCAACGAGTCTAAATCCAGTCTGTTGCTCATGCTGTGTGCATGACTTGGTAATGAAGGTACAGGTTCTTATAACCTAACGTTTCTTCTTACGAGTTTGGCAGCAATGGGGAATTCTTTGTACAGGGCAAGATGCCATGTTTCCTGCTTAATAGGTCCTGGTTTGTGTATTCTCTCTGTAAACAGTCGTGATGGATTTGTGTTGATCAGAGGATAAAAAGGGTGGTACCTTTAGGCCAGGATGAGAGTGAGACGCTGAATTAATGCACTGGGCTCTTTAACCTGTGTTATGATCAATACACTGAAGAGGGCTAGGAATTAACACTTATATAACATTAAACACAGAAGAGCAACCTAAGATTCCTGTGTTGATTCTAAGTATCATGTGATTTTTTTTTCTCCTAGTAATCTATAATATATGAACTCATAGTATTTCTAGGGAGAAGATATTTGGAGGTATTTGGGTTGTTTTAAAAATGTCCAAATCTACAGATGCGAAAACAATAGAGATGAAAAATACCCCACGCAGAGTTGCAAGATGTCTGGTGAAAAGAACATTTAAACATCTTTAAAAGTTTATAGTAAATTCCATCCTTCTGTAATATAAGAGGACATTAAATTACAAGAAGATGGAGAGCCCATATTTTTGTATCAAAATTTCGTCAGTGGTAACCCAGAAAAGATAGAACTATAGAGTCAGGAAGTGTATGCTGGTTGCTTGAGGCTGGAAGAAGAAATCAAAATTCTCTGTAAAGGGTGAGGGTTCTTATTGGGATTATTTAATGCCCTGATACAGGAGGGGGGTAAGGGTAGAATAACCCAGGGAATTTAATAAATAGTCAGTGTGAGGTATTCTTCAAATATGTAGATTTCATGGTTTGTAAGTAATGCCTCAGTAAAGTGTTAAAAATGTAGCATAGGTCTGCACCTGAAGAGCACAGGAGACAACCTCTGGATTGCCTAGTCCACCCTTGAAGTAGGTATTAGTGCCTGGCCTTGTTCCATCTTGTTATGCCCATTTGAACAGCAACCCTGGGAGGACTGCTCTTTTCTGGGGAGAAGCTGATTGAGGTGGAATAGATGGAAGGGTGCGGGGGGGGCATAGATCTGGGGTAGAGGGAAAATAAGAGGAGAGGAGAGAAGGGAGTCAGGATGTATTGTATGAAAGAAGAAAATAAATAAATATAAAATTTTAAAAAAGGACAGGAAAATAGTCCTTGAGATTTTCCATTATCTCCTTTTCAAATATAAAGAGAAAAAAAGGACAATCAACCAAGCATTATTACAAGTTATTTGTCAGAGGCTTACACTCTTATTGATCTGTGTAGAGCTAAAGGGGCTGATGTCCTTATTCTACATGATGCTTGCTTCTTGTGAAATGTGCCTGACATGGAAAGTGGAAATTTACATTCACTCATAACACACTAGCAAACTTCCATTTTTTAACCATAAGAAGGTGTGTTCACACGGACATATATACATACACATACACATAGCATCCCATTTATTCCAGGGTCCCTGCTTTGACTGGCAGAAAGAATGCAAGAAGTCTCAGATGAGATAGAGTTGAATATTTTTAGCTCCTCTCTCTTATCCTGTGAGTCTAACGAGGATGAGTGAAATTGGCTGGTGTGCGATTGGGGCACTAATCCAAAGACTCTGGAAGCCTTCAGGTTGGGCATGACACATGCTCAGTATCTCTGCTCCCTGGACTGCCTCCAGGTAGATGACGTTATTGCTGTCTTCTTGGTTACTATCCAGTCTTGTATTCAATACCAGGGCTCACCAAGTATTGAGAAAAATAAGTTGAGAATAGTAAAAATAACTGCTGACAGGAAACTTTAAAAGCATTTAATACAGACTCTTCACCTGAGCAGGAAAAAAAAAAAAAAAAAAGCTGCAAATAGTTTTGAAATGGATCTCCTAGGTTCTTACAAGTGTTTTGGGGCTCTTTGCAGTCTCTTTGGTGGAGTGTTTTATTTTAGGGGGAAAGGCAGATGTGATGCTGGTTACAGAGCAATTCCTATGAAATCTGGTATCCAATCTTCTTTGTTTCACTATCCCTTTGTCCACTTTTGCTCTGGTAAGCTTCTTTGAGCTCAAGTTACATCACCTAACTCTGGGCGACTGCTCTGGCAAGTGCAGAGCACTTAACCTCCAGATGACTCCTGGCTGGAGTAGGGTTAAGATAGGGTCTGTAGGAAAGCCAGAGGGGAGACTAATGACGCCTGGGGCTGCCTCTCTGGCATTGTCCCTGGGTTGCTTTGCCTCCAGCCTGACTGCAGGTCTGACAGTCCCATTTTAGCAGTTCTGAACTTTCTTGGTAGTAAAGAAACTGACTGTCCAATGTTAGAGAATTGGAAGACAAAACATTCCTGCCCTGAGACTGCCTCTTGGAGGAGCCGACACCATAGCCACTGGGGAATCTTGGTGTGGGTAGACTACTTGGGATGATAGGAAATGTTTATCATCTAATTAGATATGCATACACACTGTAGAGTGGTTCTCCTTAAATACAGTGGGTGTCTGACTTGTAGTGTCAATATTCAGAGACCGAAGCTCATGAAGATGTGGCACACTTGCAGGAAACAAAGGCCCTATGGTTGTCCACTCACGAAAACCCCAGCATATTATACCAAGGGAGAGAGGCCAATAATTTATGGAGATAGGCCAATAGTTTAATGGAGATATCCATGCTTCAAAGGTATTATACTCGGGCTAAATATCTCAGGAGGGCTAAACGTCTTAATCAGTAGATTGAAAAAGAAGCAAAAGGAGCTATAACATTTCTCTGCCAAATGATTTGCCTGGTACTTAAAGATAGGTGAGTCTCACAACAGTTCTGTGAGATATATTTTTAATCCCCACCCCCTGTGTTTTCTTAATGTAATGTGTGTGTTTGTATGTATGTGGTTTCACATAGGTACACATGCATGCATGTGGAGGCCTAAGATTGACATGAAACGTCTTCCTCAATGGCCCTCCATCTTATTCATTGAGTCAGGGCGTGTCACTGAACCCTGAGCTTGCTGACTAGGCTAGTCTATCTGCCAGCTTGCTCCAGGGGTCCCATGTCTCCACATTCTGAGGCTGAATTACAGACAGGCTGCCATATCTGCCCAGCATTTACGTGGGTTCTGGGATTCCCTAATCTTCATCCTTTGTGCTTGCAGGAAAAGCAATTTAATTGCTCAACCTTCTCCCTACCGCAGAGAGATTTTTATTTTGTATGAGTCAGGCCAAGAAACCAAGGCCTACAGGTGTTAAACAATGTGTCTCCACAGTGTGTCATGTACAGTAGTAAATGGACAAGGAGGGTTTGGCTTGCACGTTGATCTTCCTAACTTGAAAGCTCATGTTCTTTTATATCTTCTCAATGTGTATGCTTTTATATTTGGATCACTGGACTAAGAGAAGGGTGTGCAATCTTTCAGAAACTGATGTCTGTGAACCATCAACCTCTCTGTGAGCTATGTACATCAAGTCTTTGTGGTTGGGTTGCAAGAAGAGGAAATGACTGAGCCAGTGTGATTCCCTGCTGTTCTTTATGGAGCTCAGATATCTGCTGATTCAGAATAGATGGGTACAATTTCCTACTGAGAAGGGCTTGCTGGGTTGGGTGTTGTCCTGTCCCCTTCTGACCCCCATCTCTGTGGCTGATTTCCAAAGCTATCAGTAATCATTTTCTTGCCTGTTGGGAGAACATCATGAATGAACTCTCTCCAGGTTCCCACCTACCCACAATTAGACAGCTGTGTACTACAGGTAGCTTGGCCTAGCCTTGAAATGACCAACAGAACAGGGTGGATGTTCAATAGAACCAGTTCTATCCTAAATTCTTTTGTGGTATTTAAAAGTTGGGGAGGGGGTTGCTATAATTTAAAAATCATATAAGCTTCTCCCAAATAAGAGTTTTTGTTTGTGATTTTTCTATATACAAACTGAATAAAAGAAAAAAGTTCAAAAACATTTAGACTTGTGTTTTCTTTCACGTTTTAAAATCTCCAGAGGGAAATAATTCCTATGAGACATATTTCAAAGGATAAAGGGATAGTCAGAACACTAAAGGAAACAGAATATCTTACAGTGCCAAGGGCTAAAAGGCAGCCTAGAATACTCAGGCTTTAAATTTCTCTGGCCTGTAGTGAGCAGCTGGCAGAGGGAAGCTAAAGGGGGCAGTGGGCAACCATCAGCCACAGACCAGTCAAGACAAGGAGAAGGACCAAGGTCAGACTTTGGGGAGGGGCAAAAACGCCCAACTATTCCACACCTAGGACGTTTCCTTGTAAATATAAAAGTGTGCTTTCTTCCATTTAAATCCAGTGTGAACAAGAGGCGAGGGAAAATCTACATCTAGAATCCAGCATATGCAGCACCAGGTCTTAGCCTCACAGATGCAAAGTACCACCCCTAACCAAAAGCTGTTTGCAATTAGTACCATCTGGGAAAGAAAAAATCAGTTTTCTTCAGTGGAGTATCTCTGGGCATAACGGCCATACTCCAGGGCAGGCCCCATGTCCAGGAATAGCTGTTCAACACAAAACAGACCCAGTAGTATGAGGGGAGAATGCATTTTTGTTTTGGGGGAATTATTCCTGAGTCATCCCTTTACCTGGCACTGAGGTTCCAAGAGCAACAAACACAACTGCAGTCACAGAATCTTTCAGGCCAATGGTGCAGCCAAAGTGGGAAGCCAGGTCTCCGATGAAGGCTGTCAGTAGGCCAATCATGAGGATGGAGACAATGAAGCAGGCCCAACCATTCCAGTATTCTGTAGGTGGGACGAAGGCAAACAGAACCTTCCAGAACACGGTGAGAAAGTGCATCACATAATCAAAACAAGAGGGCAGCTTCTCCTCCCCACATTCGTCATCGTCGTCGTCTTCCCCTAGAACAGAAAAGAACACAGAACATTTCACTAAGACCCATGCTCCCAGGGTCTTCTTCCATTCCCAGCATCTCCTTCTAGGCCATTGTCAAGCTCCTCTGAGAGACAGGAGGCTATCCAAGGTCAACGAAGCCTAGGGCTTTCTAAAAGTCAATCATCATGAACCAATTATTTGTCAAGGTACTGAGGAAGCACTTCACCTAGGCTCAGTGGTCAGTGACAAAAGCTTCCATGCAATCAATACATCGTTCCTGCATGCTGCTCACATCAATTCCCAGTGGGATTTGTTGACAGAGTGATAAAAAAAGATTTCTTGCCGAAAGTTGGAAAGCTGAGCGAGAAGCATCTCTGGAAGTTGGACCAAGTTCTCTAATTGGAGATTGACAGTTGTGTGACTCCCAGGGGGTGATATTTAATCAAGGACCCTAAGAACAGCAACAGCCTTTTGTACCGCTCTGGCTTCACCTCCCTTAACTATTTCAATGTAGTATTATCCGCATTTTTAAGCCATCTGCACTTTCTTGGGCTTTCCTATCATCCTGTCATCCTTCTCTACTCATCCCCTAAGATGCTTCTCACCACAGCTTCTGGGGCTCCAGATACCTGTATCTCTGGATGAATGGTTCCCAGTGTGTTTCCTGAGCAACAGGACCAGACAACTTACTAGAAATGCAAATTCTCAGTATCATTGAATGTGACAAGAAACCTAGGCGTGAATAAACCCTCCTTGTGATTTGGCTGCGTCTTCAACTTGGAAAGCTGCTGCTTTATCTAAAATTAGAACTGTATGGTGTCCTCTCTTCTCCAGTTGACCTTGAGTGTCCTCTGAATTTTGTCTCTCTAGAGTTTGGTGTCACCTCTTTCACTTAGGTCACTATTTTGCATCCCTAGCATTTGGTACCATCTCCACCCTCTTAGATGACTAAGTGTGCGCTAAGTGAAGGGATGAATATATAAATTCCTACTGAATTTAAGTCACCATGTAATTACATAACATATGTATGTAAATCACAAGTTCTCCAGTTAAATCACACTTGAACACACAAAGAAAGTGTGTCACTTTTCTAGAAGTGATAGAAAACACATGGTTATATGTTTATGACAATTTTTTCAAGGCACTTCATTGTGTTTGTTTTCTCCAATACTATCCAGAATTTACTTTCTTTTGTTCCAGTGAGTGTGGCTGGAAGCAGGTGGGGCTGGCAGCTCTCTTGTTGTCTGCCTGAGCTGAGAAAGTCATCACAGAGCAAATGCCTGCACCCTCTGTGACACAGTCCAGGGTGAAGCCATCTGGAATCTTGGGAAACCCCTTAAACACACTCAAGCTTGGAGTAGTGAGTGCTTCTCATGAAACATGGAGAGATGGACGCCTGGGTTTGCTACCAGCCATACAGGAATAAAGAGGAAGAGATAGACTTCTCTTCCAGGAGCACATGGTTGATTATAGAAAAGGCAACCTTATCGTTGGGGCTTTGGAAGGTAGCCAGTGATCTATTAGAATGTTCCAGTGGATTTACAGAATCACCTTTGGGGACTACTTAGGTGAATAACTTGAGTGAAGTAAATCGACAGAGAATTCTGTGAGTGAAAAAACATTGTTGACTCTCAACAGGAGTTACATGTTTACAGGAGTTAGAACATGTTTTTAATAGCCTCATCTGGAAGCACAAAATGTGTTTGAATAAAGACATCTGATATGGGCTATAGTATATGCCTTCCTCCAAATCAATGCTTTGAAGCCCTCACTCCCAAACCTCACAATGTGATCTTACTTAGAGGTAATGCCTTTAAACAGTAGCGTGAGACAATGCATCAGAAAGGCTCTGGCACTGGGCATGGTGTCACAGGTCTGTTGGCCAGCATTTGAGAGGTAGAGGCAGGAATTACAGTTTGAGGCCATTTGGGCTATGCAGTGAGACCTTACTGCAAATACACATATACGTGTAAGGAATTGCTTGGGAGAAACCAAACCCACTCACACCTTGATCTGCAGAGAATCATTTTCTTTGTTTTAAGCCATCTAATTTGTAGAACTTTGGTTAACCAATAGCAGCTCTTTGGAATCCTCCTGAGTCACCACTGAAACGTGGGGTACAAGTATCAGCATATTATGTGGTAGCCACAACTGTGCACAATTACTATCTGTCACTTACAAACAAAATAAATAATGTCCAAGCATCATTTAGGCAATTTCCCTGTTTCCTTATTTCTTCTTTGTCCTTTTATTTTTCTTCCTCTACTTTCCTTTTACCCTAGCCTTTTGCTACAGATAAAACTGTGAAAGCTTCAGTTCTCATAGCTAATTTTAAGGTGGGAGGAAGATGAGAACCATGTCTGACTTGAGTCTCCTGCCCTTCCCACTTACCATTCAAAGAATTGTAATGAATATCTACCTGTGTGCTCGGCAAAAGCATTTGGAATTTCTACTTAATTTATTCTATATCGGATCGTTTTCTTAACTTCTATATTTGTGGACACTTTATAATTTCTCAGGACATATGACTAAAATGTCTGGTAAACACTGAATTTATATCAATCATCCTCAGAAGCTCTGAAAAATTGTTTAATTTGGGAATGACTAAAAGTCTCAAAATTTAAAGATAAACCAAAAAGCAAAGAATAAAACTTCTCAAAGGAAATGACACATATAAATAAGGAGTAGATATTATATTTATTTTCAAGGTGGAAATAATAATACCTTTCCCAGGAGGGCTGTGCATGGGAATAATTAGACCATTTGTACCATCTGACAAAATCTAAGCTGATGTTTATGGTGATATCCTTCCAGTTAGGGGTACAGCTGTGTTTTCTCATCCTTATTTCATTGCTGAGTTAAAATGCTGTTTTCTAAGGTTATATCCTAGAATTTTTAAAACAAAATAACATAAACCACAGGGTGTTGTGGTTTATTCCTTTAATCCCAGCACTTGGTGAAGTAGAGGCAGGTGGATCTCTGTGAGTTTGAGGCCCAGCTGGAACTATACAGAAAGACCATGTCTCAAAACCAAAACCAAAAACCCAAACATAAAGTGTGTGTGTCTGTGTGTGTGTGTGTGAGGGGGGTGGGGGTGGGGAATGAATATCCCATAGCCTTCCAGCTTCACAGGGAATCCAAATGTTTCCATGCTGAAGTCTGCTCTGAAATGGGAAGCCCACATGTCTTACAGCATTTTAAAGTAGAAGTGTGTATCCATTCCTTTTCCTGGGATCTCACTGAACTTTATAAATTTTAATGATCAGCTGACAAGTCATATAACTATTAAAAATGACCACTGAACTGCCATGCATGATGCACAATTATTCTATCTTGGGGAAGAACAAGAAAGCATGAGCATCCATCACCAGATGGACTATCCTTAAAAGTCTGTTTCCTGCAAAAAGCAATGGGACATTAGCCCCCTCCTCCACATCTTGGGAGCATCTTTTTTGCCAGAGCAGAGAGGAGAGCAATCTGCCAGTTCTGTAGCCTGCTAGTGTTGGATTACTTGGGCTACACTTTTCCCTCATGTCCCTCCTCTGCGTTAGCATAGAGACAGACAAGTTGGTGAGTTTGCTTTTATAGGCTCCCAGATAAATCCTTCTTATCTCAGAATCCTTCTTTTCAGCTTTATAGATTCTACTAATGGAAAGATAAACAATCTGTGTTCCATTAATCTCCCCTGCAGCCTTATAAATGGCTTCCCTGAGACACATTGGCCTTCCTAAAGTATAACCATGAAAATAGATAAAAATAGCCAAATCATTAAAAGTGCAGGTAGTGGAGACAGCTTCACTTCAACTATGGATGTAAAAACAAGGAGCTGTCGCTTCTTTGGAGCATCAGCTCAATGGACCATGGAAGGTGAGCGTGAGGCTTGGCACCAGCTGATAACTTATCTTCCAAAGTAAACAGGTATCTGTTGACCTTCCTCCCTAGACACCAACCTCAAGGAGTACTCTGGGAACCAGAAAAGGAAGTTGCTGGGATGTACTACTCACTTGAGTCAGATTCTTATTGCTTGCTTTGTGAAGATACTTCCCAAACCTCAGATCCACATCTGTCAAATGAGTTTGCTAACTACTGCATCCCGGAGATGGTTTGAGGACCAGAAGAAGAGAGATCCATGTCTTTTTGTAAACGTGTGGGCCCCTTCATAGACAGATGTGCTATAGTCCAGTGTTGTTGCTTGCTGACGGGAAGACACTAAATCAGTGCAGCCCCAGCAGCCTCCTGTCACTGGATCTACGTTATGCTTGAGCAAATTATTATCACTACTACTTCACTGAGCTGATTCATTTTTAAAGAAAGAAAGACAGAGGGAGAAGGAACATGAGAGGTTGCATAGCAAGTAACAGACACTGAGCAAAATCCTTTCCCATACTGATCTTACGTCGACTTTCAGTAACCTCCAAGGTGGGCATCATTTCAGCCTAGCAAGAATTCCAAGCTTAGGGGATTAAAGTGTCTTTTTACAATAATCATCCAGTGGGTAAGGAGTTAAGTTGTAATTTGATCTAACTGCCTGAGGGAACATCTTCCTATATGATGCCTTCTTGAAGCAAGTACATTTAGCATCAATAACATACTGACTCAACCTTTCCCAGGTAGATCCAGTGCTGTGCCTTCTACGAATATACGAATATGGGTACGCTATCAGTAAAATTTGAATTCTAGCATTTTTTTAGACATAATTATTATTTACCAAGTCAGATGTATGCTATTCTTTATGTCTTTGGGGACTGTACACACAGGGGATAAAAGTAAGAAGGGCATCATAGTTATCAAATTGGAATCTCTGCTTTGGAAAGTGTCAAGTTCTTACTCCCATTTTAACAGACAAAGATCAGCCTTCCAATTCAGAACCAAGCATGCTGACCTGCATCTAACTGCCCACTCTAGAACTCAGGAAACTGCTTAAAGGATCATAAGTCTATATGTAAAGCAGTTTGGGAGACACACACTGCTGTTAACCCGAGTAGGTGTCTGATTAGAAGAGTCCTTTACAGGTGTTCAGTAAGCTCGCTTCTCCACCATCCCAGCTGTGGCTCTTCTTTTACAAACAAACATACAGAATTAAGCTAAGTGCTACTATCCTGTTCTATTTTGATTTCCTGTTGCTTGCAAAGGTTTAGACAGAATCATGAAACAGAAAAGGCAAAAGAAAACATTGCTATCAGCCAATCAAATACTTCACCCTTTCTCTTCTTCAGAGAGGGAGAAAAATAACAACTACAGCAAAACAATAACAAGATCTGTGATTCAACAAGACGACTTTGATTTTCTTACTTTTGCTTACTTATGCATCTGTGTGTTTAATACATAAAGCTTGAGTTAAGTTCATAGCATTTACTTTCTTGTTCTTGCTATGATTTAACTTTTCTTTTTCTTTCCCCTTACATACATGTAAGTTTTTTTTTTTTTATTGAGAACAACTAAAATTTCCTGATCTTAATGGTTTCTGTGTGTCTCACCAGTTCAGTGACCTCAAAAGCAAATTCTAAAGATTTGCCTCTTGTTCTGGGTTTGAACAACAATCGGCATTCTCTACAGCCTTCTCAGTGAGAACTCTATATACTCTCTGAGGGAAATAAGACATTATTAATGTTTTCTTCTAAGCAAACTTAGAAAGATACTTTCTTGTCAGAGATACCTTAAACTCAGTTTGCATATTTTCAGAGATGTGAGTTTCTCAAGTACAAGAAAAACTGTAGCTATCTCCTTCTGTCATCTGAAATCAGTGGGCATCAGAAAAGACAAAGGAGCAAACACCTGAACTTAAAGCTGGCCAAGGTCACCTGCTGTTCAGTGTGAATTCTTCCATAATTACTTTTCCAAAAAGGTCACTGGTGCCACACCCAAGAAAGCCAGCTATATCAGAGGCCTTGTAATTTTACAATCTGAATTTGGTGGTTCTGGTATTCAGTTTAGGCTACTGAGTCTTACTCATTTCTTCAGGTCCCATCTCCTAGGCAACAGACAATAAATCTAATCCTCACCCACATCATGGGCTTCATGCATTTGAGACAGATACAGTCATATCACTTCCAGTCGGAAGTCCATATTCCTTTGTCAGACTGGCCCTGATCTTTGGAGGATCTCCTTAAGTGAGTCATTACTTATTACTTAAAATATAGTGCTTGGAACTAAGCATATCTCCAACACTAACTAAACATATCTGCATTTAATCTGGTTGCAGTAGGAAAGTCTTTAAGCTTTCTTGTGTGCGGTAATATACTTCCAGTGATAAATACTTGGAGCTTCTGGTAGCTGCGTCACATAGTGAGATTACGCAGACTCAGCAACAACTCACCGCTCAAAGCCATGCTAGGCCATGTCACCAGTACTATGGCTGGTTTCTTGAGACATACATGTATAATCTCTTCATCTCTCTTTTTTAGGCTCTTTAAGAGAAGTGATCATTTCTTGTTTTGTTTTTCTTCAGTCCATGCAAAACTTTTTACTTAAGATGATTCTATTCTATATGTTGATAACATACTAGGTTTTTTTTTTTTTTCCCTTTCAAATTACTAGCTAAGTTACAACACACCTAAGTGTCCAACAAGAGAGAAATAGATGAAGAATTGTGGAAATTTTTCAGCCATAAAGACGAATGAACTTATGTCACTTGCAGGGAAATACAACTTGAGATAATCAGAGTAAGAAAATTATAGCTTTAAGAAGACAAAAATCGTATTTTCTCTTGTTTGTGGTTCCAAATTTCATATGAATAAATAAAACAATGTATGTGATTTTATAGATGCAGAAAATCATATATGTCATGAGAGTAGAAGAGAAACATTTTAGGCAGCCAAGGCGGCTAACAGGAGCAGGGCGGGGTAAGAATTAGGACGATGGGTGACATGAAGGATATGCTCTGTATACAATGCATACTTGTATGAAAACTTAAATAATTACAAATGAAGTAAAAATTAACTTGTCCTCTGGAAGCTTCTTAAAAAAATACATTTGAATTGTGAAAAAGTGCATCCCTTGAAGTGGACTGTGCTTTCTTAGGAGTGTATGAGCCCAGCTGTATGGCCTCTTTTCTTGCTGCTGAGCCCTGTGGAGCTAAAGGCCTAAAAGAAACTCAAGGGTTACAACGGAGTGGTCTTTTAAAACTAGCTAATGGGATCAGAATTAGCATGGAGTCACTAGTCTTGGAATCTGTAGTTACTGGACACTGGCATGCACAGTAATATACAGGTCACTTATGGGATCCAGTTCTCTCCAGTTTTCACCATACAATCAATGAACACTCTGGATCCCAATATCATTGACCATCAAATTTAAGTTGAAGATTGCTATAGCATTTGTAGCTTATACTGCTGACCTGATCTTGGGTGAAGAAGATACTACATATGAGAGGACCAGCGCCTCCTAGTGGTGGGCAAGGACTCACTTTCCCAGAAGCTCTTGCCTCCCTGTGACATTTAATGAGCCAATCCAGTATTCAGATCCTGACCAATCAGAAGGATCTCCTAGACACTACCTGTTTGGTTTAAATGGCTCTTGGGGCCAGCTGTCAGCAGGGATGCCATGTTTGTTTGTTTGTTTTTTGTTGTTGTTTTTATTTGTCAGTATCCTGGCATGTCAGTATCCTGAGGAAATAAACTGTTTTAACTTTAAATTGTACTCTCAGTGTTTATTTGAGCTATTTTGCGGACCCAACACATAGGCTCTGTTGATAAATTTCACCAGTTACTCCTAAGCCACAGATAGATGTGGGGCATTCTTCTCCACAGGACTAGTTTTTATTTCTAAGAAAATTTTTATTCTAAGGTAACATGTGACAGTATTAGGAAGGGACCTCAAACAGTAACTCATTTTCAGTGAGTGAGTCTCAACCTTGTTTGAGACAAACAAGCTTCTGGGAAAAGGTTTCCGTGAAGATCAGAATGCTTTCCAGTTTAAGGTGTTCCGGTTCTCGTTAGGTTGGCTAATACAGCAGGGGTATTTCATGTGACAGAAATATTTCTCAGTGACCATAGCCACTGTCAAAATGAAAAACGGATGCATGAAGGAGTCCTCTCTCTCTGCAAGTCAGACGGTTAACAAAACGGAACTGTTAGAAGAGAAACATCAACTGCTTGAGTCCCAGTGCTCCCCTTTTCCTACATAATTACAGCTTGGCATTATCAGCCATGCATGCTTCTGCCTCTGGCTCTCCCCATTCCACTATATCAAAGCAATAATCTTGAAATTCAATGTTTTCTAATCATCTATTAATTGTAGGATCGAAAGAATTCCAGGTTCCTGCTAAAGAAACCCTTCTCCTGCAGACTCGAGTAACTGGAAGGAACAAACCTCGGGCAAATAGAACCTAGCTCAGCAAATACACACACCTCCTACTTGTTTTGATGGTTTAGTTTTAGGGGGTAGTAGTTGGACACACCAGGTTCTAAGACTGACCTGGGGGTCCTGTTAGGACTTTGTAAACACCAGCAGCTGTGTCTAAATTAGCTTCCTGTGGTAAGGGAGGCTAAGCCTTGGAGGAGCTGTTGGGGTAGCCATGACCCTGCTATTGTCAACAAACATATTGTTATTTCCCAGGAAAATGTTAAAGTTTACATAAAGGGTAGCTATGCCCTGCTCCCCACTCCCTCAACACACATACACAGGGTAGCATGAAGGCCATCTGGAGCTACTTGAGATGTGGTTTCAGTGGAGCTTCCAGTGCCAGCTCCCACTCTGGACATGCAGTTCCATGCCCCTGGGTAAATGCACACATCTCACCCTTCACACTCCCAGGAAACCCCAGGCTCTAAAGATGCAAGTGATTGGCTTTACAAGCTCTAAAATTCTTTCAGCAGTCTCACTGCTGTGACTAACTAGACCCATTGTGGGGGGAAATGATTTCTGTCCTTTGTACAGCAAACATTCATTCAGGTACAATCTAATCTCATTAGTATTGTTTTGTGAAAGGTATAATTGAGAGCTGTCTGCCATCTGTCAGTCTCTATGTTGAATTACTCTTTCTGAGAATGGCTGGCACCATTTTATTCTTAACAATTCAGTTTTTCTATGCGTCTCAGGTTAGTTTACATTAGCTTTGTTGAGAAACAGGATTCTCCTTTATTTTGGTTCAAATACCTTTCTCTCTGGCCTTCAGGCAGGAAGGATTGCTGTCCTTCAGTGGTGACAACAACCTTCCCAGGACCACTTTCCTGCACTCAGGACCACCTGCACAGACTGTTCTGATCTTGGAGTTACATGAATCTGTTGCTGACAATGTCTTGGTGTGAATGAGTACCCAAGAGTCTAATCATGGCCTTGGTTTACACAATACAAAATAATTGCAATTGCTCAGGACATCCTTCATTTGCTTGTTACTGTTTCCTCCTCTCTGTTGTGACTGCCAATGAGATCTCCATAAATAGGGCCCACCACTGGAAACAATGCTCTGCCCAAAATTTACATGGGTCCCTTACACGGTCCCTTTGTGCCCTAGTTTTTATTTTGAATAATGGGTAGAGGCACAACTAGTTTTTTCTTTTGTGATGAAATTTTTAAAAATGTTGTGTGTGTGTATGAGACAGAGAGAGAGAAAGAGAGAGAGAGAGAGAGAGAGAGAGAGAGAGAGGCCTTATCAGTTTAGAAACCCCTAAGATGAGATACCCTGTGAGCTCAGAGAAATAGACATGCATCTAGCAGCAGCACTGCATGCAGAGGCAACAGATGTGTCCGTGTTGAGTGAGAAGTAGCTTACAGGCATGGAACTCTGGCAGGCACAAGCCAGATGAGAGGAGAAGATTCTGGTAGCTTCAGAATCAGAATCCTCGGCTGAGGGTAAGAATCTCATGTCTGTGTCCCCATGTTGCTACGTGTGCTCTGCCGGGCAGCACAGGGCTGCTGTGAAGTAGCACAAACAAGAAACAACTGTTCACCCAAGTAGGCCTTCCACTTATCCATGCTGCTAACCTTCTGGCCCAGGAAAGTTCCAGTCTTTGCTCGGCCTAATCTGAGGATATTGTACCACAGGGATTCCCACAGGTTGTTAAAAGGCAGACAGACTGAGTGATTGGTGAAGGCAGCATCCCACAGCTCCAACAGGAAAATAAGAACTCTGCTGTACGCGGACAGCAAGAGCCTTGACTTCTACAGCTGCCTCTGCACTGTCGAAGAGGAGATTCTCTCTCTCTCTCTGGTCACCAGTTTTTTTCATTAAAAAAGTGGAAAACTAGAAGAGATTATCAGTAGGCTCCTGTCCAGTTCTTTGCCAGGATTTGGACCCAGGATGGTCTAACAGGAGAAAAGACACAACACTCAACCAGAAATGACCAAACAAAGACAAGGAAGGAAATATGTACTGGGTGGTGTGTATCTGTGTCAAAGCTAATTCAGGCCCAAGTGGCTTTTCATGGCAAGATCACCGATGGCAAAGTCTTCATCAAGAGGACTGTGTTCCATTTCTTCTGATGATACTGAAATACTGTTTCCCCACTGAAGCAGTATATAAAGTCTCTCGCCTTGGGAAGGAAAGTGTCCCCATGTCTTCAGAACTGATGGGTAAGCCACAGCTAAACTGGTGGTCGTATCTAGCAGTCAATACCAACAAAGGAGCTACTGGATCCAGAGATGGAGCATTGTTGGCAGAGCTAGGCAGTTGCCTCTCCAGACAAAAGCTGCATTAGAGACATGGCTTCAAGCTTGCGAGGGAGAGTGCTGACTCATTTCGGAGCCCTTCAGTACAGTGTTTTCCTCAAGATTTTTCTAATAGGCAATTTAAGAGAAATAGATCAACAAACCAATATTCTTTTTTTTCTGAAAAAAATCAGCTAACACATATCCAGGGGCCAGAAAATAATTGCCCTGCCTCCTGTCTTATTGTACTTGTACCTACTGAGGCTGGCCTGCCTGCCTTGTTCTGAAATGATAAGGGGAAGCTACTAGATTCTTCATTTTTGCCTGCTACCACTGACATTTTTAAATCGATGGATAACATAGGGCTCCCTATTAGTATGACTTAGAGTTTCTCCCACAGAGAGCTTCTGGAAACTGTTCTCCTCAGTATTTTCTCTCGTTCCTTCTACTTTTACTCTTTCTCAGGTAGGTTCGTAATTACCAGCTAAATGACAAGAGCATTCCACCACCAACACTGACAGAGAATGCCATGCCATTTGAAATATGAATTATTTGCATATTTAATTCATATACACGTTTTCTGTTTATAAGTACATAGTTATGTACCTCTATCTGCCACATGTATGTGAGCTTTGTAAAAATATAGGATTGCAGATGAGTGTTTGTGCCACATAGCATGTGTGTAAGAGTCTCTCTCTCTCTCTCTCTCTCTCTATATATATATATATATATATATATATATATATATATATATGAACTAAGTAAAAATTATGTGCCCCCATTTCCAGTTGTCATATTGTCCCACAGAGGCTATGCCCAACCTGAACAAGCAGGATCGTTTTTAACCACATAAGTGGGGTTTGAAGGTGACAACAGGGGTGGGAATGGGGAAGAGCTCTGTTTAGACCAGACTGTCTGAAAAATCCCTTGAAACTCATTTGGGGTTCCATTTTTATTATTTTGGATCTTTGAAGTGGGCCAGTCTTCAGGCTGACAATTATTTATGTCAATTCCTGTCTGGAGGCACTACTGAGTTGCCAGCCTTTGAAATTCAATATTTCATTTTCATTGAGAATCTCCCAATCCAGCCAGCATGCATGGCAGAGTCCTGAAAACAGCAGCATGCCCCACGCTGAGCCGGGCTCCTGGTACACTTGGCTGTCTCCTGACGTGCTCTGTCCCTGTGACCTGTACTCGAGTAGCGAGGCGGCTACGTGAGCTGAGCTTGCTTCATGCTGAATGCTTTCTCTATCCAATGAAGTCTCCTTCCACTGACCTCAGAGAATGCCAGCTAGGATAAAGGTGAACACCAAACACCTTTGCATCTTTGTTATTTCAGATAGTTTCCTCTGAGACTAACTGAAGGCTGTCTCCCCATCCTTTCACTACCGGAGAGATGTGGAGTGTAGGCTGAGACTATGCTGAACATTTACTCTGGGCGAGCCAGATTCATGAGCAGGGTGTTTTTCCATTGCCCTAAATCGGATCAGACACAAAGGACCATGCCACCAGGAATGCTGTAGGAATGGGGTGGTCACTGAGTGAGTTCCCAGGTCTCAATATGAGATAGTACCTTTCTGATAGTCCACTCATGCCCTCTCATTCCTCTACTGATGAGGTTCAAAGTCAGAAAAATTAGATACTTGGTCAAGGTTATGCCAAGAGGTTGGGCCGAGATAGCAAGAAGGACTTTTTTTGGTCGTTTTGAGAGACCCCCCACACGTCTCTCTATCTCTCTCTCTCGTCATTGTCAAGATGCCAATGGGTGCAGTGTAAGATACACAAAAATTATGTTATAGTAAAAGGATTTCATAAAAATCTTTACTTTTTGCTTTTTTTTTTTTTAACATTATCCAGTGAAATAAAGGCTAATGTGTTGTTCTTCCTTTAAACAAATCACAGATTACCAGGCAGCAGAAACCCATGGATGTGGGTAGCAAATCAAATGCTTCCCTACATTCTTCTGTGAATCGGTGAGCATTGTCCTCAAAAAGCTGTGAACTGGACTTTAAAGAGACAAGTATTGTAGGGAATATATTGCAAGCTGTGATTCCAATACCCAGAGAGGGCCACACGTGCCACTGTATGCAGATGTTATACATAACCAAATCTGTGTCTGTCTGTGTGTGGATGAATATGCTTATGTGTATTGGGATGCAGGCTTTTGCTTATTTATGTGTGTTTCAAGGTATACACATATATATGCATCTAAATACATGTTCTATGTGTTTCTATGAGCATGTGTGGATTTTTGTGTACATGCACTGCTAGTGATTTCATACGTCCATTTCATACAATGGAGATTCTCCTTAGTTGACCTATACTTACTTCAGCACTGCCCCTTACCAGTTTGCTACTTGAATGAGTTACAAGATTTTTCTGAATCTCAGTATTCTTATATATAAAATGTCATGGTCAGTATATACCCATTAAAATAAAAGTTCAACCAATAAGTTTTTAGCCACCTAGAATTTTAAAATTAGGTTGAACTACTATACATGTACAATTTTTGCTATATATTAACTGAGAATCTTCACTATATATTAGTTACTTTCCAGATAACCAATGTTGGAACCCAAATTTATAGCTGGTCCATGAAAATTACATTGTCTTAACTAATACTATGGTGAGTTTATGAATTAGGCATATTTTTCTCCACTTTACATATGAGGCAATCGAGGTCAGGGGGGTGAAATAATCTGCTGAGTCACCCAGGAAGTTTTTGGAGGGCAGAGTCACAAACCTCCACCTGTCTGCAAGGTTGGCCTTGGAATCACTCCCCATACCCTTCCTTAGCCAGAGGCTGAAGGGAGGAGTAACAACGTGGAGACTGCAGAAATGACATGAGAATCCCAGTGGTCTTTACCCATCTAATGTTTGTCCTCCACGCCGATATTCCTGCTTCCCCTTGCATTTGACTGACACTTGATTCTTAAGGTCAACCCAAAAGCGCTGCTCTAGGAAGACACGAGGAAGAGTAGGAGGAATTGGAGGAAAACTCAAATTAGGTAGGCAGCAAGTGTTAGCTTCATTGAGAAGTGCGCGTGTGGACACATCCAAAAAAGCACCTGGTGGGACCAGGCTTGCCTTGAAATGTTTTGACAGCAACGGCTTCTGGTATTCTACCCAGGAAGCAACAGAAGGAGAATTGCTGGAACATGACTGTTTAATCCCCTCCTAATCTCTGGAGTCTCTTAAGTCCTTCAGCTCTTCAAACTCTCAGCTGTCAGAACTTGGTGAGCAGAAACATTATGGTCATAGGAAGCCCAGGTACTGAGCTGTACAGATCAGGGAATGTGGAGAACAACATTACCAGCTAGTTACTTTGAAATGAATTTTGATGTTGTTAGTAAGAAAAGGAGGGAGAGAGGGAGAGAAGGAGAGGGAGAGGGAGAGAGGGAGGGAGGGAGGGAGGGAGAGAAGAAGAAGAAGAGGAGAGAGAGAGAGAGAGAGAGAGAGAGAGAGAGACGGAGAGAAAGAGGGAAAGAGAAGCCAAATTCCATTTACAAAATTATTACTTTTGTTTAGTAAGACACATAGATTCAATTTTTCAAAGAAAATTGCTTGGGAAAAGAACTCTCAGCAGAGCCCTTCAAAGACAATTTAATATTTTTAATAAGGAAAATCTTTCTGATTCTCAACTTATTTAGCCATGAAATCTTAAAAATTCAATGAAAGTCTGTCTTCAATAAATGCTGCGTTACAAATTTTATTGTCTGTTTAACAACCTGAGAATATTAACATTCCTTAGGCACTTAACTTCAGCCATAATTATGAACGTTGCACTTTGAAAACTGTCTTTCATGCAGTTTAATGTAATTTAGTGTCTATCGGCTGTGTGTTTATTTTTCAGGTGCTCTGTATCTTGAAATTGTAAATAAGATCAACTACCAGGAAATGGCAAGTTTCTAAGTAGTGTCTATCTCTAAGCTATCATTTACACACACACACACACACACACAATACACATGTACACACACACACACACACAATACACATGCACACACACACACAAATACACATGCACACACACACACAATACACATGCACACACACACACAATACACATGCACACATACACACAATACACTTGCACACACACACACACAATACACATGCACACACACACACACAATACACATGCACACACTTACATATATAAACCCATCATGCTGGAGAGGTTTTGCATGTCATTAACTACTTTTCAAAGGACTTAGAGCTGGGTGTATTGTCACACATGTGCGATATACTTGGAAGGATGCAAAGCTTCAGGCTACAGAGTAAGTTAAAGGCTAATGTGGGTAATTTATTGAGACATTGCCTCAAAATGAATTTTTTTAAGGCTAGTTACATAACTCAGTGATCGAGAGCTTGCCTAATATATGTAAGACCCTGTGTGCAGTCTTCAATACCACAAAAGAGAGGGTTGTAGTTGAGGCTCATTATGGACCAAGGGCAGCATGTTAACAGGAGAGGTGACGAGGATACCCTGTCCATAGAGGGGAGGGAGATTTTCTTTACGTTGAAACTTCTTTGTTTCTTAAGGACTGTAAATAGCACATGAAGTCCTTTTTAGCAGATCACAGCTCACGATAAGGGCTGGGACATGGATCAGCTGTAAATTTCTGAGCAGGCAACTGTGAGGAGCTGAGTTCAATACGCAATATCCACACACAAAAAAACTGGGAATGGTGATGTGCACTTGTAATACCAGCCGTGGGGCAGGGAGGCAGAGACAGAAGCATGCCGGAGTTTTCCTGACCAGATAGTCTAGCTGAAATCAGTGAGCTCCAGGCTCAGTAAGAGACTCTGTTTACAAAATAAGATGGAAGGTGATTAAGAAAGACATTAGACAATATCCTCTGGCCTTCAAATGTGCCCATACATGTGCATACATCTCCACATGCACACGAACTAACATAAACACACATGCACACACGCACACACGCGCGCGAGCATACACACTCAAACTAACTTCTAGATCCAAGCTGTTTCTCTGAAACTCCCCAGATTTGTCCATAATCCAGTAAAGGCAACAACAACTGAGAGTGCTACATGGGAATCTCAAGGATTTCTTCAGTGTTTGCAATCCCAGTTTCAGCTGTTTTACTGAAGGCAGTATCAAAATCTTCATACTTGTTTCTTTGCATGCCTTAGCATCAATGCATGACTTAGGCTCTGTCGGCAGCATAATCCCCCTCACTGTTCAACACTGCACTGGGCCATTAGCTTAGAGTAGCCTTGAAATACTTGTCACACTTCTGAAAGTCACTAAATTATGTGAGCGGTCCAACATGAAACCACTCTATTATTAGGAAAGCAAATATGCCCTTAAAGAGTTTATTGATAGAATCACATTGGTCATCTTCGCACTCCCACTTTCTCTCCAACAGCCTCAATGTTCTTTATCTAAAGCTTGCAACCAGAGACACATGAACTATGTGTCTTGCTAGCTCTCTCCTATACTAGGAAAGCTCCTCTTCTAGAACTTGAACATATCTATTCCATTCACCTCCACAAGAGCAATGATGGACACAGTCAGACGAAGGAATAGCAACCAGAACACAGCCACCACACAAAATGCTTATACATCTGCAACCAAAGGAGACCTGGAATCTACTGCAAATGTTTCACTATGCTGCTGCGCTGTCTTTAATTTGCAATCTGATCATGTCAAAGCTCTGTAAAAATTTGTTCGTTTCTGATATTTCCTATTATGAGTTTCATCAGTGTTCTTATCTGCTCAGTTCTTCTGTGCAGAGGGAAGAATGCCCCTGTCTCAGACGCTAATCTTAGATTGTATAGAAAAACATAAGCCACCAAGGGATGTTTCCCTTTCCTTCCATTACCGCTGACAAGTAAATTTTAAACCCACCCTAAGTAGTTATCTGCTGTGTCATGCTCATGAATTCCCATTGTATACTTGATTGCAAGAAACCACAGCATGATGACTGCCAGCACTAATAATGATCAGCTACACTAAAAAAACAAAGAAACAAACAAACAAAAAACAAAAACAAAAAACCCAAACCAACTCTCTGTTCCCAAAGCACTTGAGAGATCCATCCAAGTGTTCTGTGCCTGCGGTGGATTGGAAAGAGGAGGCTGTGATAGAAGCCACCGCCTGACTGCTAGTGATGTGTTTCCATATTTTAGTTAGGGAACTACTCACTGCTTAGAAACTTTTAGCTCTGTTGCCTGGCTGCAGTGGAAATGAGCATGTAGGGATTGTAGGGGAAAGAACCAGTGTAGGGTGGAGTAAAAGAACATTAAAAAGAAGGCAAAATCATCAAGAGAGTGTTGCTTTCATGGAGGTCAGAGAGAGACTCGCTCTGTCCCTGTATAGAGCGTGGGCCAGGCTTGGCATCTCAGAAAGACAGCCTCTCTTTATTTTCATGTCCTTAGACCCATTTTGCAGAATATTCTTAAAGAAAGCCCTGCACTTTCTTTGTAGAGGAAGAATCACAATGTGCTTCTGCTTGCTCCTCAGAGCCAATGCAAATGCTTAAGATTCAGTGCTGTGGAAGGGGGCGCAAAATGATAAAAAAAAAAAACAAAACAGTAGTCCTAAAAATGTCCTAATGTGGTACTTTACTTCCCATGACTTTACTCTTTTTTGACATTCATTTGTCCAAAGTGTGCCTCTTTAAGGGATCCAGGTAGAACCCCATGATTGGCTCAGCAACGGATTAAGATACAAATGGTTTCAAATTCATCTTGTCTACCCTCCGAGAGAATGATAAATGGATACATGCAACAGATAGGCTGATTTCTCTTAATTTCGCCCCATTTGGTGCTTTGCCAGTGGCAGGATAGGAGCACTCAGCCAAGACCGACCATGTCGCCTCACAGAGTACAGAACTAGGCACTCACCAGCGCTGACGGTGATAGCTTCGATGAACTGCTCTCTCCAGCTGTTGGTCCCCACCACAAGGGCCAGGTTTGTCTTCTTAATGAGTTTGTCCACAGTGCTCTAGAAAAGGGCAACAGGGTAAGACAGTCACTTCTGGGGTTGTGAAGGCCTCAGGAGATGCAAAACCTTGTTCAGAAGCTTCGGGCTATGTCAGCGGCCAGCAGATGTCAGGCTCAGAAGAAAAGTACTGACATCAAATACTGTTATGGTTATGTAAACAGTTGTGGTTCTTAGTCAGAAATATTGTGAAACGGAAACTCTTTCCCAGAAAAGACTGGCCTCCTTTACTGCATAATGGCCAATGAGAAGCAGCTCCAATAGCTGCTGTTTCAAAGGCCTACTCGGGTCCCTCAGCTGTGCTGTGGTCTTGATTCTCTTTGGCTTGTCTGTTGCATGCTGTCTGATAGTGAATCAATACTGGTGCTGTTCAGCATTAAGTGTGAACACTTGGAAGCGACAGATCTAAGACATATTGCTATATCTTTGTTTATCAGTGAAATGTAGCCAGGTAGCAGGGTTTCACCGTTGCTTGGCATCTGATCATCAATAAATAGATAATAGATAATCACAAATAAATAGATAATGGGGGGGAGATGGGGTAGAGGGGCCGTTATATTTTTTCTGCTTGCTAATATCATTAGGCAATTCTATTCTCACTCTACTGCTGTTACATCAAGAACATATTAGACAAGCAAAAGTCAACACTGTGGCTCAGGGCACACTGCTAATAGCCTTGCATTGCGTTTCCATACTTAAATAGCACTGAGGTGCATACCCTTTATTTTCCTTTAGAATAGGTCTCGCCAAGCGGTCACAAGAGAACTAAGTAAGCCACACCATCAAAGCACTACCACAAACCATAGCAACTACAGGGAGAAGAGGCGTTTCCAGGACACTGGGGCCACTCCTCTCAGAGACACTACCGCACCAACTAACTAGTCTAACAAGCATCCGCACTTACTGTCAGAGCATCCTCGAATCTCCACTAATCGTAAAGAGGCAGAAAACACATATTATTTGCCTTAGGTAAAGATTTGCACATGTTCAATGCAGGATACCAAACTATGGTTTGAGAGACATAACATTATTGGCTGAGTCAGAGTCAAGAAATTGTACCTGAGGGGTTGTATGAGAGGCCAAGGCCAATTTAAAATATCAAGCATGTTAGTTCAAAAGGAGTCATTGGAACGGACTTCAAACATTGAGAAGAAAATGAATAGGAAAGGTCCCATCTCCAACTAGCTCACTCTGTATCTGTATCATTTTTCTCGGTTGGCTTGCATGTCCCTGGGGCGGTGACCTCTCAGCTTCTTGCCTCCTATCCAGAACTGCTGGTATCCTGATAACAGCTCGAATAGTTGTTGCTCTTGGGCACAATAAATTGAACCATACGACAGGCATCTGTCTTTTCTCTCTCACCTCAGCCACATCTCAAGGACTCTAAGCATCTTGGCTAATGCCAATTCAAAGTGCTGTGTGGAATGTAACCAGTAATGACCTCAGCTTTTCCTACATGTCGTGGAAATTTGGAGCATATCTCTCCAAAGGGGAGAACACACTGTGCTGTAGCCAGGGCAGAGAACCCCATCACCCGAGAGATATGCAGCTGAACATTGTTCCAGGGGCTGAACACAGACTTCCCCATGAAATGTCTGCTAAAGATCCAACTTTCAAGAGAAACAAAAGATAACTTCTACTGATGTAGAAAAACTCAGGTAAACATTTTAAAACGTAGTAAATTTTAACCAGAGAGGTGGAGCCAAATTTTTTTCCAAGGGCTGAAGTTGTACCTATGCCATCCCTTTATTTATGGGAGGAAAGAGAGGGAGTCAAGATGAAGCTGAAGTTCAGACAATACTGTCTATATTCACATAGAGAGTTCTTAAACTGTCATTGACTTTCAAGACATGAAAACCTCCCCCTTGGCAGTGGCTGTTACTACAGCCACAGTCGCTGTGGCAGATGAGAACTCAGGGGACACACATGCGTCTAACCATGCTGCTCTAGAGCTTTGGACAGTTCTCAAGTTATATTCTAGAAAAATGCAATTCTTAAACGAAGAAAGTCAAAGTTGATATTACTTCACTTGAAAGCTGTGCTCCAAGACGCCCTTTAGGTGTTTATGTTAAACAATGACTACGTTTGTAAACTTGAAATGAGATTTCTAGAAAGTTAAAGAAAACAAACAAAAACAAAAACAAAAAGCCCAGACAAATGGACAAGTGGACCTATGTCAAGAAACTAGGGACTAAGATTTCCAATGCTAGATTGTGGCAGTGGTAACCAGAGAGGGCTTCTGACTCAAGGCATTTTTTTTGTTTGTTTGCTTGTGTTTTTGGTCCGGAAGAGTTGCCAAACTCAGTAAAGAAGCTACTATGATTGCTCTTCCCATGGTGGATATCTGGGAAGGCAAGGCTGGGCACCCTATGAAGGAGAGCTTACACGTTCTCTATAAAAACTACAGGAGTACATTAGTTCCAGAAAGAGCAATCTCTGTTGTGGCAAGTGACACTGAACCCTTTGACTCCAGCTGAAAACAACTTGCAGGAGGAAAGGTGAAACTGGACACACACGGAGCAACTGTGTGGGCCGTGGAAACCGACTGGCTGACATTCACGCGGGATTGCATGAACCTGGGCACGTTCCCTTCATGTGCTCAACGAGCCAGGCTCAAGGCTGTGCCACACTAGGCTCTGACAGTGGGATCAGTCCAGAAAGTCTTTATTCCAATATTTAGCTCTCTTTCTGTGAGAGTGAGTGGGGAAAAAAAAAAGCATTAATAGATAGATATATAAATCATTAGTGGCCTGGAGAAGGTTTAAGTATAATTTTATCTTTTAAAAATTCCATTTTAATTGCAAAGATGCTTTTTCACTTGCTACCTATCAGGCATGTTAATTTGGGAATTAAATTTAACGAATCAGCATAAGGAAAAGCAGCAACTATTATTAAAGTTCCTGAGGTAGGGTTCTGAGGCTTCTAGGCCCGGTTCTCTATTATTCGTTTGTTTGAATAGGCTCAGTGTCCTTTTGAAAAAATAAGGAAATGAAATATTGTTTTGCTCTGGTTTCTAATTGTGGACATTACAAAAAGGGATACATATGTTCTTATCTCATTACACTACTGAAGTTGGCTCCACCTCAAGTGTTATTAGATACTGAGAGTCTGGGTAAGCTGGTCTATGTGTGGTGGGGTGGCGTGGGGAGGACTGGAGCAGAGCCGTGGTTTAGGACTGACAGACAAGAAGTTTCATCTTCAAATCTGAAGCTCATCCTCATATATTTAATTTTTAAAAGAATGTCTTCCATTACCTGGAAAAATTTAAATCTGAACCTAGCTCAGTGCTTGCCTGACATATTTGAATCCCTGGGTTCAAGACCAGGTATCATAAGAAAACGCATGAACTAGGGAATCCAATCTTATCAGTTCATGAATAAACCATATAGTTGCAGACACTGCATCTCTGGCAGTGCTAATGAATCCTCAGATCTGAATAGTTTAGATATAAATGACCATTCTCCAAAACCAAAGCCTTCAAATTTCTACAGGGCAAATGCTTTGCTTCTGGCAGATTCATCAGATTTTTCTAATGTATAAGAATCTCTCAAAATCCACTTTTGTAGTCTCCTTTCAGACAAAGTCCTCCCTTTAGGAACAGCTCTGACTCTGTCATGCTGAGTGTCATCTGCTGGATCCTGCCTCTGATGCTGTTTCCCCTACAGAATTTCTTGGTTCTCTGCTAACTCCACAATTTCAAATTGGATCTGACAGCCTCTTAGTGAATGAGCCTGTACGTGAAATCGCATTTTCCACTCTCTCCAAAAGGCTCTTACAGCACAGACCACACTGGACAACCTTGAGCAAGCTGCTGGGTGGCTAGTGTTGGCACACGTACCTTGAATTCGTAAGATTCTTCAATGATCACCTCCAGCTTGGTGTGTTCTCCTAGGATGGGGCGCCCCATTTCTGCAATGCGTCTCTCTTCTTCTTCTTTGCTAGTCAGTGGCTGAATGTCATCATATTCCTCTGGGAAAGGGAAGGCAGGAAAGTTAACGACATGTTCCTTTATATTTGCAAGTCCCAGGATAGTGCTATAAGAAAAACAAGTAGGAAAGATGCTCTAAGGACTGACTAAGAGTCCTAGGTGAGACTGTGAGGCTGTAGGGGAGAAGTGGACAGAGCTTGGTGGACTGGGTTATGCCACACTGAAGCAGCAGGTGTTGGAATATGGTATAGTCTAATCTCACGTGAAAGCATGGATGCTGAAAAGCCATGTTCAGGGCATGTCACTGAGAAAGATCCTGCTGCACACTGTCTATGCTGAGGGAATCACCCAGCTGTTCCCCAGGAAGCTGGCCAGTTTGTAGGTCTGTACACATTCTACTAGCATGTGACCAAAAGGGAAACATGATTAAAAGTCCTAAAGTAACCCCGAGGGATGTGACAGCTTGGCCTTTCCCTTTTTCCACTTTCTAGAGACATCAGAAAATGCCTCAGGGCCAAAAGAGACACAGAAGGGAAATTCTGATCTTAGCTTCACACTTGCCAGGAGTCCCTGTCACAGGTTCAGCTCCAAGACAACCATTCTAGATTTCCATGAGATGGCTAGGCCCCAGTGCTTCCTCTCTGGTACAAAGGCAAAATGTGTTATGAAAGCCATGACCAGGCTAATCTTAAAGCAAACAGAGAGGGCGAGGGTGAGGCCTTATGGGAGTTAACTTTCACTATGTGAGCATGATTATTTCCAGAACCATCCAGTAGCTCTCACTCTAGGAGAGGTAGGGGATGGAGGATGCTCAGAAAGAGTCTATTGAAAGGTAGGGGAAAGCTCACAGTTGGTGCTCCCGGCATGAAGGGCATTGGGATAAATCCGCGACTGAAAAGTCCAAGCAAATGTGGAGAGCAAACATTTGTCCTGTAATCACTCTTGTCCTTCAGGTTCAGGATGCTGAAAAATGATAGCCTCTTTCCTCCCAGAGTCAAATGAAGCATACATATCCAAGGAGGCCATGGTGTTGCTATGGAAAAACCTCCACTCTGAGGCCCTCACCTCTAGGATATCTGAGCAACTGCCTGCAAGAGGAGTCAGTTGTCTGAAGAGTCATCTAGATTGAAAGGGCTTTTTATTCAGGCTTCCTGACATGCCTTTTACATTTACACACTAGTTTCATCAGGGGTTTGTATCATCAATCTCCAGCAGAATGCAACTACAGATACATACTTCAGCATGAATTTGATAATGCATTCTGTAATAATGTATTTGAAATCCCCAATGGTCAAGAGGGAAGGTGGACATGTGCGAAGTCCAGTTTACCTAGTGTTCAAAATCACTACAGCGTGGTTCTCACTGCTTTCTGATCTCTGGACCAATGATAATGCTGCTGGTAGTTCAGGTTGACTTTATTTGTGTCTGTGTCCAAATCTCTGACTCACACAGAATAATAATGTCTTTCCCCAAGAGAAATATTGCCACTTAGATATCTATTTGAAATGCAAAGCTACGTATTGGATAATATTTATTGTGGCCATCATTTATGTGATTTACTTCTAAATGATAAGTTGTTTTGAATGGGACGCAAGGTACTTTAGGTAGGAAACATATAGCAGTTAGGAAGAAATGTGACATACGGGGATTGTCCAGGAAAGCATCTCATAGAGTGAAATGAATCCAGAGCACGGTGTTAAATAAATGGTAGTAAATGAAACCGAATCCTCCTATAAGTGAAAAGATGTTTTCCCTCTCCCCTATAAGCCTTTAGTCTTTCTGCTCAGCTACAACTGCATAATTTAATGCACCTGGGTTTGTAACTGCTTCCTAACATTTGGCTTTCTTTTATTTAAGATAACATAGTTTGCAGGCACAGAATATTTGACTAACCAGAATTTAAGGACATTCTTTTCATTGTAAAAAAAAAAAAATGCTAACTTATTGTTTACTTATGGCAAATTCTACTAGTTTTCTTTGTTTTAGTTAAGTAAAAAACAAAGTAATTTTTTTTTGCAGTATTTAAATTATAATCCGGTTAGTATTCAACTTTAGCAGAAATCTTATAAGAATGTTAAAATGTGTATATCTCATCTTAAACAGCTTTGATATTAATATAAAGAAATGCTAGGGACCTTCGTTCTACCTCTTGCTACACTCTAAAACAGAGGCTTACCCATCATGCAATCATTAAGATATACACCTACACCTTCAGTTACTTATCATCAAGGCCCTTCTCCCATGAAGTATACCAACTGACAACTGGGATTTAGTAAACCTCACTTTGTTCCTTAACATTGATTGCGTGTGGATTATTTCAAGTTATCTTTACACACAAAGCTTACAGAGCTAAGATATGCCCCAGCACTTTCTGGACTGTGTTTACTTGTGTCTAGTACAATGTATGGAATGCCAAAAAAAATCACTCAATAAGTATTTGTTGTGAGATTCTCCAAGTTACTGTTAGTAATATTTTCCATTTGCTCACTTTTTTGAATAAAGGGACCATGGATTATTTAAATATATGTCACTGTCCTCTCAAAATATGTCAGGAGACATAGTCCTCCTGCTGGGATTAAAGGTATGTGCCATTACCACTTGGCTGCCTCCCATTTTTGCTCATTCATGGCATCCCAACTGTCAGAGAAGCCACTCGTTAATCAGCAATATTTTAGAAGGCCAAGGGACTAACATGTATGAATCTAATATCTGAAGACCCAAACGTATACCTGAGAGCTGTGGTTTGCAAGGGACCACAGTGCAACAAGTACCTGCAATGCTGATTATGGAAGAGGGAATCTGATGATCTCTAGCATGAACCTTCCTGAAGACAGGTTGGCCTAATAAAAGGACAGGCAGAAAATCAGCAGGATGGATCACATTGCCTTCGCTCTCAGTGCCTTTTGAGATTAGTAAGCTGAAAACAACCCCCAGATGCACACACTGCAAGCCATGTTAGTTGGGGTGGGTAGATGTAGGTCACCCTCGGTAGGCCACAAGGAGGAGTTCTTGTGGTTACTAATAGAGATTACCACCCACAAAAGGGGCTAAATGTTCCATGAGCCAAACCAAATAATGCTTGATTCAGTTTGATGCATGTGATTATGAACCTCTCCTTGTGGTGAGAGGTAGAGTCAGTCCAGCAAGTATCTGAGATGGATGAGTCAGGTCCTTCAGTTACTGATTCCAGAGGCATCACAGAACAACAAAAAGCACTTGCTGTAATGACATGTGTTCTAATTTTTGAAATCTACTAGTGTCATTTATATAGCCTGGGTAGGCCATCTTTTGTTTTCTCACATATAAAACTCAGGGAGTATCTATTCCATTTATGTCACAGGTTTCTTTGAAGGTCAGGGAAATCTATAACCCCTGTGAAGGTGCTCACTACATCCATTTCCTATGCAGATTGGAGTGTGTCATATATGCTTCCATGGAATGCAAGGACAAATCATTATCACCCAACTGTTTCCATTAGCCAGGCCTAAGGATTTCATTGAACTTCTCATTCCATTGGTTGTCAGGGCCACCTGCTTTTTTCTTCTACAAAGATCTACCAAGAATTAAACTGAGAATCATCAGACTTAGGACTCAGGGCCAGGTCTGCCACTAGTTTTCCATTTAAATGTGGGCAATAAATTTCATCTTTTGAAGATGCAACTCTCTTGGTTGTAATATGAAACAAACTTGAATGGAGAGGTTTTGTTCCTCTAACCCATCACATTGAGGTGATGGAAGTGTTTCCATGTATTAGGATTCTCAAAATTTGGCCCTTTAAATACACACTCACCTCAAGTCTATTACAAAACTCCAAATAATTGGAAGAGAATATTAAAAATGTATGTTGAATGCCATGTAATTTTATGAAAACCTATAGCTGCCTGTCTTAAAAGTTTTAGGAGAATCAAATATACCTCACCATACTTAGCCAAATAATGACTTTTATTTAAAAATATCTCTATCTATATAATCTAATTTCTCTCTTTTGGAAATTTTTCCTTACATTTCCTTTGACTAAAATTCGTAATGGTGGCTTTTCATAGAATATAGTTGTAATTTAGATTGAAAAAGTGCAGTGTACAATATAAAGGTGCAGGGAGAAGAACAAAGTTTGCAGTCTGGGCTAGACAAACGACAGGGATAGTGCAGGGTGATCATCACAGAGCCTTTGAATCAGAGCTAGAAACGTGGCTGTGAGCCTTGGTTTGATGAGGAGTTTGGGGCTGATTAATCTTTTTGAACCTTTTCCCCCCTTGTAAGTGTGAAAACTAAAATTCATAAGAATGGTGATAAAATAATATTCATTATAAGCTCTAATGAGTTATAATGTTATCATAAACCCAGAAGGTCAAAGGGGAATGAGATCATATATTTAAGCACAGGCCTTTCAGCGAGACAAGGGCTGGAACAACAGGTGAAGATTTGCAAATTTCAAAAACACGCCCAGCATTTAATGTCTACTGTTAATGAGATTTCTAAAATATTGGTGTGAGGCTTTGGACTAAATGGATGTTTTTTTTTTTTGAGTTTCCATATATCAAATGTCCAAATGCAAGGTCCTGTTTCCAAATTCAAGGTCCATGCTTTTCTGTGCACGTCCATGTAAAAGCTGTAGGCTAAGTCCAAAGGCTACATCAGTGCTCCTCTTCCTTGTACCTCAAAGCCTTTACTTCAAAGCCTCAACGTGACTTCAAAGAAAAATCCTTAGGCTTTATTGCTGCTTTTCACTATGCAGACTTAAGTTTTAGAAGTTCCTTAAAGGGATTGGTATCAAGTGAACCCTAGGATTTCTGGTTTGATTCAGGACAAGGAGGATATGAAGTTAGACAGTATCCAGATAAGTAACAATTAGGCGAAGGTAGGAATTTCCAGAGAGCTGGAATAGTCTCCCATTCAAACTGCACTGACTTCTGTATTGGGAGATGTCAACAAAGGAGACACTCCTATGTTTGGTTAAAGTTTCATCCGCAGGAAGGGTCCAGAAGACTACTCATATGGAAGAAGCTTTTTGAGAAAATAATTGTGTCGTGTAAGATGCGGGATTACGGCCAAGGCAGGAACTACTGATATGAAAACCTTTTTTTTTTTTTTTTTTTCCAGTTTTTCAAGACAGGGTTTCTCTGTTGTAACTCTGGCTGTCCTGGAATTCTCTCTGTAGACACAGATGGCCTTGAACTCATAGAGATCCTCCTGCCTTTGTCTTCCAAGTGCTAAGATTAAAGGTGTGGGCCACCACCGCCTGCCAGGATATGGGAAACTTTACTAAAGAATTTGTAAGAACAAATGAGAATCCTATTAACTGAGATACTAAAAAGGAGGATGCTTCAAGTGACATGGGAAGGAAACCCTAGAAATGGAATGTTCACATATGTAACGCAAGATAGCCAAAAATATATATGCATTTTCAATAAGGTACTCTGGACTGAATCTGTGTAGATAAAGTCTCAGGAGGCCTGCTTATTTTCTGAAGGGAAACGGAGGAGGAGTGGGTCTCGGGGAGAGGGTTAGGGGGTGATAGGAGCAGGAGAAGGATGGGAAACTGCCCCAGGCCAGCAGTGTTTCTTTCTTACTCTGGTGCCCTCTGTAGTATCTATCCGAGAACATTGCACATCCTCAGTGCTACGTGCACCTGTAGATTAGCCAGTATCACAATGTAAGCAATTAGAGGGTCTCCCATGAGTTTTCTTATAAATAAATACAATGCACACAGCTGTTAATTTGTAAAAAAAAAAAAATGTTAATGTGTAAAATCAACAAGTGGATAGTATGGGTCACAGTTAAATATTAATTCAGGCTACATTTGATTTGGTATTTAGGTTATTTAGGTAAAAATAGGAAATTTAAAAGAAGTTATCTTACCATAGAGGATTTTCCTTAATTAAAAACAAATAAAACAAGAAAATATTTTTTTTAATGTACGTTGACAGTGACATTAAAAATAAAATTAGGCAGTATTAGACTTGAAAAATTCATACCTGTTAGTGTGAAGCCACCTAAAAAAGAACAAGACAGAAAAGAAATGTCATAATTTATTTACATTACAATTAACAAGTATCAGTGACATTAGATGCTTGATAACCCACCTGAGTTATGAAAACTTGGCAAGTTTATAATTAAGAATATGGAAAGGTCCAGACATAAACGAACCATTCTTAAAGATTATTCAATTTGATGCACAATCTTAATTCTTACAGCTACCTGAGGAATCATTGATCCCTTAAAGGTTATATATACTCAGTTAAAAATGCAATATGAATAACATGGCCTCAACTAAAATAAAGCCCTAAATGACAATCTTGGCAATCCACAGATAGAGATAAAAATCAAGAGTTATGGTATCATCTGATAGAAATGGAAAATAACCTAGGGGGGAAAAAACGGAAATTAAAGAAATGAAATGCTTACCACGCTCATTCAATAACAGGGCTGTGAAGGAAACAGACAGAGACAAACACAGAATAAGAGACAAGATGAATAATGAGAGAGGAATATCAGCAGAAAGAAACCCAGGCAGTTCTGACTAGAGTGGAGAAAACCACTGCTTACAAAAATCGGTACACCCCAAGGGAATGTGTTGTTGGGAACATTTCCAAATAAATGATCCCAACAGGGATATCTATGCGTGATTGAAAAAAAAAATTACCTTTTATGTCATCTTTTTGTATCTCATAAGGCATTTTGGCCTCGGATGTTGACAGTTAGTGAGTATAAAACATACTGGAAATATTGGAGAAGCTGATCTCTAGCTCAGTTTGGGGTGTGGGTTTTTTCCAGTAAGTATTGCCTGGAGCTAATGAATCCAGCGTTTGAAAGTCTTCAATGACTAAAGACCTCAGCTACCTTCCATGAAGACAGGTAAAAGTTCCCAGGAAAATCCATTAGACTGCCTTCCTGGAAGGAGATTCAGGCTTAGGTAAAGCTCTTTCTGGATATTTTACTTGGAAGATATTTTGACTTCTCCAAAATTGCTTATGCTTTTTGAATTCTCAAATCTTAAGAATCCCAGAATTGACATTTATTTGTGTGTGTTTATCTGTAACTTCTACACACAAATAAGCAAACCAGACGCTTCTAGTGGGTATATAACAGCATGGAAATGGTCAGGGTGACGGATGTGGGCAATCTACAATGTAGTTTTTAGATTATATTCTTTAAATCTAGTTGGGACCTTAGCACATTATTTTAATAAACACTAACCTGGCTAAGAGGACCAAATTAAAGATCTTCTGTAGCGATATTACAATTATGTGTCTTCAGCCTAGTTTTTTTCTATAATGGTGGTGGTCGAGGGAACTTTGGGAAACCAGTCAGTAATTTCATTTATAGTGAGAAGAATTCATTTGGTGGGTACAAAACAGGATAATGCCATCAAGGAATTTTAATTTGCTTCCACATGAAAGCATATTTTACTAAAATGGCAATAGAAAGAGCTGTATCCAAGACACTCCTCCTTGAGATAAAAAACAGCTCTTTGGAGGAACACATTCAGAACTAAGTGCTTCTTCCGGGATGCTAATGAGCCATCTTTGATCCCATCTTTGTAAGACATCAGCATATTTTTTGAAGTTTCTTTTCTTCCTGTTTATTGACTATGGGACTTATTAAATGAGCTACATTAAAATGAGTCCCAAGTATTCTGTTCTCCATCACTCCTGTTGCCGGTTTGTACTTAAGTCAGGGACATTAGGAAAAAGATTCAGATGGGCTCTGAGGTCAGTGAGTTCTCAGAATTTGAGATTGTATTTCCCCAAATGCTGCTTCTACATCGGAATTGGATATATATACACATACATACAGCATTTCTTGCCCTGCATGTACAAATTTAAATAAAACCCTTCTCTTCTATTACAAAATAGAGAAGAGTTAGGGAAGAGAATTGGCTTCTCTTTGCAAATGTTTTGAGAACTGATCAAATCTAATTATAAAGTTCCTAAAGAATTAACAAAAGTGGCCTAAAATTTTGGTTATAAGGATACCACTGTCCAGTTTTTCTTGTTACTATTTGTATTAAATTGTATTAAGTTTATAAGTATCAAAAGATTTTGGAGCATGGGTAGGATTAGTATAAGTCAGGGTTAAATAGGTACAAGGCCACATCCTTCAGGAAACTGACCTCATACATACGATTGTGATTTCATATGTATGGTACCTTACTTGTTAGAGTTTTTTTTTTTTTTTTTTTTTTTTTAGGAGACAGGGTCTTGCTATGTAGTTTAGGCTGCCTTTGAACTTTCAATCTTTCTGTTTTGGCCTCCCAAGTGCTCGAATCACAAGTGTGCACCATCATGTTTAGCTTTCTGGTTTCTTCTAAACTACATACTTGATGATATGGAAAATCCATTCAAAATAAGTACATTAGCTTATTGGCTGCATGATCCTTAAGGCTCCTTGCTTTTATTAATTGCTTTTTTAAAAGTTGGGGCTGGACAGATTGGCATACACCTCTCAAGGCTTTGAGGCAAGAAGAGGCAAGAGGGTCAGGAGTTCTATGTCATCCTCAGCTACTCAGTGAGTTCAAAGCCAGACTCAGCTACATGAGACCCTGTCTCAAAAACAAAAAGGCAAAGAACAAAACACCTCCCCCCAACCTAGTCACTGAATTTTCTGTAATTTCTTATAAATTGCTATTAGGTCTATGTACTCTTCATCTACTGTGAGCCTTTAGGTGGTTTTTCCTTTCCTTCTACTTTCATCAACAAGATACAAGTCTGGGTTTATTGCTAGCATTTCAAGGGTGTAACCGTATGTATCTTTAAGTGGTTCTGAAGTAGTAAAAAGAAGAGCACACTCTCTTACATCATCATTTCTGAATTACAGAAATTTCTTCCAGTATTTTTGTTAATATTTAGTAAATCTGGTTGCAATTGAGGTTAGTCGGCACTTCTGAAGAAAAGAGGGTGTTTTTTTGCTTGGTGTACTCATTAGGGAAGGGAAATGAGCCCGCTAAGCTACAAAGGCAATGGAGTTTAGCACTCGGAGACCGAGGAAGAGGAGAGAGTCAAGTGTGAGAGTAGGGAGACACGGAGAGGGAGAAGAGTACAATTTCTCGCTGGTATGTCTTTGTATACTCTCACACCTTTCATTCCTCTTCTTATCCATTTTGGTTCCTCAAGCACAAGGGAGAAACTGCACTCTTTCTCATATTCCTCACGATCAAATATTCTAATGGTAATGATCTTCCTGTGGGGACACAAGACAAAGGCAAAACAAATGGTTGGAGTCACACACTCATGCTCTAGATGTCCACCAAGCTGGATGTTGTTATGATGTTACAGAGGGAAAACTGGCAGCACATGACCTTCGGGCATACGTAAAAGGGCATCTGAGGAGCTCTCCACTGGTCCCTTGGAGGTTTCTGTGTTAATAGAATCCTTGCACAAATCCTTCCGTTTCTTTCACAGTCACAAAAGCTGGCTTAGAATTTGTACATCACAGAGCGTCTGTGCCAATTTCCCTAGCTATGGAGGCTTGACTGTTAAAAATGAGAATTGTGCACAGTGGCCATCACAGGTGGGTGTAGCTGCAGTTCTGGTCCACTGCTGCCAGGGTGAGCGCTATGCCCTGTTACATAGTGGGAGGCATGTGTGCCTTGTAAGTCAGGCTCTGAAGAATGCAGGCATCCAGGGAGGCACAGGCCAGCAGAAGCTGTTGGGCTCAGCCCTGGAGCAGCTCCCCCACCTTTCTTCTCACTCATCTCCACCAGGCGGGGCTCTCCAATCTCAATGAAGAAGGTCTTGTTTTTCTCATACTCCTCATCATCAATTACCTTGACTGATATTGTTTTGCTGAAACAGAGAAGAATAGAAATTGACGAACAGGGGAAGAGGCAAGCAAAGGAACACAGGCAAGAGGGAAGTAAGGTTAGAAAAACATAGTCCCTTGCCCAGGGCCACAGAATTAACTTGGACAAAGTATAGTTCTCAACATTAATAAGCTTGTCATCATCATGAGAAAGAAAAGCAGAAAAAAGAGCTTATAATAAGAAAAGAGAGGTATGCTTATTAAAATATTTTAACTCTTGTGCTGTCTTAGCTATGTCCTGGAAGTCACTGCTTTAGAACAAATTAATAAAGTACAATAGGGCTTTTTTACCCCCAGAGGGTAAAGGCACTTGATGCCCAGCCTGATGGCCTGAGCTCCATCCATTGAACCCGCCTGGGAGGAGGAGAGAACCAACTTCAGCAAGCAGTCCTCTGACCTTCACTCACATGCCACGGCAGGTAGACCCACACACATGTGCACACATATATACACACTTCCACATACCCACACACCCCCACATATACACTTGAATTAGTAAAGGGAATAAAAACATGATAAAATGTTGACAGAGACTTTATCCTAAGTGGTGGGGAATTTTCTCCTTCTCTGTGTTTTACTTTATTTCCAAGCATAATATTTTAATTTTTTTTGTTGAGTTTAAAATATAATTGCATCATTTCTTCTCTCTTTTCTTCTCTCCAAAGTCTCCCATATACTTTTCATTGCTTTTTTTTAAATTAATGGTCTTTTTTCATTAATTGCTGTGATATATATGAAACATAATATATAATATACAGTGTATATAATATATAACATATAACATATAATATATAATAAATATATAATATAATATGTACTCTTACATACAGAAAGAGAACCTGCTCAGTCTGTATAATGTTACTTGTGTGTATAAGTTTTCAGGGCTAACCATTTGATATTGGATAAGAGATTGCTGTGCTCCCAAGTATAATGCTTTTATCTTCACATTCGATTAAAACAATGTACGCGTAAAAGCATTAAAAAAAGAGAATGTAATGTCTCTTGTCTCTCTCTCCTGGAGTGTCTTAGAACCTAACTTATTTAAGTTTCTCTGAATTTTCACTTATATCACCAACGGTAGTTGGTTCATGTTTTGTTTGCATGCCTAAAGATGGGAGCTGTGTCCTCAAAACAGCTGTTTGGAAGGTGTGGTGGCAATGGGGGGCAGTGGGGGGTGGACAGCTGCTAATGTGATTATTTTCATCCCTTGCCAAGCTGAATTTCAACTTTCATTAACTATACTGCTTTTCGACTTCGTAAATACATTGAGGCGTTTCACAGAGAGTTCTTCCTGTAACCAGCCTTCAGGAGACTGCCCTGTGGTCCTATGGCTGTGAATGATTGAAGGACAGACAGGACAAATGCAAATATTATGCAAATCCAAACTTTGGTAACGATACCAGACAGAACTCTTGATGGTTCTGAAAGCGGTTCATTCTAATGTTACCTTTGAGTAATAAAGCTCAAGTGTGTTGTATATTGCAGTTAACTCAGATCCTCTTAAACACTGATTTAACAAGATTTTTAAGATAACATTAACTGAGATTAAAGGTTTTGAAAAAATAAGTTTCCATAGACAGAAAGTTTTAGTGACATCGAGATTCTTTAATTTCGGTAGCATTCTCAGGGTCAGAGACTGGTCTACAATCTTGTTTTTAGTTCATTGGTCAAATCTGCCAAGTTTCACTGAGACACGGACTTTCTAATGGGCATTTATCTTTTTTATCTTAGCAGGAAGGAAGTAGGAATGGATTCTATGAATTTCCCAGCCCCAAATGTCCCTAGTTTCAAATGTTTAACTCTTCTTTTATAGGCTTAGCATTGTAAAAGTAAGATCAAATAATCGGTTCCTGTGCTTTGGGGACTCATGTTGTCTTTTCTTTCCCCAGCTGAAGAACATGCATGACACTGACATCCCAGTTGCTCCATCCTGAGCAGCTAGGGTTCATCAGAGTGCCATTTCTTTGTGTTTCAAAGACTACCAGTAGGTTAACAGTTAGACATGAGTAATGTAACAAACAGTTCTTTCAGAGCAGATATTTATAAAACCATTAAGAGTATGACAAAGCCCAACTGCGTGTACAAACAGCTCCTGCCTAATTGTTAGAACAGTTTTCTGGATTTTATTATTTACTTTGTGTGTGTGTGTGTGTGTGTGTGTGTGTGTGTGTGTATCAGCTAATCTGACTAATGTAGTTCTTAACTTACATCTGAAAAATCTAAAATACTAAGTCCAGGAGGATCTATATGAAGCATATAGTGTATATTCTATTTGAAAAATAGAAAGTATCTGCTATTTTGAATTAGATCCAATTTATCATTCAATTTTACCAAAAGTCTCTGTTTGTTAACAAGACTGTTGCCCTTGAGGTATTAATTTCAACTTTACATTCCTGAAATCTTAAACTATGGTTGTACATCTGGCCTACAGCAGACAGAGTCATGAGACCAAGCAAGGACATGTGAAGGTCACTTAAAGGGTCGTGTTAGTTGTTGTCCTTAGGACTGATGACCCAACATTGATTGTGGAAGCCCTCCATGGTAGAGAATATCAAACTAGAAACCTCCATGATGACAAGTCAGGTCTAAATGGCCTTGCTTTTATTATATAGCATATATCATATTTCTAGCCCACAGCTTATCACAGATACTGTTGGATTAAAGAAGTAAAGAGAGTTTAGTTCATAAGGTTTGAGTAGCCTTTCTGGTGAGTCAGGGTGTAGTAAAGGTACCAATTTTATACTTAAGTGACAATATACCAACTTATTCAGTAAGGGGAAAAAAACACTCACCGACATATTTCTTTTCACTGAAGAGTGTCATTGTTAGTCCTTTATTACTGTGTGTTAGTTATCCTTGATTGTCAACTTCATACAACCAAGAATCACTTGGGAAGAGTTTCAATGGAGGAAACTGGCCTGTGGTCATTTTTTGTGGGGGATCATCTTGCTAATGAAGGTGGAAAGTCCAGTCTTCAATGTGGGTGGGACTATGTACTGGGCTGGGAACTGAACTATGTAACAGAAGTGAAAGCTAGCTAAAAGCAAGTAAGCAGGCAGTATGGGTGCATTTGTTTTTCTCTGTTCTTGGTATGGGACTGACATGACTAGCTGCCTAAATTCCTGCCTTGATTTCCCTTCACTAATGAGCTGTGGTTTGCAATTCTCAGGTCAAACAAACCCATTCTCCCCTACGTGGCTTTTACTCAGAGTATTTTATCACAGTAACAGAAATGAAACTAGAATACATTGTAATGGCTTTATTTCACTCTTCAGAACAGTTAGAATATCTCATAAAACTTGTAGTTTTAAAGAGATATTTGTAACTTATCATTGGAGCATCCCTATTCACCAAGCTCAGAATTCTTTGGAAATATTTTGACATTTGATAATTGTGCTATGAAAAAAATGAAAGATGAAGAAAAATAAATATTTCCATATATGGCTTTATAAAGACACCTAGAATAGATAGCATTTGTATAATAGCATATCATTTTAAAATCATTAGAAACAGAATCAATAATGCCCTTGGCAATAGAAGCCATTAAATTATATATTGATTTAGCTTCTCTAGTACAGTAAAAGCTATTAATAGGAAACGTGGTTATTAAAGGCCATTCCAGTTGATCTAAAGTAGCAGGATGAAGTCAGCCCTGAGTTAATTCTCCAAATCAAGACAGACAAAGTCAGAAACCATTGTTTGTTATGTTCGCCTTTCACTTTAGAACAGGAAAGCAGCAATGGTGAGATTAACCAATGTAATTTTCAAAGTGAAATGTCATGAGAAACACGTGACCCAATTATCTTTCCTCACTTTGTGGAGCCCAACCCTTGAATACCAGGATGCCAATTCATCACCACCGGGCATGCTGTGAGAGCTGAGGATGGTTTGGTGACAGACACAGACTGGCCTTTCTACTTTGTTTACCAAAAGGAGGCAACCAGGTAAGTGCTATGTCCTTCAATTGACAAGTTGACCAAATCAAGCCTGGACCAGTTGGGTAAACACAGTCTTTCAAGCAAACACAACTGGTACGTGATTACACTGATGACAAACTAAAAGAAAAACTAGTGCCTTGCTATTTTCAACAACCATGACTGTTATAAAGACAGAGAACTCCCCTTTTCATTAAGAAAAACATTGAACTACAAAATTCGCATTTTCTAGAAATTAGCAAAGCAGTTGAAAAATCTTATGATAACATATTAAGTATTAAAATATTTTTTCAATAAGCCAAAATATTTATGGAAGTGAGTCTCATTTTATTTCTAAAAGAATGCAGAGAAAAACTCAATTAAGGAAGATGTTATTGGTAGAAAATACGGATGACTCCTGATCTTGGTGGTGCCTTTCATGTGCTGACACCAAGCTAATACCTATATTCTACTTCTCAGTCCCTCTTATCTGATGAAGGGGACTCAACCCCTTCAAACAGACTAACAAGGAGTCTGGTGGTGTGTCATTGATGAAGGCAAAAAAAAGTCATGGCTTTATTTGTAGTAGCTGAAAAAGAAAATCTCTTCAAAGTATATTTTAGTCTTTGTCAAGCTAGAGAAGTATCCCTACTTTCTGTTTAAAACAAACAATTTAAATCTCACTTTGTCCTTCTGTGGTTTTATTTTTCTAGGCCTGCCCTCAGTGATAGAAGAAGATGGGTTAGAGAGAAGGGATTCCCTTCCAGATTCTCACACCAAAGATTTCATTGAGCACATCACAGATTTAAATGGTGTGAAAGCTTCATCCCTTAAAGATTTACCCTTGTAGTCATACTCAGAGGTCAGTAGGATGATAGGAGCTTCTCATTTCTTCACCCATGGATCTTTTGATGTCCTAGAAATAATTCTTACATCAACATACAGAGGAAATGAGTCTCAAAGAAGTTACTGGCACCTAGATTTACCTGTTTATTTCCTGAACTGGCTTCAAGGACCAGTACCTTTGAAATATACGACCGACTGTCAACCGTCATGTCCCATATTCAACTCTCAGTATATTTGTGATCACATTAAATGATCTAGATCATTATTTTAAATTAATATGCAGACATATTATTTTATCTTTACATTCACTAAGACTGCATCTATGAACAAAGATAGAATTTTATTTCTATTTTTGAAAGGGATACAGGACAGTCAATGAAGGCTGCCTTGCAAAACTAAATCTTTGAGTAGATAAAACTTTAATTGGAAAATGTCTTATAAACACAAGGGGCTTCACCCAAATTGAGGACTGAAGAGCCAAACAGTAGGCTCAGCCTTTTTCTGTTCTACCTGATAGAACTGGATAATCTCAGGTCCATCCCTGACCCCCAAGATCAGTATCTACATTTTTAACAACACTTCCAGTTGATTTCTATGCAAGTCAAAGTTCAGGAAGCCGTTATAAAAAAATGGACTAATAAGTTGAATAATAAGAGGTTGGTGATAGTTGGGTCTGTTACAGATCTTCCTGCCTGTCATCATGCAGGAATCACCATGGAACTGGGTCCCCTCTGACTAAGCAACACAAAACTCTTTAGTTGTGGGGACCCAGTACAAACATAGTTTTTTTAAGATGATTCAGTTGATTCTAATATTCTATCAGGAGTGGTAACTGACTAAGCGGCCAGTTAGAATGTGTGGCCTGGTGTCTAATAGACTGAATTACAGAACGTGGGTATTGAAATCACCTACCATTACTGGCCTGGTATTAATTTGTCTTTAATTTCAGTGGTATGCTTTTTGTGAAATTGGGTGCATCAAAGTTTAGTGCATATAGGATGGATGGGATTGTGAGAAGCTCACAGTGAAATTCACAAAACTTTAGAGGTAATGAACAATCTCTGTTAAAACAAAACAGGAGAGGAGTGTTGTTTTTTTCTATAGTGTGCTTGTGAGTTGTTTATCTTTCTTCCCAGGAAATGCCAGTCTGATAGGCAAGCTTAGTAGCATAGGTGAGAAAATGCCTTTAGCATCCAGGCAGCCATGTTTACACTCATGTAGAATCATTTCTGTCCCAAAAACAGATAGGAATTCTGTGATCCGTTTCAGAGGCTGCCACAAAGTGAAAACTAAAATGTCAATTGCACTGAAGGCAGTATTGACTCCTCTCATCCCCGAGACAGCCTTTGCATCTTGCCAGTGAGAAAACACATGGGCGGAAGCAGGATTTTCCACACATGAGCACCGTACTCTCAGACTTAGGGGAGAAGTGCCCCAAGTGTCCGTCCTGAGATCACAAAGATCCCTGCAACTTCTCAGGTCACAAAGTGATGTCCGCATGTCAGGTGATTCTGAAAACTGATCTGACGTGTGCCAGAAGTGAGTCTTCAGGAAAGAGTCCCCCGACTCAGAAAGACAAGTAGGCCAGGTGAAAAAAAAGGTGAAGAATCTGAACAGGTATTTCACTAAAGAAGACAAGCAAGTGGCAATAAGTGCATGATTAGCCACAGGGAAATGCAAGTCCAACTTGCATTGAGATTCCGAGTCCCACAGGATGGCTGTGACGATAACCACAGCTGATCAAATGTTACGTGAGACTGTGAAGGAATTAGAAGCTTCAAAAACTACAGTAGAAATGCAAAATAGGACAATGAACAGTTTGGAAAAGTTCTCAGCAGTTTGAAAGAGAGTCACCACAGGACCCACAATTCCACTTCTAGATACGTGACAACAAAATAAAACAAAACTTGAAACAAGCCAAGTATTTATCAGCGGACTCACGGATAAACAAAATGGGACCTGCCCACACAACAGAATATTACTTGACAATGTAAAGAAAGGAAATATTGATATATGCTGCCACACAGAAAAACTCGAGACGAGTTTACTCAGTGAAAGCAGCCAGGCACCAAGATTACATGCTGTCTGTCTGTCTGTCTGTCTCCTCTCTCCCTCCCTCCCTCTCTCTTCCCCTCTTCAGAATGGGCATGTCCAGGGACAAGACTAAATCAGTGGTTACCTAGAACAGAAGACAGAAGATAAAGGGCTAGCTAGAGATTGAGGATGATTGCTAACAGGGTAAGGGGTTTTAAAGTGAGGATATCTGAAATTGACACCAGTGATGGTTGCAAATTCCAAGGACACGCTAAACCCACCAAATTGTATATTTTAAATTGATTTACATCAGTGGTGTCTGAGGTGTACCTCAGCAGAGACAATGCAGGGCAAAACAAACCCTGCAAATTTTACAATATATCAGTCTTCACAAAGGCTGCTTCCTTGGGTGTGAAAGTATAAGGATGCTTAGAGTTTTCAGGAAACACTCAAATTCTGCCAGCACTGCCAAGGAGAAGCAGGGGTGCTGCAGGCCAGGGGACAGAGCAAGCCATTTACATCAAAGCTAAGTGCCCTGGCTGTGTCTGTCAGCTCCACTTCCCCTCATCCCAGCCTCTCAGCATCCTTACAGAAAGCTGCCTGCCTCCTCCAGCATCGAGGGCTGCCTGCCCTCTTTGACAGGCTAAGCATTTCTGGTGGCTGTTGCCCGGGGGCCTGGCTTCCTGGGCTCATTTCTTTCCCCAGATGTCTAAAGTATTATGAACATGCCAGAAGCAGCAACCCCTCACAGCATTCGTTTAAAACGGAACGAAAGGGCTCTGATCACAGGCTATGTCTGCACCCTTCTGGAGGCGGCAACTCTCATCCATCACCTAGGGCACTCTCCCGCTCCCTTGTTGGCATTCATTTCTCTTTCCCCACAAGGAGTGATAAGCTTGTTCTGCATGGCTTGGACTCCTGCTAAACTTTAAACTCCCCCCTACCTCCACTTCCAGAATTGATTGGTGAGTCGCTTGTTGATTTGGGCTTAGAGAGAAAAAGAAAAAAACTCAGAGGAGACTCTTGAATAGATATTTGCTATAAATCGACTCTCCCTTCGTATAAACATTCCAGATATGAACAGGTTTCTATTCTTATTCTTTCTATTAATACTTTTACATTATTGTTTGGAAGCTGGGGAGAAAGTTTAGGAATGGATTCAGAAGGGAATTTGTTTAATATGCCATGCTAAGATGTGACAGGAAAGGCATCCATGACTCCAACTGTTTATTCTTTTGAAATGGAAACAGTATGCAAAGGAAGGTCACATGACTGGCTTTCTCACTTGGCTCTTGCCTTTTCTGGTTCTGGTAATGGGGTGGGCTCTCCCTGACTTCTTTCTAAATATCAAAGCTACAATGAGATTATTATAGCTTACTTCACAGCTGTGTATGTTTGCAGCATTCTGATGATCAAATAATGAATGTCACCACTCACAAAATGTGGATGACGAAGCTCCATAGGTTGCTACACGATTAGATGATATAGTACAGGCAAAATATTAGGTAAAGGGCCATGTATGGCAGGCCCTTGTTATTGTTAGCTGAAAAGTATGGCTGGGGCTGAGGCTCAGTGTAGGGCAGTTGCAAATTTGCATAGTTCTTCCTTGCTTGTTTGCCCAATCACCAAAGGGGTAGTTGGAAAATGGTGGGGATTGAAATCAGGAAACATTAAATAAAATAGAGGTGCAGTCCCCCAAAATCCACTCTAACCTGCAGCTCTGGACTGCAACCTAGATGTTGAGATAGCCAAGTGCAGGGCCATGAACTCAGAGAAGTAAGGAGCACAAAGCCACTATGCTTAGCTTTGCAGTTTCAGCTTTGCCAGGTCCCCACTCTGCACTCGCTGCATGGCAGAAGGTCTGAAGTCTCCCTTCCTGGAGCTCCTTCTGTGGTGAAGCAGAGCCTGACAGATAGTGACGGTGCCAGTCTGTCATTTAAATCGACTCTGAGGATGAGAGTTGCTGAAGTAGCTAAATCAAAGCGATTCTCCAGGACTGTCATCCCTGCCCTCATCTCTTTGCCTTGTCAAGTGGTAATTGAAATCTTTGCTTCAAACAGAGGGAGGGACAAAGACAGCTAAAATCCTGCTGCTCCAGGGAGACCCAGTAAATGTCCAGGAATCCTGGAGTGAGGGTTTTCTAGAATAATTTGCCCTGCTTTATTTTCCTCTGTTCACTTTTGAAACTGAATGGCAAGTACTTCTTTTTTTATTTTTCTCAAACACCAATAGTAACAAACATAATTTAACCTTGGTTTCTTGTTTCTTTAGCATTAAGTTGTAGGCTGTGGTCTCAGAGGGCATAACAAACATCTTGGCTCATGCCTGTAATCACAGGAATCCGGGGGTGGAGGCAGGAGAATGAGATTAAATGCCAGCCTGGGCTACATGGTTAGTGACAGACCAGGTTGGGGTACTTCTTAAGACCTTGACTCCAAGACAAACAAAACAAAAAGAAGAGAAATGATAATAAGAAAAACCTCTGAAAGCATGGAAACAAACCAAGAAACTCACAAATTACCCTTCTTCGAAGAAGGAAAAAGAACCTATGAGTTACCTTCCTTTCCCTGGAAGATACAGTTGATGATTTCAAGGCAATGCTGCAAGGATGCAGGGTTACTGCTCCAGTAACTAGTGTGCTGGGCATCCTAATACCTGCTAAGGTGATGCTCTAATTTGACAGGCTACCAACAAAACTACATGAGCAAAGGTCATTAAAAATAAAGAGACAGGGTATCCTAGAGACTGACCATCACCGAATGATATTTATATATTAACCTAATGATTACCTCACTCAATTGAAGTCAACAAACACAAGTCTTAAGGAGAAGGGTGGTGTTAAATGCATAAGGATCCAGGGATTGTTATTTAGGGCTGCATACCTAGACGATTGTCCATTCAGTGAAATATAAAACAGATCAAGCACCAGACACAATGGCTGGCCATGATAGTTGAAATTTGTCTATTTTTATTGTTTAATAGCATTGGTAGTATGAAATCTATGAGAGAGACATACTTTTAACACAATGATGAAGGATACACACACACACACACACACACACACACACACACACACACACACACACACACGTATATGCTCAAAGTAGAGGGTTTCTGGGGAGAAGAATGGAAGGATTGTCCTGTTGGAACATTGTGGGTCAGTTGCAGGAATATGCTGAAAACATGTCTCGGGAAATTAGCTGAGGTTTCTTGGGTCTTTAAATCCATATTCTTTCTTTCTTTTGTTTTGTCACTCCCCATCTTCATAGGCACAAAATGCACAGCAGCAAACTAGTCTCTCTGCATGCACTCACATAAAATATGCTTAGAGACAGACAGCAAATATGTTCAAGAACAAGAATGTTCAAGAACTGGCTAGAATAGGCCAGTATGAAGTGAACTGATGCTGGCCTTTAAATTTCACATTTCTATTCTGTGTAATAGTTATATCTTTGCATGTGTCCACATGTGTGTGAAGCCGTGCCTGTACATGAATAAAATGCATGTGCAGGTTAGACAACAGGCTCCACTCTTTCTTAGGTGTGGTCTATATTTTTTGAGACAAGGTTTCTCCTTGGCCTGAAAGTTTGCAAGCAGGCAGAACTGGCTTGCCAGTGAACCACAGTCATCCATTTGTATTCTATTTGACGGTGCTGAGATTACAACCCACCGTGCCCTGTCTTTTCTAACGCTGGTTCTTGTGATGAAGATCGGGTCCTTGTGATGCAAGGCAGGTGCTCTTCCTGCTGAGCCAACTCCCAGCCCTATGTCTAATATTCGATGGTTATGTAACATTAAATTAAGCATTCTATATTTCTGTTTCTAGGCATACGTTTTAAAAATACACCTGGATTTTAATTCTGTATATCACGGTGGATACCCATTGCTTATAAAAAATTAACAAGAATATTGACTAGCTATTGACTAGCACATGAGGTATAAAGGTGGAAGGCCAGGCTAGCTTATTTTTGCTCATAGCAAAGGAGTCTCCTAAGAGGTTCCTCAGTGAGTTTAAATTGTTCCAATGTTAATTTTTTCCATGAGTAAGTAATAATAATAATAGTTACATCAATGGGACCATAACTCAGAGTACCACCACATCATTGGCAGGGTAAAATGACCTAAGAAACCTTAGAGGCAAGGCTCTGGTGGCCGAGTTCTTGCTTCCCATTTTCCGCCTGCACTAATATTAGCTCTCCACTCCTAAGCATCAAGCTCCTGTGCTGTGAGATGAGCACAATAGTATTTCACACCTGATTGCATTAAACATCAGGGTTGGTACTTACTAGGTATCACACATAATATTACAATAGATGTCCATTGCAATCCTGGATGATATTGTGCCAAGTGAAGAACTGGGCCTTTTGGAGTAAGACTGTTTATGGATGTATGAAAATGACTTCATCTATGCCTTAATTTCCTCACATGCAGAAATATAATTCTTTTACTGTAAAGCTGTAAAGAAGGTTAGGAGCATCTAATGGGAAAAGCAAATGGGACTGGGTGCGTTGCAAGCATTCATTATGCTACGGACAGTAAAGAGAGTAAAGACCAAGACAGTAGACATCAAGAATTTCAGAACATCTGCTTTGCTAATGTCAGTAGGAATCAATGAGACATACGTTTGTTTTCTCAGATTGGATTTTCAGTGTATCTTTTTGGCTATCTTTCGCTGAAAATCTAAAATAACAACTAATCTTGCACCTGAGAGACTCCCATCTCTGTTTATGTAAAATACCGCGAGCTGCCCGCGGCCCACAGTCTGAATCTGTAGGTTTGTTTCCCACACTCTTCCCCACTAAACACAATCACAGCAATGTGGATGGCTTCGAGAGAATGTGTGTTCAGTATCTGAAAGCATTTTCCTGCATATCTAAATAAGCGCCTGTTCATCGTTGAGAATTTACAAGTACAGAAATGAAAAAAACAAAATGAAACAAACAAACAAACAAACAAAAAACTCGCCAACAGCTTCACTGCAGGGGATCACGGGCTATAAGTCTGCTGTTTCAGACCATGCGTCAATTTAATGATTCGTGAATAGAGGGGGTCTCTGATCGAGACTCCGGTTCTCCCAGTTTGACATTTTGAAAATGTTTAGTTCCTAGTAAGTTACAGAGAAACCTCAAGCATGTGTTTTTCCATGGACGAGCTACTTGGTGTTACCCTTTTCAGAGATGACTGTTTCCCTTTTGGCTTTGAACATCTGGAACCTCCTTTGACACCGCTGTGGGCAGTAACTTTCTTCAGTCCCTTTCACTCTACTGTTCTTTATGAAAGTTCTTGTCTGAATTTTGCCATTTGAAAAATTTGCATGTCCGTGTGTAAGAGGAGACATTCTCTTCTTGGTTACACTAGCTTTTTGGTTTATTTTTCTAGGCAGATTCTCAGGATTCAGTTGCCAAAGTTGTTTCCCCAGAAGGCCCTCTTGGCTACATCATGAAGCCTCAAGTTTGCTTCCAAACAAATAACTCTCTCTAAATCACTTGCTCTGCCAATGTTCAGTGCCCTTTAACTAAGCAGCTATTCCCAAGTTGTCATCAACATAGCCATTAGTTATTTCCACTCAAATTCAGCCTTTGACTTTCTAAATGCTTCATTTTCTACTCTAGAAGAAAAAAAAACTCCAAATATTTATCCTGGAAGTGTCCCTGCTCACCTCTAATTATAGAGAGGAGCAAATTGAAACTTAATGAAATAAGTCAGTCAATATCTCAAAAGTAGTAGATTCTAGAATCACTATTAAAACTCATCTCCAGACTCTATCTAGCTCTGTGTCAGGTGTCTGATTGCTTTATTACCCCCAGGGTTTTCTTCTCTGCTTACTGCAGTCCAGTTTACTGCTGTTCATAGCAAACTTTTTCTGATTCTCCTCTTTTAAAAATTAAGTACAAGCTAATGCTAATTTCCGAAGGAACAACATTTTTGTGTGTTGGTCCTCTAACTGACCGCCTTTTCTGCATTGTCCGTCATGCTGAGAGGGTGCTTTATAGATTTAATGGTTCACACAATTGAACTTTGGGCTTCCTTTAGTATGGGTGGCTATGTAGAATCATGGCCCTGACAGTTTTTGACGTCCAACAAATGCACAACATTCACAGATGCACCAAATGAAGAGTCATAACCAAACTACAATCATACAAGGATCCCTTTAACCTGGCATATGCTCTTTGTATTGTTCTCTTCTTTCTTTGACCAAGGTCCTAGTATGTCATCCCCCTTTAACCACTAAACAAGGAACCCAATGTTGATCTATTCTCATGGAGTAGGACTGGCCAATAACTGTATATTAGCACATAAGTAACAGTGTGTGACACTTAGAAAACAGCTTTCTATTTTTAGAAGGGCCTTAATTTTCTTAATTGAAATGGAGTAATTATGGGAGGAATTGGCTTTGTGGCGTGTGGTGAGCCTTTTAGGAGGCTGAATTGGGTGCCTCTATGGAAAAGATACCTCCTGAATAGCTGATGATAACAGATTAAGAATTAAAATCAACATCAATTACGAATCTAAATTGTTACCAGCAAAATATGAAGGGTCTCAATATGCCCCTGCCTTGTGCTGTTGTCTTCATCTCTGCAAAACTAACTGGTACACGGTAGACTCTTGTTGAACTTTGCAGTGCAGCATCTATGTGGCTTTTAAAGTCCTTCCTGGGTATTCCACTCAGTCTATAACCCACCTAACAGTTATCGTTTTGAAACCCTTGCTCTTAATAGGAGGGACCCAGGGTGCTTTATAGGTAAGACAAAATTAGCAAGGAAACAATTTAGCTGTTCAATGATACGAGCAATTTGAAGCTTAAAATCAAAATTAGCAAAACCGGAATGGACTTTATTGGCTTTGAAGTGAAAATGTGTTTTGCTTTTTTTTTTTTCCTTCTTTATGTTCCTTGCTCATAATGGAAATTCTCCCCAGTTAAGCTTTATGGAACAGCAGCAGGCTTACAGAATGCGAATAATGGCGCTGTTTAATAAAACTGAACTACTGGACCAAACATGATGGGGAAGTGTTGGGTGAGAAAACCTTCAGTTAGTTATAGACTTCTTTCTGATGTGATTATGTTCAAAGTTCAAATTGCAAGGGGAACTTTGTAAGCAGCTGTTAGAATAATTCCATTTTGTCTTGGGGTGTATAGTTTGCTTGGGGTTCAGAAAACAAATCTTCATTGTCATTTTAGGATATGGGTTCTTTAGCAAATTTTGTAGGAAGCCTGCATTTTAGTTCAGAGAACTGTGTAGGCGCAGCAGACACTGGCATTTAGATTTGTAGTTTTCAGCAGTATGACTTTATCTAGTCACTTTCTCTAAATTTCGATTTCATCAAAAATGAAAGGAGGAGAAAGATGGAGGCAACCCACAGGCTGAATATCACAAAATGAAATGGTGACGATCAGAAGGTGTTCTCATTTAAAGCAGTATCAAATGCAAAGTGCCTTTGTGATTACTGTCCAGCTTCATTTTCTCATTTCACAACTATGTTTGCTCAATTTGAATTTGACAGTCTTTTCAGTAAACTGCAGCTCCTTCAAGGCCTTCCAAAAATGTGCAGGGAAATAATGTCTGAATGGTGAAATATTTATTTTGGAAACTAAGAGTTTTGTATGCAAATGCAAATGCAGCAGCACCTGACATCTACCATCGCTCTTGTCCCGCCTTATTTTGGAGTTCCGTCTTATATTTTTAGAACCAAAGCCTTTTGAAACTGGTAGCAGCAGATCTAGGTGACTAACGGAACATGAATAAATACCTCATTAATTCTTTATTATGACGATGTCCTGCTGGATTTTAGAATTCCTACAAACACATCGTGCAGAATTGGATTTAAGTTGTATTAGTTACATAGCCCATGAAATAAATGTCATTTAAAGGGAAGCTTTGCAGTGATTCTCAGAGGCAGGTCTATATATATATTGAGTAATCTTAGTAATTCAACAGAAATAGGTCTTCAGTTTTCACGTTATTCAGCACAGGAAATCTTTAGGAGGTTATATTTATAGATTTCCCTCTCTATATGCAGTTGTTATCTTGGTGTAATACTCATTGATCTTGATTGCCTGTTCCAGTGGCTTCCTTTGGATGTGTAGAATAACTAAAATCTCTGTCATGGATTTGACTGCATCTTTCCTACAAGAAGCCAGGCTTCCTGAGATAGGTATTGAAAGGATGGTGAGACTGGGAGGGAAGTGAAGAGGATCTATCACATAGCTATGTGATCCATCCATCATGTAGTTCTGGAACTTCACATTCCCAATAATGTGAACTCTTTGGACAATGTCCTATATTCAATAGTAACTACATCACTCAGGACTTGGCACCTGTAGGTGCTTCTTCTGCATCCCTTGTGACAATTAGCCTAGGGCTAGTACCTGGTAATTGTGACAGATGTGGCTGAGCTCATTGTCATACATTTATACTTGAGGTTTTGCTAGTCCACAATGGATGGTTCCTTATATTTCTCAGCAAGGGCAATCAACATACTGTACATGAGAAAAAGTAGGTTTCTTAGTGTTGATTTAACCAAGAAAGTGAGCAAAATGAATGGTATGTAGTTGATTCAGGCCATAGCATGGATATCATTGGGCCAGGTGAGATGCTCTTATAAATCATATGTCAGATTTCTAAAGTATGTTATTCCATTCATCCATCCCACAAGTCTTTACTAAGCATGTGATTGTGCACTGGGTCTTTATTAGAGGTCAAAGAACTAAAGAGGAGTGTGAGTTCACAGTTCCAAGGAAGGACTGACATGGAAAACAAAGATTACATATTTTAATCTGTGCTGATGGTAAGTAGGGCTCTGTGCCGTGGGAGCACAGAGGATGGGGAACATTACAGAAAGCAAGAATAAATGGTCTGAGTCTTGATGCAGGAAAAGCAATTTCTTCCAGGCAGAAATACACTTAAGACTCAAAGACAAAATTTGAAAATGAGTGAAAAATACAACACAGCATGACACACACGTACACTAAAGCCAGACAAACAAACCAACCTGGCACAAATGATCAGGGCAAAGAAAAAGTCTAGACCCATTTGTTTCTACTTGTGTTTATGATATACATGTGTGAGATAGAGGATTGGCAAGAGACAGTCCAAAGAGAGACCTCTGCATCACAGGAAATCGCATGTTACATGGCAAAATTTTCTAAGGAATGGACAAAGGGTCTTCTGGATTATGGACTTCCATGACTGTTGTTGACCTTTGACAAAATCATCAAACAAGAAGGAAGCCAGGAAGTATTTAAATAATATTTGAAGAAATGTTTGGCTTCTTCCAGTTTGAATCCATCAAAGATAAAGACAGAGAAGTTGCTCTAATTTCTTTTCTGCACGCTCTCATTCCTGAAAACCTGGGTGCAGTTTAGAAAAAACAAATTGAAATTCCACAAATTGCTCTCTTTGAGCTCTTCCTTTAGATCGCAAAGATCCGTTTCTCCTCGCAAGATGGAAGCAGTGAAATACACATCCTATCAGAGAAAACACCAGTGAATTGTAAGCTGACCTGATTTGCACGAGCAGAAAATCCAATTATCCAACATAAACTCATGCCTGAGCACATATTTCACTTTATTTTTATCTACCATGAGTGGTTTTGGCCAGCTTTTGGCAAAATGTTGCTTGGCCATACGTATTAAGTTTTAAAATTAACTTATCAAAATTGAAATATCAGCTGTCTGAATTACATGTAGGATTGCAATTGTATTCTTTTATACAGTACTGGCAGAGGAGCTGGTGAGAGAATTATAATCAAAAAATGAAACTAAATGGCAAATTAAAGGTTGAGATATGAAAAGGGGGTAAAAGGAATATTCTCTCAATACAATGAGTAGTCACTCACATACACACATACAATATTCAACTTACTCGGCAGGTAGTACGGTATGTAAGGTGGGTAGAAATAGGATTCAGGAAGGGAATGAAACACCTTGGGGTCAGTGATGGTCATCACTTAATATCATAGGCAACCATGGTTCAAGAAGATTGAAGGCATGAATGAAATGACATTGGCTCCTAACTTTCCTTTGCTTTATAAAGGGACAAGTAGAGAGGGGCTGAAGGCAAAATAGAGAACAATGACTCAGTAGGAGCATGTCATGTCACTGCCAGGACTAGGTGGGTCTGGTCCATCACAGTGGAATAGGAAAGACTGAAAGTGGCTAAGATTGGAATGTGATGTGGCCCCTGAGGTAGAGCAGGTGGTAGGATGATAGGGAGCTATACAAGGCACTAATAGTGGAGAAGATCCATTCCAAAGATGTACCCAGAAAGTATAGACGTATGGAATAGATGGAAATCAGGTAAACTGCTTGCTGTCATGGGCAAAAAATTGCATTGGGGTGTCATGGACTTGAGATACAAAATAATACAAGGCTTGCATAGATAGCAACACATAGCAGAACACTGTCACCATCTGGGAGAGGCACTACTCTTCCAAAGATACCGATGACAGCAAGGATGAGCCTTCATTGAAGACAAGCTGAGTCCTGTAACCAAGCCAGCAAGGCAGAAACAAGATACAAAATCAAATCTGACTTTTATGTGGATTTCAGAAATGTGAAATGTATGAATTTATTGACATTCCAAGTGCCTAGAAGAATAGCTGGGATGCACAGACATTTCATACATTTGGAAAGGGAGACAGGGTTTTGGAACAGGCACATAGACCAGAATTTGTGACCAGCAAGCTTTCTATGATGCCAAGGGGAACGTTAGCATAGCGCTTCTGACACTTTTCCCACTTAAGGCAAGGGCAGGTGAGGTGGGTTGACAAAGCTTATTGGGATCAATATAGTGTTGTGAGACCCAAAGGAGAGGGATAATGCTGGGAAAAAAAAATTGGAGAAAAGGTGAAAGGATTGCAATGCTGTTTCCTTAGACATTTGCTACCTGATTCGCTTGATTCTCTTTTTTATGGTTGTCTTTTGCTATTTAATAGCTATTGGCTGTTTAAGTAATGGGTCTAAGCATGGGGGATGGGTAACACCATAATTTAAAAGATTAAGGAACTGGGAAGGGGGAGATCAGAAGCCCTTGCCTTGATGTGTCTAATCCAAGGCAGGGTGGGATATGTCCTAGAGAGTCTATGGAGAATATGTCTGAAACGAAGAGGAAACTCTTACAGGGGAGGCTGCCGTCTGTCTGTCACGCACATTGAGATGGTAACTGAGGACACTCACCCGGTATGAGCAGACTGATTTTTTTTTTTCCTACCCCAAAGGAATTATCTTAGAATAAAATGTCCACAGAACGTGAACTTTTTTTTCTTGAATAATGTCACTGGAAACAGTATGCTAAAGAGGAAGGGAAGGTGAAGGAGGAGGGAGGGAAGAGGCTGGTTGTAGGGAGACAAAGCAAATGCAGAGTCCTTAGGAACTGTGGGGTGTAGGGGAGGATGTGTTTCAACTTAGAGGCTGTAATGAGTCTTGACCCATAGCTTAGGAATTGGTCAAAGAGTTGATTTGCGCTGTGATGGCGGGGGAAGAGTAGGGAAGGAAGGAGCTTGAGGTAGATTATTGTTGAAACATTCAGCTTTGAAAGAGAAGGGGGAGTTATAATGATTGGTGCTTTTTAAATGAAGGTGACAAAAAGAAACTTGAACTTAGGTTACTAAAGAATAGAATGCACCCTACATTCTGAAATAAATTGCAGAGGAGGATGTGGGAAAAACCCCAAAGTAAGGGATGTGGTATTTGATCTCCTCTCAGGTGTATGGGAGTATGTTTTGAGCATGCTCGTAAGTGTAAAGACTTAAGATTGGATGGATCTTTTCCTCAAGACACTCACTAACCTAGGAAATGAGTCTGAACTTATTCCCAGGGTGCTCATTACTTGGACAATGTTCATATCAGTTCTGTAGTCATCCACTTTCCAGTCGATATAATGTTGGAGGAATCTCTTCAGGACTCTAGGAAACGATGTTCACGTGCAGGTTACATACAGAATATAGAAAGTCAACTGGAGGAAAATCGGGCAGATCTGTAACTAGATCATCATTTGCTTTGGAAAGAACTTGGAGGCCCCGGTCTACATGCTGTCCTAAAGCCATCCTCCTCCAAGCTGATTCTTAATCCACAATGATTATGCTGCAAAGAGCAGCCTTCCAGAGGGACTGAGGTATAGTCTGTGCTGTGCTGCTGGTGGGATGAAAACCCTGGCAGCCTATGAGCCTTCTTTTCTGTAGGACAGACACTGCTCCAGAAGAGAGTGACAACAAAGGGAGACCTTAGAGATGACGCAGCACTGCTCATGGTGAAAAAAGAGGCTGTATTTCTAGGGCAGCGTGAGTTAGGATTTTGGAAGCAAACATAGAAAATACTTCTCTGCTTTGCAAAGAAACTGTGCCTTCAAAGTTCTTCTCATTTCTAAAAACACAAGTACAAAACCACAGGTCCAGAGATCGTGCATTTTGACACACGTTCCTGATTCTATGTGAGAAACTGGTCAATGTGAAATTGACAGGAACTGACTCTTAATATCTTGTTCTTAGTTTTGGTTTTACCAGAAGAACTCTGAGAGGACTGGAGAATTACTCATCAGTGGCCATATTTGGCATACCAAATATCCCCCTGCCCCTCCCTCCCCAAACCCTCCCCCATATCATTTATGCTGATAGAGCTGTGACACAGGACAGATGTCATTCCAAAGTTAAAACTACATTGTTTTCATAACAGAGTCAGCTTACATCACTCTTGAATACATCACAGAAATGTTCCTCTGGACACCGTCATGGAGAGGGTGAGTTAGATCTTTCCAGAGAGCTTGCCAAGCACAGAGGATGGGAGGAGTTAAGACTTTCTCAGGGTACTCACCAGCTGGCGTCAAAGTCTCGTTATTTTTGTGCACTATAGAATGTTTCAAGTCATTATCACACAAAGCGTTTTTGATTTCTCTGATCCATGAGGAATTTCAAATGCCCCTGTGGTAGGTAGGAGGCCAGGGCCTTTTGATGGTGGGAGCTCCTTTCTTGTTCATTTCATTTCCTGTCCTTCTTGGACCATGGTCATCAGAAATTAATTTTTGGTTCTAAAGCTTAAGGGCTGCGCGAGCAGCCACAACTTGGAAAGTAACACTTCTAAACTAGGAGGCAGTGACAACTGGTTAAGCACACGAAAAGCGATGATTTTGGCAACTTAGCCCACCTTCCCCTTCACTGTGTGCAGTTCCCACTCGTGTTATCACTTTGGCAGACTTCTTTGGGGGCCAAGAACTCCGCGTGCACAATGAAAGCTGCTGGCTGAGAGACGTTCGTGGTACAATGCCACAGAAGAATGCCAGTGATGTTCTTCAAACCATTGCAGTGAGCCTGAAGAACCCTTCTGCATTGCTCTAGATTCTGCCCTTCGTTGACTCCACGGATCTAATCTCTGATACCCATTTTTAGGTGACAGGTTCATGGTAGAGTGAAGCAGCCCACTTAGATGCTTATGTTTAATGAAACCAGTTATTATGGGCCAGATTAATAAAATAATCTTGCAAGGAATGCCAAGAAGTCCTTATTTTCAGAGAAGATTCTTTTGTTCTATGATCTCCTGCTTTTTTGCCTCTGAAGAGTACAAAACCAACTGAAGGATGGTGAAGGTAACTTATGGGACGGAAACATTCAAAAATACGATTCCATAGAGGCTCCTCAAAAACGTGAGAAAGTATCAAAAAGAACACACACCTCTTTTAAGATGATCAGAACAAGGAAAATAAATGTCATCACTGTTTCTCATGCTTCATACTACAGAAGTTTTGTGATTGTTCTGGCTTTCAGTCTCTTAGAACTCAGCCAGGACGTGACAGGTGGAGTCTGATCAGGGCTTTCTCCTTATTCATTATTTTCTGGTTGTGTTGGAAAAAAAAATGAAATGTAGTTTATAGATTTATTCTTTTGTGGGAAATTTGGAACTACATATTATTCCAAACCAGAGATTTTAAGGCAACTATTTTATGTTGGTGAGAAACAGAAATCAGTTTGTTTTAGATGTCCAACCCTAGCAAAATTATTAATATCATCAGAATTATCCCCTGCCACAAGGCCCCATGAGAACCTACGGTCTAAACCAAAGGAGTCATCATGGTTTACTTTCTCTAAATAGTTACACTGAATTGTACTGAAGGATTATTGTGTAAATTGAAGCTTAGAGGCTTTTGGAGACTCCAGCTTGAATTACGCTAATGTGTGTCATGTCAGCCAAGGGAAAAGGTCATACAACCTGAAATATGGAAAATTATTTGGAAATAGAAACGGTAAGTTTGTGTGTGTGTGTGTGTCTCTGTGTGTGTGTGTGTGTGTGCGCGCGCGCACGCGTGCCTGGATCAAAGGATGGGCTTAGATTTAAATCAGCACCAGGCAAAGAGGGAGAAGGGGAAATGGATCAGAAATCGTCAATATGGTGTAATGAGGAGAAGAAGTAAAAGAGGTCACAAGGTTTGAACTTCTCTTTGGTATCTGGCTGTGTTCACTCTGGGTGCTAAATTCTTGCCAACTTTAGTGACCTCCGTTCCATGCCTGTGCATCTCCAGAGCATACTCCATCCTTTAAGACTTGGCTGTAAGGCTACTTCCACAAAGCCACCTGAGAATCATTCATTCAGAATTAAGCATTTCTGTTCTGAATTTACCATCTTTTTTTTTTTTTTCTTTTTTCTGTAACTGCCCCTCCCCCATGCATATTAGTTTCTGGCTTGCATGATTATTTTCCTACCTGATCTCTGAGACTGATCAATTAACATATTGAAAGCAAAGGTTTTTCTTTTACAACTTTTCATTCCTATTCCTCCTCATCCTCCTTCTCCTCTTCTCCTTTTTCTCTTCTTCTTCTTCCTCCTCCTCTTCCTTCTCCTCCTCCTCCTCTTCCTCCACCTTCTTCTTCTGGAGACAGGGTTTCTCTGTTGTAACTCTGACTGTCCTGGAACTTACTCTGTAGACCAGGCTGGCCTGGTCTGCCTGCTTCTGCCTCATGAGTGCTGGGTTTAAAGGTGTGTTCTACCACTGCCTGGCTAACTTTATTTTTGAAGAGAAAATAGTCATGATCATTTAATAACTAAAATCTAAGATGGAGGCCATACAATTTTTTTTCTCCTAAACGAATACCCTCTACTCCTTCCAGCATCCCTAGAAATCACAATATACCATTAGTCAGGTATAGAAGCTAAGCAGAATGAAGCCTAAAGAAAGCAGGCAGACACCTCCCTTCCCATGGGTAGTGCGTGATGGAGTCATGAGGATGGAACACCATTGTGTCACTTAGTTAGGAAGTCTCTGTTGATAAACTGCAATTATCGCTTTGTCTCAAAGAATATTTTTGTGATGAAGAAACTGTCTCTGGGCCCAGATAGAGTATATTCATGGCTTTACCAGAAGGAGCTGATGCCAACTAAAATGGCACCCACATAAGCAGCTTCAGACATGCTTTTAAAAAGTGTCCCTGTGATGAGCCACAAGAAATGACATCTATGCGAAGAACTCAGTGACTCTATGCCCTGTTATGCTTTCAACCTACACACAGACAGCAGCCCGGGATGGCTGCTTTTTAAGCCAACTGCTCACAGTCAATAAAACAAAAGGATAAACTTGAGTCAGCCTTCCCCTGTCCTCAGCAGCTGGCTGATGCTCTGGATGGTTTGTTCAGCTCCCTTTCAGCCTGTTTACTTGCAGTTCCTTCTAAATGTCACTCTGTAGAAACCTTGCATCCCTGATGCTTGAGGGAATGAACCTGAGACACAACTTTCATCAGCAAATGGGAAGATGTTCAGAGTGTATACAGAGATTGTATCCAGAGGCATTAAATCAAAGGGCGCAGAAGACTGGGTAGTGTTTATAACTAGAGAGCTTCATTGTGGGATTTGGAAATCAAGCACTCTGTTTCCATAACACTATGCTACCAATGGAGCTTTCCATTCACTGGGTGTTGCCAGCAAAACCTAAACAGAAGATGTTCCTTCATCCATTAACTATTCTCAAATCATTAGAGTGAAAAAAAGATGCGGTTCCTGTATGCCTACTGCTAAAGCTTCTATCAGTTGCCCAACAAAGCTGCAAGAATAGCTCACAAGGATCTTGGCCAAAAAGACATAATTATACCATATGGAGAAAGCTAATAGAATAATAAACTGGGAAAGATTAGCTGCTAAGTAAGTGCTAGTAAGGGTGGAGGCAAGATCCTTTCATCTAAGTCTAATTTAATCTAAATCCAACATGGTAAAGGTTGAAAACAACTTTGCAAACCAAATTTCAGGGAGGAAGGAAAGAATATAGAAGGATCTGGGTGTTCTTTAAATGACATTTGAAACATACATACATGGTTCTAAAAGCCATTTGTAGAAGTTAGTATTCAGGCAACATCCTTAATGTCGGTTCAGAAAACAACTTAAATTTGGGATCCACTGTCCTATCTTTTAAGACTGATTTAACGTGTTACTTATTTTATAAGAATTATGCAATGACTAGGTTCAATGTGTGCAGAGGCTTCAATGTTCCAACAATTGCTGCAAGCCTACAAGGATACTGCCACAGGGTCCTTTCCCCCACGGTCTTTCAGCAAAGCCAGATACAGGTTTTCAGATTATTATTATTTTATCTCAGTAGAGAATCACCACAATAACAACTATGCAACTCATTTTCCAGCAGAAGTGACTACATATTTTTTGCCCGTAGTTGAAGGAAAAACAACCATATGGACCTCATTCTTAGCCAGCGTTCCATTAGCTAATTAAATTTACAAAGCCTAACTGCCCAACCTGTGAGAGACCAAGGATTAGCCTCATTTTAATGACTCCATTTTTTTTTTCCTTCTGGCAGAGCTCATGCCTTGTTTCAAAGCAGGCTAGAGAAGTTTGCATCATTCTGAACAGGTGAGACAGATTAATAGAATACAGCAGAAACCACACAGATTCTTTTTGAAAAATAAAAAAGATAAAGGTAAATCCATTTTAAATAATATCTGAGATTCACCAAGGATATCCAAGCTGTTATTATCTTAACATACAAGTAATATAAAGTTGATTAAAGGAACAGTATATCTTGTGTTTCCATACTAAGTATTTGAAATCTGGTGTGGACTTTGTAGTTACAGAACCTTTTAATGTTAGCTGGTTAAATTTCAATTATTTTGATAGCAGCATATGATATTGAATAGTGCGTGGTTAAGCAGTGAGATTAGACCTTTTGTCTTTTCTCCATTGTACTCTACTTAAATATGTGCCATATATGATGATTATGGGAAACAGCTTAGATGCTAATGAGTTCACCTTAGTCATTCTACAATATACATATCTTTCATAGAATATCATAAATACAACCATTTTTTATTTTTCAACATAAATATATGCGCACACACACATATATGTACATATATAGCTATATGTCTGAAAAGCACTTTGATCAAAGTATTGATGAGGCAAAATCCAGTGGCCTGATGAGCAATTGCCACATGTAAGTCTTCACAGTTTTGCAATGGTTCAAGGATCTTAAGGTGTATTGTGAATGTACGAGTTACAATGAATATTCTCCAAAACTTAAGCAAATGGTTATAATTAGGGATTATGGGTACAATAATCATATTTTCTCACTTAGAGATAAAAAAAGACCATTCATGGTTTGACAATGAATTATCTGTGTTGATATTATTTGATGATATAAAAAATTACCACCAAGTCATGCACACACAAGAAGACTTCAGGGGGAGAATTGGTGGGAAAGTAAAAACTGGCAGAAATTTGGGTTGTTTTCAGAGAATTCATAAAATAGGAATAAATGACTAAGATTCTACATTGCAGTTGCAGTGAGACTAACAAGAAGATAAAGACTATAAAAAGTCAATAAAGAATACGTTAAGGAATTCCTTCACTCAGCTTCTGGAACAGTAGTATGAATGAGCCTGTGGCATCACAAATATCAAAATTGTTGGTACTTACTGAGTTAAAACTAAACCAGACCACTTTCCTCAGCCATCTATACCTAGCATCAAAGCTGTCACTTCAGTGCCTCAGCGCATATGCTGTGATCCACGGAAAGCAATTATTTGATCAAACCATTGCTACAAGTCTTCACTCACATGGTGATTACATCATTCACTCCAAGTCATTGCCAGACACTAGTTCTTATTAGTTCAGGGTTTTAGATAGTTCTAATAATCTGAAAGATTTATCCCTTTCTCCTTATCACTGGGGATTCTTTTTGATTGGAGGAATTATTTCTTATTTGATAGCATGCCCATTACATTCAAACTGAGAAAACACTAACATCGTATTGCTAAATATGGATTTCAGAAACTCAAGGATGCTTTCCCCAGTTATTTGCTTGGATTATCCTCCAATGCCAGCTCCAAGAGCACAAGAACAGAAGAAAGAGCATTAGGGGGAAAATAAAATATCAGAGACAGAAATGGAATTGCTGGTTTCTTAGAGGTGAAAAGACTGCTCATCCCTAGGTATCTGGCCTGATAACTAAAGCTCATGGAAATTTGACCTGTGAGATACTATGCTGAGGGCCACAGCTGAAACAGAAGCCTTGATAACATAACAGGGAGAAGAATCCTGCTCACGGAAGTTTCAGTTAACTCACACTCCTTAGCCTATTGGTTTAAAGCTTTATCTTCGGTGCGGACTAGCTTCATCTTTCAAAAGGTCTAAGGAGATCATCCATGGCTTGTGTTTTGAATACATTAGCAGGACTCCATGATCACACATGAGAGGGCAATTAAGAAAGTGGTAGCTACTCATAGGATGTGGTATGTAAACTTGCAGTTGCAATTTGAGGGAGGAAAGGGCTCATTAGTGACTCTTAGAAGTGTTCTTGATGTGAAATAAAAATTGGAGAGGGGCGAATTTGAAATGCAAATGACTCTCCTACTGCACCATCAAGTCACAGTCTCCCAGAGAGCACTGGACAATGAAAGCATTTGTTGTCTTTTCTGTGCTCATATTAGGAGTTGGCTTTGACTTTCAGAACTTCCTACTCTTCCAGAGTGCCTCTTGGCTCTGGTTCCCTTGCAGTTTACTTCTTGGAAGGTTCACTGACCTTTTCAAGTCTTCATATTGCATGATCTTGGTCTGATCATAATTCTGTCCTTTCCTAGATTTGTTAGATATATATGACATTATTGATAACCTGAGCCACATGCAATTAGAAACAGATGGTAAAGTATGGCTTACCCAAGACTGGTCCCTGCTGGATTTTATTGAGTCCCTCATTTTCTTAAACCCTTTCATATGTGTGTTTGTGTGTATACATACATACATACATATATATATATATATATATATATATATATATATATGTATGTATGTATACACACACGTATGATTTCATCCATAAATATTCATACACACACACACACACACACACACACATATCTGATTTCTTTTGTCTTTCTTGTCTAGAAACAAAGTCAATTCAATAATAAAATGAGTGGTTGCCACTGATGGAGGACCTATTGCTGGCCATGGAATGAGTTTGCTTCTCCCACAAAACCCACACTAGTTTCTTCTCCGTGGCTGTTTTTGTCTGTTTCTGTGTATGTTAAATAGACTAAAAAAAATCATTTGAGTTGTCACCTTTAAAGATACTACCGCAATTCCAGCTATAAAATTTTTCTAATGATGTTGGGCCCTTTAAATCCAGTTTTGGATACTGTGTTTGTCATTTTGAAGAGCCAACACAACCCACCATTGAGCTTTTCTAGTAGCTAGTAACATGTACCTGGGGCTTACAACAAAGTTTGTGGCTGATGATAGAGATGGGGAAAACCACTGCAGTGAGTGATGTATAGGTTTGGGATAGGAAAAAGACTTTTGGAAATGGTATAGTTGTACTGAGCATAAGATTCTATAAAAATGTTTTTTTCTGAAAGAATAATGGGCAAAGTGAAATGTGAGTGAAACATTAAAAATAAAAAAAAGATGTATGAATAAAATATGGCACAACACTGCCACTTAATACCAACTTAGTACTATGACTCCATACTTAATCAAAGTTTCATGAACAAAACAAGGCAGCAGAAGAAAAGGGATTTTCATCATATATTCTTCAATAAACATTACTTATTGTGTTAGTTTGAATAAGAATGGTCCCCATGGTTCATGTATTTGAATGTTTAGTCACTAGGGAGTGGCACTATTTGAAAGAATTAGAAGGATTAGAAGGTATGGTCTTGTTGGAGGAAATTTGTCTTAGGGTTAGGGTAAGGTTTCAAAAGCCCAAGCTGGGCCCAGTCCCCCCACCCCACCATCTTTGTCTCTGTCTCTGTCTCTCTCTGCCTGCTACCTAGGAATCAGGATGTAGCTTTCAGTACTGCTGCACAGCCACATGTGCCACCATGTTCTCTGCCATGAGGCTAATGGATTATACATCTCTCAAACTGTAATTGAGCCCCAATGAAATGCTTTCTTTTATCAGAGTTGCTGTGGCAATGGTGTCTCTTTGCAGTAATAGGGCAATGACTAAGACACACTTGTCTTTGCTTTTCAAATCTGTAAGAATTTTATACACTTTAAGTACCTATTGGGAAGGGGAGGAAGAGGAAAAGGAAGAATTTCAATATGGCTCAGAGGGAGATAGAAACGGCATAAAAACCCTAGACAATTTGAGGAAAGATATATGTTAATAGTTCCTTATTCTGGTGTTTCTCTGGTACTCGTTGCTAAGCACAATGAAGAGAGTGTAGACTACCAAGAGGTACAGACTTTTGATCCGTTCCTTTCATTCAGAAAACATTTAAAAATTTCAAAATATCAAGACTAAGTGACTTGAATTCAAAGCCCCTCTTTTTGCAACAGTGCTATCTTCTACTATTAATTGCATGTAGAGTTGGTTGAAGTGTCTTTAGAATGGACTACAGGACATGATCGTAGGACAATAAAGTGAAATGGTGGACATAGTGGTTGGGCAAGAACTGTAAGGGTAAATCAGGCTCAAATGCTACATACAAGTAACCCAGTAGAACATCTTCATCTTATTTGTACAGGTGAACTTAGCTGCAAACCAATAGTGACCAGAATTTGTGTCATGGAAGATGTTTTGTACCTTTGCAGTGTAAAGATGGCTAAATCTGTCTCTTCTCTTTAGGTCTTTTCCTGTGAGTTGGATGATTTCAATAACTATGGTATGTTTTTCATGTCAGATTTCCAGGTCTCAAATTCTAATTTCCATTGACATTCATATCCATAGATAATTTTCTGTGAAGATCAAAAAGTGATTCAGGAATAAATCCTGCCAATAAAAAAGACAAGACCAGATTTCTCTGTTGTAGTTCTTGCTGTCCTGGAACTCACTCTGTAGTCCAGGCTGGTCTTGAACTCACAGAGATCCACCTAGGATTAAAGGGTGTGCCACCACCATCTGGCTAAAGAGGATCTCTCTCTCATACACACACACACACATACACACTTCCTTCTTGTCTGCTACACAGTGCCCAGTAAAGGGAAATGGTCTTGTTGAAGCTGGATGTGTTTGACCAGTAGATGGAGTAAGTGCTTCCAAGATGGAGTGAGTGATTCCAGGCAAGTTGTACCTGATAATCAATTGCTATAGTTGTTCAGCATTTTTTTTTAAGGGACAAAGTGACTGCCAAGAGCAAAATACTACACTGGGCTTTCATTTGTAGCTGATGAATGTAGTGGATGACTTGGGTCATTTTTACCTAAAGTATTTCATAAAAAAGAGGTAGATATTCATGACTCCTTGAGCAGGATCATCAGCAGTGGATAAACAGTGGCATGCAGAGAAACTTAGGATACTATGGGTCCCTTCACTTCTTCATTATATTTCTTAACATCTAGAAGAAAATCCCCCCACCCCACCCCTCTCCTACAGCTTTGATTTCAAGTGGCCTCCTCATTCTGTAGTTTGTCTATAGTATGCATGCAGGATGGAGCAGAAGTCTGCTTTCCAGCAGGTACTACAGAGTAATGCTTCAGTTCTTTCTGCCTGCCAAGCCTGTCTTCTGGTAGAAGTCCTGGGAATATCACACTGGGGATCATTTAGCTTGCTTGCTTCAGATGTTCCAAATAGGCAAACAGTGCCCAATTTTCAGAGACAGCAGGGTGAAAAACATTACTTTCCTAAGAGAAAAACAGTAACTACACCACCTTTTGTTTAAATGAACCACAGAATATGAACAGCCATGGAAGATGACTGGTAAGCAAAGATTCTCAGAAATTCCAAGTGTGTCAGCTAGAGGTAGGATTGGTGATTGAATGTCTTAAGAAGCCTGATTTAATGGGTGCTTTCAAAGTGCCATATGCATCTGAAGTATCCTGTTCTGTACATTTTCACACTTAAATACGCATCTCATGTTCCTACAGAGCTTCATGTGTTCAAGACCAATTGGGGAAGCTGACAAGAGGAACTACATCTTTTCCAGCCATGGATCAGGTGAAGTTTTCCCTATAGTCGCTCAAGTTTGAGTTTCTGAAATACCTTCCTTACTCTCCAGAGTCATCCAGAACATCTCTTTGATCATTTCAAGTCCCATGAGCAGGGACTACAGACTTCCCTCCGTATCAGTGAGTCAAATTGGGCATTGCCTTTAATGCTTTGACTCTTCTTGCATGTGTCTGCTCTTTTTATACTTCCAGGCCCATGTCCAGAAGCTGCTTAGATGATCTCTTAGTCACATATTGCCATAGGCCACATAATGGATCATGTTTTCCTTAGAGAGAGATATTTAGAGGCTTACAGTACTGTATGGAATAGAGATCTTGATGGTAATGATGCTGGGATGTTTTTGTGGTCCGAGAGCACATCATCTGCTTCTGCGATAATCTCAAGCGCTTGCTTATTATGGCCTCCAGACTCGGCCCATAGAGTGTGTCTCTCTGACTTCAGACAAAGAAAACCAATTGTGTAAAATTGGCTGGTTAGGTTAATTCGAAGGTCAGCTAAGATAGGTGCTTCGACCCTCTTCCCTCTTTAGATAGGTAGGCCTTTCCAATCACATTCTATGCTCTTCAGCTCTAAAACCAATAGAAAGTCTCTCTTGCCTTTCATGATCCTATAAATCTCTTTGCTCTGGTATTTGAGAGTTGCCTGAACGTAGTTTCAAAGGGTGACAATGAGCTGATATGTACCCCTTCCTGACACATGCGATCTCTTGACCTAAACTTGCATTGAGCTGTAATGTTAACAACTCTTCTCCCCATTCCTCTAGTTTCATAGATACTTTTCTTCCTTGAATTCTTCACATTTAGATAAGAAGAAGTCATCTTTGGGGATTTTTTTGTTTGTTTGTTTTTGTTTTTTGAGACAGCATTTCTCTGTTGTAACTCTGGCTGACCTGGAACTCACTCTGTAGACCAGGCTGGCCTCGAACTCACAGAGATCCGCCTGCCTCTATGTCCCTAGTGATGGGATTGAAGGTGTGTACAACCACCTGTGGCACTTTTTTTGGAGGAGTAGGTGTTTTCTAATACTGTTCTTGGTGTTATCATGAGCACAGAGAATTTCTACTTTACAGTAAACAACAAACCCAACTCTCTACACAGGACATTAACCAAATTAAACAGACTAAGGTAAAACTTTACCTAACTCGTCCCACCTGTCAGTCAGTGAAAACGTTACTTGGAATATTGTAACCACAACCTTGACACATAATTCTAATTTCAACCGGTTATGAAATGTTGTGGAAGTTTATTTTTAGTTGTGTATAAAATACCATTTTTTGAATGTGAGGGGCTGCTTAGGTGTTAGCATGTATACTATCTGCAGGTGTTGGATTTCTGAGGGGGATGTTTGATTGCTTATGACCTGTACCTGAGGAGTTCTGAATCAATTAAAATACCTGAGCTCAGACACTCAGGGTTTGACTGTCCATTATGGTGCTTGCCACACAGATGGTTCCCTCTGCTGAGATCTGGAAAGGTTTGCACCTATGAATATGCCTCCTTGTCATCCTTGACGAGTCACACAGTAGTTAACAATGACAACCGATGCCTGCAACATGGGGCCCTGAAGTTGCACTCATCCAACATGGAGACAAGGAAGAACAAGAAAGAAACACCAGATCTCATAGAGTTGGGTAAAGTACACTCAGGGAAGCTACCAGAGGGTAGAGATTGAGCTATCAATTGAAGGCTCCTGAAGGAAGAGGAGAGAGAGAAAGGAAATAAGCCTCTATGAAGAGAAAAGGCTGTGAAATTAATAAATAAATGAGGAAAAAAAGCTCCGAGGTGAGAGCCACAGAATGGAGGCCCTTAGAGATAAAGAATTCAGCTGGGAGCAGGAAAAAGCAAGGTTTTTCTGCTTTTCCTGATCATGGAACCAATGCTCCCTCCCGCCACTGGTGGTAGCATGCTATTTCTCAAACTGAGTTTTCAGATGGCTGTGTTGTATGTGTGTCAAGATGTTATGTTTGAGACCTATGGAAGAGACTGTATGTTTCCCCATAGCAGTGGTGAAAAAGAATGTCAAACTGCCAGAGTGTTTCAAGCAGAGATTCGCTGAGGTTTGGCAGGGTTTCCAACCTATGAAAACACCTCCTTGACATCCTTGGTGAGCTGCCCTGTAGATGTACTGCAATACTGAACTTGGATTTTATGCAAGTCAAACATTTCTGTATTCTGACATAATATTATAATTAATATTGTTATAATTTGGTAAACACTGTGTAAATTTATGTCTTTGTATCTAGGCCTTTAAGACCAGTATTAATTAATTAGTTAATCAATTAATCTAAGTAATGCATTGAAGAGACAAACCTTCAGAATGTCATGGGAGGCTGCAGTTAACCTGCATATTTTTTCAATACAGGTATGTCATTAATGCAGGTTGCAATTAAGAGCCACTTTGGATCTAAATTTCAATGATCACTTTTTCTTCCCTCTGCCGTTGATTAGGAGACCTGTGTGGTTGGCTTACATGAAAACATCCTATCTCCCGTTGCTGGCTGTGTTTTGCTGTGATAAACTCATTACAAATTGTGTGTAATTACCACATTGTGAACAAGGGAATGGTAACAAATTAGGTAATCAAAACAGCATTTTCAAATAAGCCATAAGCAGCTAAAAAGAACGTTTCTGAATGACAAATTTGGCATGACCAGGTAGGTTAAAATTACCATTATACATTATTATCAGTTAGATTTTATGTATTTAGAGCGAAGAAGCCCGCCGTAGGCCTTAGCCTATGTGCTTTTCTGATTATGGATGATTACATTTATCTAGGGACTGTCATGCTTTATAAAGGATGAAAACATGCTTCGGGGAGGGAAAACTAATTAACTTGCTCTCTCAGAGATTGGTAGGCCCAGCTCTTGTACTTTAGGTTTCAGTAGGACACCCCCATCTTTGGATAAAAAATGCTGACTGGCCTGTTCTGGGAATCTTGGCTTACCCCGAGGCCACTCAGCACCGTGCCCTGGCGGTGCGCCCAGCTCTTGTGGCAGGGAGTTACCCTGAGAGCTTCTTTCAACTTACTGAAGTTTCAACCGAGAAAGCACCCTGTGCTGGCGCATCACAGGAAATAAGGCTTTCCTTCTATAACCAGCAAAGTCAAATCCCATTCCCATTTGCAACACTTGGCTGGCCCCTTTGCTCGCATGCAATTTCCCCACCCACAGAAGATTTCCCTACAGCAGTTAAGTGGGGAGGAGTGTCCGTCCCTTCTCCTAGTTTGTAGGTACCCAGATGTGTGCCCCTTTCATTGGGAATGTGGCAAATGGGCTGTGCTGTGGAAGAATCTTCAGGAATGTGTGGATACAAAACAGAGGAACAATAAATAATAAGAGAAAGGGAAAGTAGAGGGGAGAAAACTGTCCCTTCTCCTGCAGGGAACTGAAATCCAACAACAGGCTAACATACAGAGCAAGAGGGGCAGTGGTCTAATGCCCTCAGTACGCATGGAAGAGTGCTGGGGATGGTTCCACAGAGCATTCTTTGAAACACTTCAAATTATTGGTAAAAATTTTTTTAGTTTCCCTCTATCCCTTAAGAGCTCAGAGAGGTCATAACACATTTTCTTTTAAAATCAACACTGGAAAAGAATTGCAAAGAGAGAGAAACTAGAGTGAAGTCTGAATACACCTTATTGTTTCCTCCAGGAATACTATCTAATGCATAAGAAAAATTCCCATTTTCAGAAAGACCCCAACTACAACAATTAAAAGGTTATTTTTTCCCCTTCACACTCAGAAGTAGTTAGCCTCTCTAACAAAGTAAAGGTCTGCTAAAGTAATTTAAATTTGTGGCCAGTGCATTTCAATGTTTTAAGGTTTGAATGTTGTCATAAAGTAGTCAAATCACCATCTTTATCAGCATTGCTGAGGTCATGAGATATATTATCATTCAGTCCCCTATCGATGAAACGGATTGAAAAATGTCATTTAGCAAAACAATAGAGCTTGGATAATTTAAAAAAAAAAAAGGCTTAATATATCTTTGTGTTAGAGTTTAGTTAGGATAGGATTTTATTGAATTTTCACCAATAGCATTATTTTTCTTATTTGTTAAGGCTTTTTGCTGTTTTGTATTCATTTATTTATTTTCATCTTAGTCAATGGAATCCAAATTTTCTTAGCTCATATCACAGCTTAGAACCTGTGGTCTTGGAGTTGGTTAGCACTGGACATGGGGAGGAGAATTTTGGCAAAGGGCTTAAATACATTTAGCCTTGAAGAAAAAAAAAAAAAGAAAAAGGCAAAAGTCAAAGAGGATGAAGACAAGGGAGCCAGATGAACTAGAAAACAATGGAGCTTGGAAGAAAACAGAGACAAGAAAAGGGTGGTAAAAGAGAAGAAGGGATAATTTTAGCTGTCAGGGCTTCCATGGGAATGCCAACTGTGACAGCTGAGACACCTCTGACTCGGCTCCTTCACCTCCGAGCAAGGAGAGAGCAGCACTATTTTTAACAAAGGTCATTAGGGAGTCATGCCTAGACATCACCATTTGGTGCTTGTTGGGGAGGTTCCAACCTGAGTGACATTTGGGCAGAGATCAGAGCGCTGCTTGCCACTCAGTGGCCAGCTAGCCAGCTGAACTGGAGACTTGTGAAATCTTATTTGATTTTCCTGACAAAGCAGCACCTCCATTAAGAAAAGGGCACTCAGCTATTAATTTCTGCTAACTCTTAACCTGGCCAATGAAACATAAGCATGTGCAGTTTTGCGTCTATTTTAGGGTATGGATGTGGGGCCCTTACAAATCTCTGGTTGGCTTCGAGCTCTCTGAATTCATGTCATTCTCCCAGCTCAGTCTTCTCGTTCACCCTTTTCCCTGACAAGCTGCCTGGTGGGAACACAGCTGATGTAGGATTCTAACAGGCTCCGACTAGACAAAGCAGGGAAAGAGCTTGCAAAAGTCTCTTTCTTCTTGATAGCTATATGTTTTCCTTAATGAGACCATCTGAGTGCTTCTAATTATTAGGCATTGCTATTTGAATGCTTTGGCTTTCTCAGAAAAATTTAAACTCAGCTTTGCTCCTTGATACCGTCTCCTCTTTTCAAGGTTTCGGAAATCACTAGGGGAAGAAAATGCCCATTTATATCCAGTTTATGGCGCCTTGTTGATCTCTGTATGAAGACATATGAGATGTTGACCTCAGGAAGGCAGGTAGCATGCAACGGATTTTATGTAAAAATGATCAACTATTTTTGATTTATTTCAATGAATGATTCTGTCATAACACATTTAATACAGTTTCATTGATCTTTTGGATTGTCACTTGATTAGAAGCATGTTCAAATTTATTTACTTATTTACTTATTTATTTATTTATCTATCTATCTATCTATCTATCTATCTATTTATTTATTTATTTAGAGCCAGATTTTCTCTGTGTAGCTCTGGGTGTCCTGAAACTCATTCAATAGATGATGATGACCTCGAACTTGGAGATCCTCCTGACTTTGCCTACTGAGTGCTGGGATTGAAGGTGTGTGCTACCCCTGCTCCCAGCTGCATGTTCTAATTTATAATAAGCAAGAAGTTTTATCTGAGCCCATAGTCATCAGAGACAAACTAGGAAGGGACTTCCGAGACATAATAACTCATGTCCTGATATTACATATGGAGCTATCTAAGTGGTTTGTGCCTGTCACAGTGCAGCCATGATTATGTCTGCCATGGTCATATTAAAAGACATGAAATTTTTACTTTGTAAGGATGCCTACTATGGTGATGATAAGGAAATGACAGTTAATTATCTAGTGATATACTTTAGCTAATCTCCTAGTATAGTTCTGTTAGCTGACTAGCAAAGACATAGGCTTAAAATGACATGAGGTTGTCCAGTAGGAGCAGACTGGGACCATTGATAGAGTTTTTTTTTAGGAGTGAATTTGTTTTTATTTTGTTCTTTAGATGCCTGCTTGCTTTCTAAGGAGAGACAGAAAGAATATGGATTTGGGTAGGTAGGGAAGTGGGCAGGTTCTGGCTGGAGTTGGGAGGGGGAAACCATAATCAGAATATATTGTATTAAAAATCTATTTTCAATAAAAGAAAGCTAGAAAAACATTTAGAAAGGAATAGAGTGGCAGTAAGTATGGGTGGAAGTACTAAAAACAAGGATGGTAGGGGTCTGATGATAGTTAAAGCTATATGATAAATGTAAACTTCATCAAATTCTTGTGCAGAAACAAAACACCCAAAACCAAACCAAACCAAACCAATCAACCAAACAAACCAAAAAAACAAAGAATAGGAATATGAGGCTTCCAAAAAGCTATCAGGGAGGCCAGTAATGAACTTTGCCTCCTAGGGACTGGCTGGACGTTAGGTCTCTCTGAAAGGCGTCAGAGCCCCAAGTGACTACACTGCTTGTAATGAACTGGAACTTGCCAGAGATAGAAGCCCATCATTTTATGAGAAAGGAAATGGGATCCCATAAACATCATAGAACTCACAAAGAGAGCACAAAACAAGCATGTGTCTGTTGCTGTGTTAAGAGTTTTGAGGCTTGTTACCCAATCCTTATTGGCCATGATCTTGCATTCCAATGACCCACAGGAATTGAAAACAAACAAAACCAACACGTGGTTGTCCTGTTTTAGTTCACCACCTGTCAGAGAGTCTGATTCTTTATGCTTTTCGGTAGAGAAGGACAAAGGTAAGTGGGTTACTGCTAACGATGTTCTGAGTCATTGCATGATCCAGAAGCATTCTTCTAACTCTTGTGTTTATCAGGAAGAAACTGTCACATCCTCTCCAGCAAGTGGGAGTCAGGTTCACATGTAGTCTTCTGAGATTAAAACTTGGGTCTACCATTTCTGAATGCTTGAAGAGCAGTGGTTCTCAACTTTCCTAATGCTGAGACCCTCATGTTGTGGTGACCCCCAACCATAAAATTATTCTTGTTGCTGCTTCATAACTGTAATTTTGTTACTCTTATGACTCATGTAAATAATTGATATGCAGATGGTCTTAGGCGACCCCTGTGAAAGGGTCATTCAATTCCCAAAGGGGTCATGACCCACAGATTGAGAACCACTGTCAGAGAGTTAAGTCTTAGGTTTTGAGATAATTATAGGCCTTACAACTGACTGTAAGAGGATCCAAGAAATGCCACTTCATGGCAGTAGAGAGCATAGGCAAGAATGTAGGGATTTACATTCTGGCTAGGTGAACGGCCGCAGAAATACCACTCCGCTGTGGTACACTTGTGTTTTTCCATTTGTACAATGGGAATGATAAACAACATAGAAAAATTAATTTAAACATAACATGAAAAATATAAAGTACTTAGTAGCCGGCACCTAGTAGGTCTCCACAAGAATGAAGTTTCTGTCATGTGCAGTAACACCAGTAGATAGTTTTTGCTTTGCGGAAGGTTGATCAATTGTCTCATTATTTCCATCTCTATTTAAACAAAAAGAATGTGATGATTGAGGTGCTAGCGGTGTGACAGAGTCAAAGACTGTTTTTTAATAATGGTGAATCTCCTGAAACCGCTGGAGGATAAGCAATTCTGGCTAACAAGTTGGTAAATCAAGTGGAATTTGGGAACTTATCTTGAAGCCACAATGGCTACACCTATTTAAGCACTGTTATCTTTTATTCCTTCTCCTCCTTCTTCTCCTCCTCTTCCTCCTCCTCCTTCTCCTTTTTCTTTTCTTCCTTTCTTTCTTTCTTTCTTTCTTTCTTTCTTTCTTTCTTTCTTTCTTTCTTTCTTTCTTTCTTTCTTTCTTTTTTCTTAAGCAGTGCTTTGACGGACCTGGAGTAGCTGCCGAACACTTGGGTGGGTAGTTAAGACGCACTGTTGGTGACAGTGACTTGGGCATTGCATTACAGTGGCTTCGCCTGGAGAAACAGATTCCTCCAGTGTAATTCCAAGAGCTGCTAGACTAGAAGCAGGCTGGTATGCTTGTTCATCCCTTGGTGCTGTGCTTCAGTGTTACAGCTGCTCTTCTTACACTTCCCTCTGCAGACAGCCCTAATGCTGCCCCGTGATTGGTGAGCTTCACGAACTTAACCAATAAGATGATATAATGATAAACAATTCTCCCTTTACATGCAGATTTGTGATGAACTCTCAAGGCAATTCCACTGGCTATTTATTCTGGCTAACCTATTGTAATTTACCTATTGTAAATTACATGAGGTGGCAGTTGGGTTTACTGATTTCCCTCTAAAAATCAGGGTTTGATATGCTACTTTGCAAGCAGAGGGGTGAATATTAGATGACAGGCTGGTCAAGGGATGGCAAATTGGGCAAATTGCAAACTCTCTTGCAAGCTTAGCCATGCTGTGTCTACTTAACACTGCTTTTATTACATAATCCTCTGGTTCAAGATGGGAAGCACATTTGGAAGCATGATGCACAGTGTAGCGTACTTTGAACCTTGAGTTCAGTGATAAGTACTGTGGTCAGAAAGAAGTTGAAACGAAGGCATGTGAAGTTGCATGTTAGAGTCAAATATCTGGTAAGGAATAGGGAAGGCCTAGAAAATCAGAGCCATGGACAACAGTTTGCTTTCTATACACATATCATACCTCTGGATTCTTCCTCTCACAGTACTCATCCAGACTCTAGAAAGGGCCTGGACTGTTTGTTCTTCATATTCATTCTTATGCTGGGTGCCAAGGAGAACCAACAGCACAGATACTATATTGATTTACATTTGTTTCCTTCTGAGCTGGAGAGAAGCCATCTTTGACTGATTCATCCACATCTAACTGTCCACGAGAGTGGCAAATGTAGGCACCCAACTGTTAATGAATCCTCGAAGAGACTCCTTAGTAGCTTTTAGTATAATCCTAAAATTAGTTAATGGAAGTGCCACTAATGAATATCTATAAATAGAAGACAACTAAATAACACTGCTAATGAAATGGCCAGGGGGCAAAATAAAATATGTAGATAAAACCAGTTTAATACTGGGTGTGTATGACTATTTATTGTGTGGAAGTCAAAGGTCCATGTCAAGTATCTTTCTCAATCTCTCTATACCTTACTCTTTGAGACAAGGTCTCTCACTGATTGGCTAGGCTGGCTGTCTAGCGCATGCGCTTCAGGGATCCACCTGCCTTCACCTCCCCAGTATTGGTATTACAGATTCACACCACAGCACCTGTTTTTTCATGGACTCTTGGGAACCCATTTGGGTCCCTGAGCTTGCATAAGCAAGAACTTTATGGAAGGAACCATCTCCCTAGTTCACCACTGAGTTTTAAAAAGGGGTAGGGGGCAGTTGTGCATTTAAAACTTATTTTTCTATAGATTGTTTCTTGTTTATTTCATCTTCTCCCTGAATATCACTGCATACATAGGACCCAGGCCTGACCATAATGAGAAGCCAGTTTCTTTTAATTCAAAATTCAAGTTTGTACTTCCTTATGATTCTATGACTTATAAGCATCCATATCCACATAGAAAATAGCAATGAGAAAACATGGGCCCTACCTAAAATAGAATTTTTTCCTTAACTCTTTTCTTTCCCTGTCTCCAGGTTTTAGTAAAATGACTGTTTCGCTCTTTGAGTGGATAGAGTGTTCTGTTCCCATTTTGTGATATTTTAATCACACCTTATATACTCACCTCCTAGGTTCTTGATAAGATTCTCTGAAATAAAGAACTCTGTCCTTTATTTCTAATTCCCTATAAACAGCACCTAGTTATGGTAATGTCAGGACAGAGCTATACAATGTGATCAGCAATTGAGTTATATTGTCCAGAGTCAATTTGATCCTGTACCTTTAGAAACTTGGACAACATGAGACGTTCTATGCCTTCAATGAGTTGAGTTTAGAAAGGCTGCTGTGCACATTTTACATGCATAGAACTCAAATGGAGCCGGTGAATGGACTATATAGAAATGGAACTTGAATATTCATAATGTCTTAAAATTACTTTTCTCTTTCCAAACTTAATCTCTTATTTAGTAAAAATCTATTGTCCTTGATTACTGTCCTTTATAAATGAAAGAATTGGCCAAGTTCTGTTGCATGCTATGAAATAGAAAATTGTGAACATCAGACCCTTTTCATATACTTTCATCTCAGTAACAAGGTTATATAGATTTGGGGATCATATGGACAGTATATTTTTTTTCCTTTCTACTGAAGATCCGAGATTTAACTTCTCCTAGGTAAAGCTACACACAAAACATACACAGGAACAAAAATATGCATAAAAGAAAATTCATATGTGCAAAGAAGCAGTGCTGAACTTAGCCTAGCTTGAAGGAACACATGATGGTGTGGAATTGGCTGTGGAAAAGCTGTGTCTACTTTGCCACGACACAGGAATTAAAGCCAACGGGAGGCAGCTGCAGAGACCTATGAAATACGGCTGGGGAACTCGGCTGCAGCAATAAACTGCTGCAGCCAATTCCCTAAGCGTCCAATCCCCTGCTGTGGGACCTGGCACGGGCAGAAAATGGATCGGCATCACTGAGCAGCACTTAATGAAAAGACCCTGAGGTTTCCATCTTGGGCCAACTCCATGATTACCATGTTCTAGTCCTCATTAGAGGTTTGGGAGACTGGGAGTTTTTGCACCTACAGATGGCAGCTGCCACCTATATTGAATGCAAACATGGACCTATTCTGCGGCACCGATTGTCAAGAAACAAGGCTTTATCACCAGACAAAGGCAAGGCGGGGTAGGATGGAACTGACTACGCTCTGGCTGAGGATATTATTCGAAATGCATCCCGTTATGTGGGGAGTGCTCATTCCCTCTCCGTTTCGCAAAATCACATTTGGCTAAATTACTTCTTTCTTACTAAGATGAGAAAGGAATTCTTCACATGGACACAAACCAGCATTTGCTGCTGTCTGCTAGTTACGGTTGATTTCAGAATGGTTATATGCAAAGATAAGACGTTCACATCCATACATATTATTTTACATATAATCTACTAACCATAAGTCTAAGGCTGGGCTCACTGCCGTCTTTCAACTGTATCTATAAACCCACTTACCTTGCTGCTGATCATGTATGATATCAATTGGTTCCTTGTGTACTTAACAGGGATGAAACTTAAGTAGAAAATGGAACAGATAAAGATTGTGAATTGCCTGGGGTCCAACTAGGTCACATGAAGTCCTTTTTTTCTGATAATTATAATTAGAAAAAAAATAGAAAATTAAAGTGTCACTGCTTAATAGAAATGCATTTTCCTATAAGTAAAGATATTTATAATGGATACTTATCGTCCAGCTTGGGGACTACATGGAAAAGGAGCAAGGGGCAGTGGTGCAAGATTGTAGTCCATGGACATACAAGGCTGAGGCAGTAGGATTACATATAAGAGGCTACACTGGGCTACGTGGTTAGCTTGAGAATAGCTTGGAAAAGATAAGGGGACCTTGTAAAACAAACATCACCAAAAACAACAAAAATGAACAAAAAACAAACAAAACACCCCAAACCAAGATGTTTCAAAAAACAATCCACTTAATTTTGTTCAGTGTAGATTGAACAGTGTTTGTCCTGCCATTAATCTCTCTTCTGCACGACCCATGCAGCTGTGAAACTCATTTCTTCAGCCAACCAAGAGTACCAATACTGTTTGTAAGACTCCGAGATGACGAATATCCCAGCAACTACTTATCGTGCTCCCCATTTCTGTGATGTACTACTAATGTGCTTCATCACCATTTCCCTTTGTGGACAGCTTCATTGTGATGCTTTATCTAGAAATGTCCCCAGGAACAGCCTGGTGACATGTGTAGTATGTCACATGCATTATCTCCCACCCCTTTCTATATTCTGTTTGGCTCTTTATAAAGAGTAACTATACAGGTGAAGGAGAAAAAGGTACTAGGAATAGATTGCTTATACACCAAAGCATTATATACATTATATACATAATACACAAGTAAAACAGTCTAGTTATTGACAATATTATATCAGCACCTACAGCTACATTCATGTCTTCTTGAATGGAGTCACATCTTACATTGTTGCTTTGAAAACCCCTGAGGTTCAGAGAAATGAATTCCTGATGCTAGATCTCTAATTTGTGTCTAGATTCTCAGATTGGACACCACTGAACTCCAGGCTAGAAAGAAGCCATCTGATGCCCAGACCATCAGCTTTTCATGTGGTTGGGCTAGTCAACAAAAATACAGGTTTCTCTAAAACCTCCAGTTTTCACTTGGTATCCTTGTCTGCCCCTATACTTCAATACACAAATATTTGACTGCAAGCAACTCTGGACATATTGTATCTTTTTGTTAATACTTTCTGCCTTTTTCCACTCCTGATTGTACTCACAATTATTTCAATCTAATTCACCCAAACAGCTGGACTCTGGATCTTGGGTCAAGCAAGAAACACTGTTAACTCTCCACTGTGAAACACAGCAACATGTGCCCTTCCCTGGTTCCCAGCCTTAGTTCAAGAGATGAGACAACATTGACTTTTGGTTGATCATTGCAAAGGATGCCTGTATTACCAGAAGCGAGTTAAAAGAGGTCCAAAGAATGGAAGACACTGTGCTATTGATACGTTTTTATGAATCATACGAATGAATGTTATTTAGAATGTATGAACATATATAGATGCATAAAATCTACTACAAAATTTTTCCTTCCCTATCAAATCCTGCTGTAAACCACATTTATGCAGTAGATACACTTTCAAAAGTAGATTAAAATGATGGCTCAGCTCATCCCACATTATAATCTCCCCCTCTGTCATTTTGGGAAATGGGAGGGAGTTTTCAATCCCTGCTACTGGCTATGTAGGAAGCAGAAGTAACAGGAACATTAGACACAGTTAAAAACAAACCTGTTTTGTTTGATGTACAAATAACCAAGTGTTCAGATTTTACCGTTAAATGAAGAGGGATGGTAGAAACCAAATTCTACCTTGAATGATATTCAATCTCACTCAAGCCTTGAATGATTCTTTGAACATGGTCCTGTTTTATCAAAATCTTTCCAGCCTGCTTTACTAATGGCACATGAAAGGGAATTTTCAATATTTCACAAGTCTGGTAGATGTTATATCTGTAAGAGAGATGCTGTATTTTGGTGGGCCTGACTGTCTTTCTGCCTGACTGCCCACTCATCCATACATCCATACATTCATACATCCATCATCCATCTATCTATCCATCTATCTATCTATCTATCTATCTATCTATCTATCTATCCATCCATCTATCTATTTATGTATACAGATATTCTTTCTCCCTCCCTCCTTTTTTTTTCTTTTCTTTCTTTCTTTCTTTCTTTCTTTCTTTCTTTCTTTCTTTCTTTCTTTCTTTCTTTCTTTCTTTCTTTCTTTCTTTCTTTCTTTCTTTCTTTCTTCCTTCCTTCCTTCCTTCCTTCCTTCCTTCCTTCCTTCCTTCCTTCCTTCCTTCTTTCTTCCTTTCTTTCTTTCTTTCCTTTTCTTTCATTGAGAAAGATGCCATGAAATAAAGCATGAAAATAAAGATAAAATTTAAGAGTCTGCTATATAAATCTATAAGAAATGGAAGCTAGTCCCTTCCAACATAGACTCCAAATTGCTTGGAGGTACAACTTCATATACCATGGAGCCCTCAGTTGCTTAGGATTTCAAATGTTCCCATTCAGTCTTCACTACTGATACTTTGAAGGAAAGGGTACCCATTTTTTAAAAAATGCCTTTCACTCCTCTATTCTTATCTCTATTTGCTTCCAATGAGGTTGGCTCCAGCTACTCATCCCTTCCTCACCCTTTAGGACTCCAAATGGATTTCCCCAGCTATTATAAATCCAATATTATAACTATCAAAATTATTTCATCTGCATTCAGAACACCTTCCACTGATCTCCTCTCCTGATATTTGGATAATTACTAACTCTTACATCTTTTACACATATGTTCCTTGGAAGACAAATCCTTCAGGTAGAGATCTTGTGTGGTGTATGAATTTTTCATCAAGAACTAATGACACCCATTTCAACAGCATCCAAGGACCTTCACCACCACCTGTGAAGTCCACTGATGTTGCAAAAGTTATTTTATCTTTATCAGCAATCTGTTTGAATAAAAATCTAGCCCATTAAGAAATGTTGGAGTCAGGTTTGGATGTTCATGGGCTCTCATCAGGGATGCCTAAAATACAGAGACAATGGACTGGGGGAGGGAAAATAGGAGTAAAATAAATTTGTGATGAACATGCTTACAATCTGATAGAATGATGCTTATTTCAACAACAAAGCAAGCTTAAAGATTTTCCAGGGCAGTTAATTCAGATAAAACAAAACAAAACAAACAAACAAACATAAATATCAAGGCTTGAAAGAAAGTAGCTAGTATTATCCAGTCAAAGTAGACAAGGGTTAGAATCTAGCTAGGGACTCATAAAAATAGATACCTTCTGGATACCTTGGTTATATCTGAGAGACTTTCTTTCTTCATTTGAACCCTTCTCTGTTTGGGCACCTGGGTGAATCATAGGAATAGAATGGAAGGGAAAACTAAGGGACATCAACTGGGTGCATCATTTTATTTTTGGTTGCCATGTGGATGTTCTGATTAAGATGCTATTCTACAAGGCAGATAGACATGCAAATGTGTCCAAGATACTTATTCATATTCAAATTTTCTTCCAAGGGATGATATATATTCATAATGCCAGGCCTCCTAGATGGCATCTATCTATAGAAAAAGAATGAAGATTATGGAGCAGGATAAAAAGGAAGTCAATCCATGGCTATATTTCTGGCAATATTCTCCAACTTAGAAGTATACAATAGGTTTTAGAAGTGTCTTAAAGCTGACTATTCCATGATGTTAATATGGATTTCTATTATTATAGAAAACATTTCACATATTGTTCATAGGTTTTCTGTTTTGACTAATACTCTCAGGGAATTGTTTCTGTGATGTGGAAATGAATGCATGCCATTATATATAGATGCCATTTTCTCCTTAAAGCAACACTGTAGAGGCATAGATGTCTCTTGCAAAGAAATTTACCTTTACAGTGATAATTGAACTAACCTTTTAAATGAACATATGCATATACCAGATCTGGCACTTGTCATTGTCATCATGGAAACAGGTCCAAAACACAAGCTACATTCCTCTTACTGAGGCAGCAGTTTCTCTGGTGAATTTTAATGACATTAGGGAAGAGAAAAAAGTTTATAGAGAGTACTAAATTATTTAGTGAGGTTTAGCTCAACTCCAATTGAATAAGACCACACATACAATGGCGAGCTTCACTTGAAAGGGAGAGGATAGTCAGGAAATGTCAAGATATAAAAGGGACATAAAGTAGGTATGTCTGAAGATAAACAAAGCACCCCACTGCTGTGCCTTTAGTGTTTATCTTTGACATCATTAGTTTCCAATCACTATTTCTCTTTTTTATAGAAACATATTTTAAGCGTTAACTATCTCCATGGCACGCAGTAAGATCACAGAGTTATCTGAAGATTGTTCTTCATTTGTAACTCTAGTTTGCTATTGGTACCAGGTAAGAAGGCCGAGTATTTGCAGTGCTAAGATACAGGATATATTTTAATTCTCAAAGTTGCATATTCAAAAGCTGATGCCTGAAAAAGTTAAGTGCTTTGTCTCAGTAAATGTGTGACAAGTATATCTGCAGAGCTGAACTGAAACTGAGACCCCTGGGCCTCTTCCCTGCCCACAGTCTCTCTGCTATGTCCTAAAGCTGGTCCTTTCACTGCTGGTTAAAGTTGGTCTATTCTTTCATGGGGGGAAAATAAGCTTTGAATTTAAGTATCTGGGCCTTTTATTGCCTACTTTGTCTTCCTGGAAGTTACGTCCAACTTGATAAGTGAAATAAAAGTTGATAACTTCCTTAAAGTTATATATCTCTTCAATAAGTATATTGCTCATGTGTAGAGTACTGCTTCTCTCGATGGAAGCTAGTGTGTGTGTGTGTGTGTGTGTGTGTGTGTGTATGTGTGTGTGTGTGTGTGTATGTGTGTGTGTATGTGTGTGTATGTGTGTGTGTATGTGTGTGTGTATGTGTGTGTATGTGTGTATGTGTGTGTATGTGTGTGTATGTATGTATGTGTGTGTGTATGTGTGTGTGTATGTATGTATGTGTGTGTGTGCATGTGTGTATGTGTGTATGTATGTATGTATGTGTGTGTGTGTGTTTCTGCATGAGTTTATGTGTATCACATATTACAAGTACCTCCAGAGGTCAAAAGAGAACATGGAACATGGAGTCTTTAGGAACTGGAGTTACAGGTAGCTGTGAGTCCTTGTGAGTGCTGAAAACTGAGCATTGAGCTTGGGTCCTTTGCAAGAGCAGTGAGCTCTCTTAGCATTTGATTCATCTCTCTAGCAACAGAAACAATACTCTAATACAATAAGAGAAGGGAAAGTTTTCTTGACTCAAAACCATTGCTTCACCTCTTCTGTGAAGTCGTGTGAATCAAGTGTACCAGGCTCACAATGAAGCTAACTATGAACTAGTGCTTCCCTCCCAGTCAGAAGCCTGGGAAACATATCTATGGAACCTACAAAAGCTACTGGATGATGGAATTGGACTTGGCATATAAGCTTGAATACATAGTTAAGGAAACATCGTCAGAAGACAAGTAGAAAACGGTTATCCCTGGATAGAGTGAGTGCTTGTTACATAAATCATGATGAGGCTGAGAGGGGGCAGGCTCTGTGCCTAGGTGGGTCTCTGGCAATGCAGAGGATTCCCCAGGCTTAAGGAGGCCCCTGAGGTGGTGTGTCGTGCAGTGTTGATGGGTGGAAAATCCTCTTACCATTCAGGATGGGATTGCTTTGGCGTTCTCTTGGTTTAGCTTTTGGCACTTGAATTGGTCCAGTATAATATCACAGCTGGGAAGTGTCCTTGTTTGGATTGGTTATGAGAAGTTTTTGAATTGAATTCCACTGTAAGTTGAGAAAAGGCGAAGTTCCCTGTCATATCTACCAAGTTCCAGAAAGAGCATACTTCCATTGTTCATGTGTTTGCACATGATGTACAGCAAAACACATTAAATAAATGCACAGATATATAAATTGGGCAGAGAGATATAAATCTCTATTGCTAGAATAATTCATTTTATTCTCATTTAGCAGTTACTCTATGCTAGGTACATTAGTCCTCACGGAAATAAAAAGAGCATAGCGTGAGTCTCTTATAAATCTATACCACCTTGGGTCTCTTTCTCAGCGTTCTGCTGAATGGGAATGGACATGGATCTTTCAAAGCCCAGCTTGGAGCCTATGATAGAAACACATGCTAAATCCTCTAGTCTATGAAAAAAAAATCCCACAGACTAACAGAGTGGCTTGACACCTCTCATGTCCAGTAATGACTGGAGGTTTTTCAGTATACACATTTGCAAATGTGTGCAAATCTAGTGGAGATAGATAGAAAGATTTTTTATTATAAAAGATATATGTGTGTGTTATTTATAGTATAATAAATAATATAATATAATAATATAAATATAATAAGTCAATGATGAGCTTCTGATTTTTGACCACAAATATTGTTGTTTGTAGTGGTAGTACCTTATAACTTCTTTAGGTAGTAAAAATCATATTGCTGATGGGGATGTATGTATATATTTTTATATATATTATATATATATATGTTATATATATATATACACATACACCCCCACACACACATACATGCATATATACATATATACACATATATACATACATACATATATACACATATGTATGAAAGAAAGATCAACAGAGACAGAAATACAACCATGAGAAATGAATACTCTGGGGCTTGACTGTAACCCTACTGTAAATATGAAAGATATTTAAGCTGCTGTTTATGTCTTCGTAAATATAAATTTGAGAAGCAAAGTAAAATCTTAGATGTTTATGTCTCATCTGATTATTTGTGAAGAAAGCTCGCTTCATCCATTTTGACTTGTTCTGCCCAGTGTGTAACCTCTTTATCCTCCTGGCACCCGTGCCATGCATTTAGTGTTCATGGTGTTTCTGTCTTGTGGCATGTGCTCTGAGCAGAAAGAAGTGTGATTATAAATCCCCATCTCCTAACAAGAATAATGACTGCACTCAACAGCCTTACTTCTTTGTGTGACTCTCCACATGGAAATCCAACTACTGTAGCCGCCATTCAGACTGTTTGAAGCTGACAAATGCCAGACAACCAGCTGTCTGGTTCTTTGTACTTAGTACTTCTTTTAGCATCTACTGTTTATCCATCTAGGCATGAGAAAACCAAGGACTAGAGACTTTAAGAACCTTTGTCTATCATTACCTAATAAAAGCAAGAAAGAGAACAAAACAAAACAAAACAAAACCCCACCAAACTTGAGTCATACACTTTCTAGACATGCATAAAAAGGGCTGGGGAAGGGGCTGGAAAGATGGCTCAGTATATTGCATACCAGCATGAAGACCTGAACCTAAATTTCCAGAACCCACATAAACGCCTGAGTGTATGTAAACCCCAGAAACTTACAGGGACTGGGGAGGCAGAGTCATCAGAATCCCTGGGAGCTCAGGGGCCTTGCAGACACAGTGGAAAAACAACAATGAGACCGACCTCAACCAAGGTGGCAGGTGGTGACTGAAAATAGATCAGGGGAGGACTAAATCTGTGTCTGTGAGCACATTTTTGAAGGCTGGAAAGAGAACTGTGTCATATAAAATATCCTTTGTGCCATCTCTCTGTTTACAAGAAGAGACCCAGTGATGCTTTTGTTCTTTCCTCAGCCATTGACTTCAAGAGGTCGGATTGCTCTCCTCAAGGCTCTCTTGACAGTCTAAGATGCTCTAGTGAGGTGGAGGATCCTTTAAAAGGTGGGGCCTTGTGTAAGAAAGCTAGGTTACTGGGATAGTACCTGTGAAGGGAACATTAGGATGTCCACCCCTTCCCACTTTCCTTTGCTTCATGGCTGATGTCATGTGAGCAGTTTCTTCTGCCATGTGTCTCCAACCTCAGTAGATTGCTGCTATAACCCCCCCAAGTTAACAGAATCAGCTGACCATGAGAAGAAACGTTTGCTCATGATATTTCTGACAGGGATACTGCTAGAGTGAGGGAGAGCTGACTGACACCATTACAAAGATTACTCCCTTAATTCTGACATCACAGGAGACACATGTAGTATAATTATGAAAAAGCATACATTTTTTTTTCAACAAACACAGATTCAAGGAACTACTGCATGCCAAGGAAGAATATAGTACAATGAGTTCCATTTCATGACCTTAGTTTCTACCTGGCATAACTATGACGCCTTGGATATGGAGAAGATCTCTAGCTCTTTAGAGTAAGCCAATTTAATACTACTGGGATGATGTTCAATGGGAATAAAGAAGAATACGTCTTATATTGCATTTTATATTAAGAAAGTAGTAATACCGAGGCTTTGGGGATGCTTTCTCCTCTTTTCGATCAAGTGATTCCCTCAAATACACCCTGTTGATGTGGTAACTCAGCTTTGGGAAAGCAGACTAAGGAATGCAATATTACATCAGCATCAAGTAATTTTGGAAACACAGCACATTTCTCCATCCTGGTGGGTTGGCCCCAGTACTTGTGAACAGTAACAGTGCACAGAGGCCTAAATGCAGCAAATGCAGAGTTGAGTCTACTTTTCCCCCCTCACAGATACAAAGTATTCAACCGAGGAAGAATCCCTCAGGATTAGTCTTGTTTTTCTCTCTGTTGATGGAGGATCAACACACACTATGTCTAAAACCACAAAGAAATCTTCATAACAGGAACCACCTACAAGGGACCTGGTTGGAAAGACGACGGCTTACAGGCAGAATGTGGCATCTCTAAGCAACTACCCAGGATCCTAGAGCTGCGAGGGAGGCCACTCTCCATCCTTCCTCTAATATGAGAAAAGACATTTGGCCAGTTTAATGGAAACATCTGTGAATACACAGCTTCAAACCTTACATTCCAATGATTGTGTCTTCTAATCTTCCCTGGGTAGAAATTTTGAGTCTTCCAGACCTCCTTACTAAGGATTAGAAAGCCTAAGGGCTTGGATATCATGGCAGGAAGTGTATTAAGAATCTATCAGTTCAGAAGATGAGGTCCACATACCACTGCGTTTATTGAGCACCTGCTACACAACAGTCTTCTGCACACTTCCTGCCTATTGTTTCTTGAAATGATTCGACAGTGCTAAGGGAACCGGCAGCCCTTTCTGCCAACCTATGAAGCCCATGTTGGGAGTCATCCAGTGGTTTTTCCTGCGTAATCACCCCGTAAGGGAAGACGTTACTCTGATTTTTCCACCTCATGGTTTTCCCTGGAAATTTCTGTGAGAGGATGTTGTTTTTGGAGCCAAGCAGGCAAGTGGTGTGCACGATATGAAGAAAGAAAAGGGAAAATCCATTCTAACACAAGCACTCGTCTATTTCAGCCTGCCTGTGCAATGAACAGAGCTTGCCCAAGCTCTGTTTGCAACTGGGCTTTGGCTCCATGCAGCCTCGGGGGAGTGTAGAGGACCAGGTAGACAGAGAAACACACACAGGGGTAATCCTGAAGTCTAGAGGTCTCTTCCTTTCAAGAGTGTGTTGGTAGCATCCAGCATGAGCGGTCGGCTTGTAGAACACAGGGAAGGTGAGTTGCTGGGAGGTGAGTCTTGGAGTACTCATTCTCTGGAAAATGTCTGCTGTACGTTGCCAAGTGATAAGGAATCTCACAAATCAAATACAGCTTGTCAGTTTGTAGTCTTTAAAGTTAGCTTCCTGGTTCTGGGAAGTTGTAGAAATGGCCATGCACAAGACAGGCAACCAAATCAAGTGAGCCACTTGAGATGGGCTATGCTGCAGATCGTAAATGACCATTAAACCAAAGGGAGAGGAATTCGGTGAAAACTGAGAGACATTCCTGCTCCAAGTGAGTCAGCTTTACAGAGAGGGCAGGTGAGAGAGGGTGAGGAAGCTCTGCTTGCCTTGAGGCTGGCTAACATACTGTTCCCAGGTTGTCACTCAGCCTGAAGACTTGCACATTCCACGTCCTATCTCACACCCCCCTCCCATTTCCAGCACGCGATCTGTAGTTACAAGTCCACAGATTGAGAAATATATTAAAGCCATTTTTCCTTAGGACAAACTTATAGTATAAGCTGAAATGTTCACTTTGGAAGACTATTGCATAAACCTACCATGAATTATGGATAGAATGAAACAATTCCTACTAAGGCTGGTTGGTGGTAGGAAGAGAAATGTAAGGAAGATATAGTTTGAAAAATGTCATGGTAGCATATGTACCGGATGGACCAGTCAGAAGATCTAATAATACATAGCATTGGAACAGAGGATTTTTGCCCAGAGAGCTAATAGATTCTTCTGCAACCTATACTACAATGATGATTTTAGCATTTATATAGCATATGACATCATGATAAAAGTTTTAAGTATATGCAACAAAAGTTATTTTTAAAATAAAGTGGGTTAGTAAAATTTTCTCAGGATAGAGTGCTTAGGAGTACAATTAGCAGACATGTAATTTTTACTACATTTACTTTTTTACTTTCTCTATCTCTCTCTCTCTCTGTATATGTGTGTGTGTGTGTGTGTGTGTGTGTGTGTGTGTGTCTGTCTATCTGTGGTGTCTGTACACCATGGTACATTCGTAGAGGTCAGGGGACAGTTTGTGGGAATCAGAGCTGAGTCTCTACTTCCACTACGTGAGAACTGTGGATTGAATTCAGGTTGACGTCTTCAGGCTTGGCAGCAAACACCTTTACCCACTGAGCCATATCACCAGCCAAACAGGCATGGAATTTGACCAGGTAAAATTTTACATGGTCTTGTTTTACTGTATGCATTTGCTTGCTTCTACCTTACAATCACAATTAATATACCAGACCCACTTGAAACAATTTAACAAAAGAAACCAAGAGAGACACAAGGTTTTATGTTGTAGATAAAGTCAACTCTTTAAAAATACTCCTTCTATAGACTTTGCCTCTTGTGGTGCAGATTGTAACTAACAATATGAGACATCATGCTTGCTTTCTGGCTATAGTCATGGCTCATATAACTGTATCATTTGTCAGAAACCTCTTGAATGTTTTCTAAACCCATTTATGCCTCAAATCCATTTCCCAGATGAGAGAAGATGATCTTCTTTCACTGTAAATATTTCTCTCAACTAGTCCTAAGATAGTCATTGCAGTTTCTTGGGGGTTCTCAGTAGCGCTCTGCACCACAGTAGTTCTGCTGGGTGACTCTGGGTCAGTCTTCTCGGGAGCCAGTCCCTCTGATCACCCTGCCTTCCCAACCTGCCAGCCTGGTGCACTGTGTTTCCAATTCTGATCTTTTCCCAGGAAAAACATGATTCTTCCATTTGTCCCAAGGTAGATGGTGAGCAAAGATGGCTTTCACATTAAAGATTTTCATAGATAGTCTGAATTCTTGTATAATTTAAAATATCTTGACTATTGCTTATGAGTTTGTTAGGACTCCTTAGGGAACATTTTTTCTTTTTCATTTTTATTTAATTCTGTCATTTTAGAGTACAATGGTCTAATGTGACTAGGGTTATACAAACACAATCTGGTTGCTAGTGTAAAACTACATATACTCTAATTTCTGAGAAGTAGAGGGGAGAAAGAGGGAGAGAATAAGGAGAAAAGTGGGGGATAATTTTGCACAACTACCTCAGTGTCTTCAATCTTTCCCCACATATTCTGAAAAATAGTTTTGAACAATAAAGAAGAGCCATGCTGGAGTGGACAACCAGCACACCCCTCTAGATTACTGCCGTAGGAGACTTCAGCCATGTTCCTGGGCAGGAGTAGGGAGCTGGTATGTTGGATTCAGCTCTTAACCACGTCAGGAATGTAAGCTCTGGTAAACTTTGCAAACACAGGGCATTGGCTTTCTACCACGTGGAAAGGAGTGGCACCTTCTCCCACAGAGAGGCCATGGAGTTATCTAAAGTGAAGGCTGGGTGCTAGCTTGGGCTTGTCAAGTTCCTGGCCTACCAGATTTCTAGTTAGGCCAAATCCAGATATATTTTTCTTCGTTTGTCATTTGACTAAAATTGCCTAATCTAGGAATGCAGAAAAACAGCCATGGTCCAAGCCATTTTAAAATACAGAAAAGGTGTGTGTGTGTGTGTGTGCACACGTGTGTGTGTGTGTGTGTGTGTGTGTGTGTGTGTGTATAGACGAGTCTGTGGTCTAATGTGATTATCTAAACAAACTCCTCCTCATAAAAGAACACCAGATGGTGCCACAAAAATGAGAAAAAGAAGCTGACAACATTTAAGTCACATGTCACATTAGCTGTACAGACCTGCATACGAAAGCATAGATTGTTAATAATTTTAGCATAAAGCTTTAAGTTTTATATTAGTATACTAAAGGTTCCGTGCTAACACATATCTTTTACATATTTCACTTATGCAATGCTAATAAAATGCAAAAATAATTCACAAGAGAAAAGGAATGCCAGGCAGTTCCAGGAAAAATCAAACAAACAAACATAGCCCCGAATGCATAGAAGTTGGATGACTTCCTGAAGGTCTTACAGGTAATTAATGTTATAATGGTAATGAGAACACATGGTCTGCTATTATACGAAACAGGTTTATAGGAGAAAAAAAATAAATCTATTTCAGCTGTGTTTAATTTCCAATGAAATGTTAAAATAATAGCATGTTAAATAACAGCCCTAAAATTACTTATACTCATACCAAGTGAAATAAAAGCTCTGTTCTAAGGAATGAATAAACATTTTCAAATCTCCAATGGTGTTAAGACATATTGAAGGACCTGAGTGCTCTCAGTTGTGGAAAACAAAGTTCTGACTTCAGGAAAAAAGTTGTTCACAGTTATGTGAAACTCATTTCTGAGCTTCCCTATTGCTAAGGGCTGAATGTGTATTCTCACTCTCTGAGGAGGTCATAGGTCATGAGGTCAAGATTGATATTCCTGCTCTGATTACATAGGGCCTAGAGAACATCTGTGCCTTCTGCCATGTGAAGGAAGAGAAGTGAGATGTAACCAGATAAAAACCAGGTGGAGCCTTGACCTTAGACTTCATGGCCTCCAGAAGCAACATGAATGCACTAACATTCTTACTGGGGGAAGAACAGAATAAGTCACCTTTTGTTTTAGGCTTAACAATGTCCATTCTCTTCTTTGGAATGGTATTTGGTCTCGGTGTAAATGGATTGGCACACAGACGCAAATCAAGTGATGGTATCAAGCAGGGAGACTATAGGTAGATGGCTGGCTATGGCTGGCTGAGGTCTAGCTCTGGGCTTCAGAACGTAAGCTAAACAAATACACAAATAAAATACGTCTATCACTTCCACGTCACTGGGGCAAAACAAAGCTTTTATTTCTAGGATCACTGAGTGAGAGCAGGATGAACCAAAGACAAAACTCCACCTGCCACTGTATCCCTGCAGCGCATCCTGGGACACAAACAGAATGAAAGGGGGCTTCTGCAGAACCTTATTGTTTTGAAGCAGTTTTGGTTCCTACCAGTTTTGACTTTTTTTTAAAAAAAAATGTTAAAATCGTTCAACTTTTCTCTGAAGAAAAAATTTCAATGACCAGGGAAAACTACAAAGCTGAGATCCATACTACTATACTGGAAACTGGGATAGACCAATAATAATAATATTTCAAAAAGGGCCGATGTGCCTCAGAGTTCCTTAGTCACAGGGTATCTGTCACAACTATCAACTGAGAAACAGGGTTTTGAAATGCCCATCTTTAGTTGAAAGGAGGTTCTCTCAAAACTTGAAATAAAGTGCTAGGTTGGAAAGATTCAGGTGAATCTACTCAAAATGAATGTTAAAAACAAAGTGCCTGTGTCCTTAGTCCATCCAGGCTCTGCTCTGCTTATTTGCATAATTCAACATGGTTAGGAATATCTTCCTATCTCTTAATGCTTCTGAAGTGGACAGAGAGCCTGGGCCCCACTCTCTAGCAGATGCTATGGTGAAAGAGAGATTTTTCCCAATTCATGGCATGTCTATAAGCAATGTTACAATGTGATTCTCAGAGTACCAAAGTGCACATGTGAAGCCAATAGTGAATATTATTATTATCAACAACCACAATGTGGCGTTTCTGTGGTTGGTAGTAAGATGTTCCAAGCTGCCATTTAAACACTAAACCTGTTGACAAACTGTAATGAATCATTTGTCCCCAAGCTGTCTTACCCATTTATCCCTCCTTTAACACAAAGAAAGATCGAGACCTCACTGGAAAAGCCTCTTGGGCATCCAACTTGGAAATTTATATTAATAAAGCGACTGGGAGGTTACATTAATAAATAAAATCCAAGCCTATTGGTCTAGGGCTGGTTCTAATACTTTTAAGGTATGCATGTGTTGACACACTTACAGCATTTTCAGTCCCGCCATTGCTCTGTACCGTGTCTTAAATCACAAAACAATCCCTTCACTAAAATTGTTAAAGGGCATGGTGCTGTGTATTTAAACATATTAGACAAATAGAGCTTGTCAGGAAATGCAGTGCTATGAAGTAATTATTGTTTTGAGAGTACAAATTTAATAGGGGTGAGATTAACAGGATTTAGAACAAGGGTATATTAAAATTCCTTCTGTTGACAATAGCAATTATTCAACATGTTGGGGGTTCAGTTTCTTTATCCATTATAATGGGAATGATACCTGTGTTAGAAAGAGACTAAAGCAATAACTGTAGAAACCTATCTAAGACCATAAGGCATGCTCAACTATAGCATCAAAAATTATCTGAATAAGTTTTGCATATGTGTACACATACAGAGAGAGAGAGAGAGGGGGGGGGGTGCCTAGAACCATGACAGTAGAATCTAATGCCAAGGTGAAACTGTTTGGATGGATCTCCCCTAGATAATTCTGATAAGTGTCTCTATTAGGAATGGCTGGTCTAGTTATTTTTAATCTTTTTTGATAGACAAACATATGGAAGTTGTTTGCTCATCATGATCTAAAGAAACTTCCTTCTGGCCAACACCAAACAACATTGATGTGGGTCCCATCTCTCTATGGCCCATGTTTTCCCTATGAGTGGATTAAGTGTCTGTGGTTCACAAGTACAGAAGATAGAATGTTTTGGACTTAGCTTGGGCACAGTGGAGCTGCAAAAAGTATATGTATATGTAAAAGAGGGCCTATGACTATTCAGTAGTTCCACTGACTGAGTCATAAGACTCTCAGGAGGTTAGACTGCATTCCTTTGCCTCTGCCCATAGCCTCAGCCTTCTCCTCCCTACCCCCATCAGATGAAGACATCAGGTTTGAGAACATTCATAGATCACTGGAATCTACTATTTTGGGGGAAGAGTTAAGTATTTACAGCTATAGTAAAAAAGAAATGCTTTTATTCAAGAATCAAGTTTTGATGGTATTTTTGAAAGAATGACCTAAAACACAGTGTGAACGTGACTCTTTCAAAATTAAAAAGAAAAAGAAAAGCTGTGGTAGAAACAGCTCACTGTGTGAGGTGGATAAGCTTCAGACAAAGGGAAAAACCAAACCTGCTAGTCAGAGATATAAAAAAATATCAACTTCTACCTTATGTTGCCAAGGAGACTGTGTAAACAGACTTAAACAAAGAGAAGTGGCTGGCGGGCAACAGGGCTGATGTGGAAAAGCTCTTCATTGTTGTGTGGCATGCTTCTTTTCAAAGGAGTAGGAAGAGCTGGCAGGCAAGGAGGGAGAGACACAGGAATGGGGGTCCTTTTTCTCCCCCCAAAGTAAGCTATAAAAGAAGTCTGACAGATACTGCTTACCTCTTAGTAAACCACCTGAAAATAAGCTTGCAAGCCTGGTGCATTGTCTCAGGATTCTGTTAATATGAAAGTCCCTGTGCTTAGACTAGTTTTTGTGAGGGAGCCTCTCAGAGCATCCTTTTACTAGACATCATGTCTGATTGCTTGGTATTTCCTGGGCCAAGTTCCTGGAAGATAGGGAGCAGGCAAAGAGCTAAGTCCCAGTCTGGAGGAAGTCATACTAGGTAAAAGCTAGCCTTGCATAACTTTCTCTCTTCATCCCCTTGAGGCTATTTCTAACCAACTTCACGTCCAAAAACAATTATTTCTCCTTCATTATTTAATCCACTCAATACATACGGGGGCATTCTAGGCAAAAACAAGGAAGGTACAAGTACTCCTGTCCCCTCAGAATGTTCATTGTATGATATACAAAAATGTTTTTTTTTGTTTATTTATTTATTTATTTTTTTTTTACTTCTAATGTTTGGTGAGATAGAGTTTTTGGTTTTATACCACCATATATCCACACAATTAAAATGTATAAAACTGCAAAGCCAATAAAAAATTGTTCATGGGGATCAATAGTGCACAGAGTATCTTTTTCCTTCTTTTAATTTCTACCTCCAGATTTTCTATAATGTGGTATGTGGATTTATTTATATAATGAGAATTTATCATTTATTAATGTGAGTCTGATTGCAGGTCTTTGATTTGCAACTGATTTCCCTGTAGAGTTTGGAATGATTGAATTCGACACAGCCCAAATATTGAACAGTTCATTCAGTTGCTATTTGTTTGCAGGTTGTTGTTGCTGTTGTTGTTTTTCTCCAGACAGCAAAATGCCATTCAGAATGTTGCTTTCCAGACCTTTCATCATAGAAGGTGCTTGCTTTAAAAGGAGATAAAGTACCATTATAAACCTGTTCATGTTTCATTGGCTTTTTTCCATCATATGGAAGGTAAATGTGAGAACTGGCAGTTAGACATTTAAAGAGAACCAAGTTCTTTTAATGGTTAAGTAATCAATAGATGAAAAATAGAAACAAGATTGGAGTCTTAAGACATTTCCCTACATTGTGAGGTCAAAAACCAGGGTCACATTTCATAAGGGAGCAGCCAAATCTCAGTGCTCAGAGCTGACATGGTGAACTAATAGCATACCTTTTTCCTACCAAACCACTGGCAACCTGCAACCTGAGTCGTTAAATAGGCTTTATTTATTTACTTATTTATTTATTTTTTGTGGGCTGTTATTTTCTGGCTCATCAGACAGCCCTTTCAAAGAAAATGTCATCAGGCAACACAGAGTGAAGTGTGGCTGAGTTACTCTTGAACTCTTGAATGTACCATCTTCTCACAGAAATGGCTTCAAACTTACAATCTTTCAGTTCAAATCTCCTGCCAGAAAGTTGACATTTGGGGCTTCGATAGTATACAATGCAAGGAAATGAAATCCTAACACTGTCTAGTCAGCCTGAATAATAATAGATACATTGTCAGATCCTTCAAACCCTCCAGAACAGAACTCTTGAATTCTTGTTTGGCTTGCAAGATTGACAAGCTCATTATGATGACATTGACATCTTCCTTTGAGAGTCCAACATGTGTAGTTGTAATTTTATGTATGTTGGCGAGGAAGCAACTACAGCAAAGGGTGAATTTTTAGACTGATATGCAAGGGCTCATTTAATCATAAGAGGAGAATGGGGTGAAGCCCAGGCATCCATCCTTCTATGCCTTCCATCTTGCATCTTTCTAACTTTTCTCTCTCTATGGCCTTTTAAATTTCCCACTTCCTCTTCTTTTTCTCCTCCTTTCTTTCTCCGTAAGTGACAGATCCTTTTCTTAGATCCCCTTTTCTATAGCTAAGCTTAAAGCAAGAATTCTTTCCTGAGGGTTGTTGGTCAACATCTGCAAATGTGAGAGAATTTCAGCATGATAAACAAGAAGGAATTTGAAATAAACCTCTCCCCCCCACCTCCATGGTGGAAATGATGATATCCCCACCATCTGCCTGCTCACAGCCTGGGAGTGGGCAGAGAACCAGCTGGAGATGCAGCCTAGGGCAGGGATCCAGAGCTTCAGAGTCCTAGAAGCTCTTGATGTCACTCAAGTCATGTACATTCCAAGGGGAAATGCTTTCATCTTGTGATTTGTAAAGAGAAAATCTTCACTATAGAAAGGGGGGTGGGTGCAGAGAAGGGAAGATATTCTAAACTCTATGCCAGGATGCTTTGGTGAGTATGGTCAGTGCTCTTTTACAGTTGTAGGATCTTGGCTCTCTACCATTTTAGTTTGTTTTTCTCGTTTGTAAAGTTAAGTGAGAGTCTCCAGCTTGAGAATTTCAGGACCCTTATGCAAAAAAAAAAAAAAAAAAAAAAAGTGCAGAATTAAGAGAAGATTGGTAAGGGTGAGTATAGGAACATTTCCTTTGATTTCTGAGGTAAGAATAGGATCTTCACATCTTTACAATGTTTCTACGAGGCAAGACTTCAGCCAGCAAAGAAAACAAATGCTACAGATTCTCCATCAATGTGTTTAAGAAATCTGAGCCAGAGCAGAGACTTCTGCTCAAAAGATGGATCAAAGATTCTAACTCACACCCTTCCTGGAACCATCTTTGTGACAATATGTATATCAAACTGAAATCAAGGTTATTGTACATTGACTCTAGTTTGTGAATTATAAGAACATCACTGACTGGTCCTGAGAAGTATCCCTAAATCTGTGTGGGGACTCGAAAAACCAGCAGAAGCCAAAGTACCACCAGTAATGAGGTGGCATTATCTTTATAAAAAGCCTTTTATCCTTGTGAGTTATTTCAAACTTCATAGAGATATATACCACTTAATCTTAACGTTTATGTTTGTTTTGTTTTTTGAGACAGGGTTTCTCTGTTGTAATGCTGACTGTCCTGGAACTCCCTCTGTAGACCAGGCTGGCCTTGAACTCGCAGAGACCTGCGTGCCTGTACCTCCGGGAGGCTGGGATTAAAGGAGTGTGTCATCACCGCTTGGCAGTCTTGACTCTTAAATGAACATCTGTGACACTGGTCCCTACATGCAACACAGTCTAAAGACACTTCAAATTGTGGAACAGGGTAGGATTGGTATGAAGTATGTAATCATTTTTCTAAGTGGCTGCCCAGCTTCTAAGGGAGTCCTCCTATTATGTTTTAAAACTGAGACTCATTGGCAAGACATACTTTCATGAATTTAAGAATGCATGGTCCCTACATATATGTGTACATTCACATGAAGGGAGTTCCAGGGTAAATGTAAATTACCTATTCTGTGGGCAGCATTTGTTATCTCATTTTCTGTCTTAATGAGTTGTTCTCTTCTGGGCATATTGTTAGTCTATAAGCTGGGATTTGTATGTGTGTGTCAGAGAGAGAAAGAGAGAGAGAGTGAGAGGGAGAGAGAGAGGAAGAAAGAGAGAGAGAGTTTGGTTTTTGTTTTTCATGTCACTTAATACTTTCTGGTGGTTGATCAGACAGTTGGGTGCGGTCATAAGAAGTCTACAGAATAGCCTAAAATCCTACCCTCAGACTCTGAGTTGGGCTTTCTCCAGAATGCTTTGAGGCCAAAGGCACATCCTGTATCCACAGGGGTGAGGATGCTGTGACTATTCATCCAATCTGCCACTTGGGAAAGCCTTTTGCTGTCTCTGGCAGCCTCTCCTTCAGTGCAGCTTATGGGGATGGGGTGGATGGTACTGACAAATCTACTATGGCAGGTGAGTTCATCAGCAAGCCCAGCTGCCTCATTGTCTATCACCTTTCCAAAATTTAGGACTAAGACCATTAAGAAAAGTAACAAGAATGATGAATAATTATCGTACACACACACACACACACACACACACACACACACACACAACACAAACTCATATACTGATACCAGTAACTCTCAGTCAGAACATAAATCTGGTATATCAGATTTATCAGAACATAAAGAATGATAAATTCTTTAGCTATTACAAGATGAAAATTAGTTACAGATTCTAAAAGGACTTGCCCATTTTGTTCTTAATGAGCTTTGCTCTACTCTGGTATAACCTGATAAACCACAGCAGACCCATGAATTTCAGAAAAAACTTTCTAGATGTGCCACAGGGAGATTTCTCTTAAGGGAGTTCTCAGTCTTCAACTCATAACATCGGTTAGCATTTGGCTCACTGTGTTCCCACTCACTTGCTATCAGCTGCTGGTAGAAAATTAAATGGGCCAAGTCAAAGGAGACTTAAGAAATGATACGAGACCTTTGCAGAATCAGTGAGGGTTATAGAAATGAGCCCTTCACCATTCTTTCTCTGGTCACTTCTTTTGTGACTCCGTAGGCAGCGTAGTTTGTGGTAGGAACACCATCAGTGTAGCCTCAGAGAGAAAATCTGTTTACCAAGATAACCACTATTTCCAAAAACGTACCACTACATGGCAATTCTCCCTATAGCAATCTGATCTTTACTAGAGTTAAATAGAATGGTTAATTCTCTTCCTTTACAAAGCAAGGTATATAAATACAATTATATTTATACAAAGCAGTTATATAAATAAAATAATTTCCAATCCATACTGGTAAGGAGAGCAGCTTCCTCTGCACTGAACTCAGTGTGTCAATGGACCTAATGAGACAAAACTGGCCGTCACCCCCTCCACCCCACCATCACCTTTTTCTTTTTCCTTTTAGATGAACTGTTCAACATTCTCCACCAGATTTTTATTGCTCTGTTTTGCTGTCTGACGAGATGGCAGATCTACATCCCCACATGAACACGGGACTCCAAGGCCAAGGTTAATTCAGCATTTTCCATAGTAAAGATGGACGATAGTCAACTCTAATCCAGCAGCCAGGGCAAAGTCAAAACAGGAAAGGAAGGGCCACGCCTACGCTGACTTAGCTCTCCAGCAATTGACTAGTGTGGGGGATACTGACAATAATTAGGCAAACAGAACGCCAAACCATTGTGGGAAAAGCTGTCAAATGTTTTGTGTTATTATACCATGCACAGGCCTGTGATTTATAATCATAGGAAAAGCACAGCAAAAGGAAAATCTCTAAACAGTGTCTTTTTTTTTTTTTTTTTTAAATTACAACCCTTGGCATCCCCGACTGCCTGCACACTGGCGTCTCCAATGTCAGATGTATCATTCAGCAATTTGTTCCCTCATTAAGCGGTGTGTCTGGGATAGGTTGCCAGCTACTGGCATGCTAAGCACAAGAGCACACTGCCTCTCGAAACACAAGGAGCCATATTTTCAGATTTTAAGAGACATGTTGGTTGAAATATGATCTTTTGAATAAAATATTACTTACTGTCCTTTATTCTCTCCGCACCCAAACACTATTTGTGGTTCTGGACTTGATTGGTGTATATTTTAAGGACTGATCTTTTCAGTCTAAAGTCAAATTCCTGATGATATCCCACCATGGTTGTAATTGAATTAGTAAGAACAAAAATGGAGGAAATATTTTTCTTCACTGTTTCTTTGATTACCTGGCACAGTTTTAAAAAATAATCATCAACTGAGAGAAATTGTTCAAAGAGGCATTTTTTTCAAGTGGACAGGGAGAAAATCTGAGGCAGTTTCTACGTTAGGCTCGGGCTGACGGGCACTAACACTGCGAATCAGTTAGTAATCAACCCTTTCAATGAAGGAGAGAATTGGGCCAGTGGTATTCTTAGCAAAGTTCTGAGCCGGAACTCTTCTAATACCAAGGTGAAGCAGCCCTGCCACTTCAGATGCTTTACTGCCCGAAGATTAAAGATTGAGGTCTTTGTTTTCATTAACCTGACTAATACAAGATTCTTATGACAGCCAGAACTCCCCTCTACATAGTGCTATATTGAATATCTTTTACGTTACATCCCTTTATCAGGACTCTTTCCTGCCCATGTCTTGGCCTTCTTCTCAAATTTACACTCAGAGCAGAACCACACTGTACGAGGACTCTATGTTCAGGGCTCTGACAGTGACACTCATATAGCAGACCTTTATGCTTTCTTTATTTTACTTAAGTAGCCTTTGAATTTCAGAAACAGCCAATAGCCTTTATATTCAAAATCTGGGGACTAATTTGGGCTAGTATATAGAGAAACTGAGTCTTAATTTTCCCTTCAACATGTATCTCCCTTCCGTTATTATTTTCTTGAGGTATGCAGTGAATGCTTCTGTGTTTTATGTTGGATGTCAGAGGATCTCTTACCGGGTTTAGTCACACTGGGTGGTACATAGAACATTTTCTAGCTTTCTTCCCTACAAAACTGTATATGTCCAGTGTTTCATTCCCCAAAACACCAATGGTGTATTTAATTAATTTGTACTACATTATTAACACCGTATATCTGAACACTCACTGCAGCTCAACCTGACCAGGATTGTTTGTATTTGTAAATTAGCAACGGCCTATTCCTTTAGTCTGGGGCTCTGAATGGAAATTCCACTGCATTCCCTCTCTCCATTTCTAGATTTTTAAGTTTTTCTGTGTATATAAATGTTAATGTAACTGTCAAGCTACTTCTCTAAGACAAACGTAGAACAGGGACCTCATAAGAAACGTCCAGAGAACAATTTATTTACTATAAACCTTTATTTACTACAAAACAGTTGTTCTCAACATTCCTAATGCTGCAACTCTTTAATACAATTCTTCGTGCTGTGGTAACCCCCAAGTATAAAATTACTTTTGTTGTTTCTTCTTAACTGTAATTTTGCTAGTTTTATGAATTGTAATATAAGTATCTGATATGCAGATGATCTTAGGTAACCCCTATGAAAGGGTTGTTTGGCTCCCAAAGGGATAGTGACCCAAGATCGAGAACCACTGGTATAGAATAAACAACTGAAAGATCCATAGTTTATGAGAGGCAGGCCTGTGCTACCTACTTGGGTCATTTTTAGTGCCTTCAAAACCAATTTTTAGCAGCTTCTTTTTTTTCCCTATGAGTTCCCAACCTACTCTTCTTCACAAACAAAAGCTTCAACCATAAAGACCAGAATCGGTGAGCATTGTGTTTGAAAAGTTTTCTATCTTAGCCTAGTTGATGTGCAAGTCAATGTTATAACCTTGGTCACTGGAGAGAACATTAGGCGAAATTAAGTTCATGGACACAAGAGGATTGACTGACATGGCATTCTTTTCAACACTATTTGTAACATGTTCTACTGATCATTGTCAGATAATATCACCACACACACACACACACACACACACACACACACACACATACCACACACACACAATTTAGAGCTTCTACATTTATATATCTGAAACAATCTCATTCATTCTGGGATGTGAAACACACCATTTGTTTTTGTACTTGGTCAGGCATGAGGTGTGGCAAACCTAGCAGTTCAGTTTTGTTCACAAACTTTTCATCTTGTTTACAGTCATCAATTGAAAGAGGTGGAAATACCCAAAGTAGCTGAGCTTTGGACATAGCTTGATAAAGAAACGAGAAGGGGGAGAGGAGGGATATCTTTCACTCCCTCTTTAACGTTCTAAATAGGCTGAATGCTGAAGCAAGCAATGGAAGCAGGTCAAAATGGCCCTTGTTTTGGGGAATCTTGACTGTGAGATCTTCTGTAGGAGAAACGCAGTGGGCATTCTATCACAATAAGCAGAAAGCCAGTCTGGGGTGTGTGTGCTGGGTGTGTGGACACCAATTACCCACAATCCCCTGTGGAGTAACTTCTGTAGGAAGTGGGGAAGCCTGAGCTGTAAGTGTTCTGGGCTTAGAGAACAACAGATTGTATTTGTAGAAGCAATTGTTTTTCAGGTCCTTTCAGATGCATGTCATTGGTTATTTTCCCACTTGGCTGAAAAGGTGCCTCCACCATACTAAGTAGGGACCACAATCTAACAGAACATGTGAGAAAGTTGCTAGGGTTCTATGAGGATTGAAATGCTCAGCATATGATGGGAGTTTTAGGCGATTTCAATCTCAACCTCTCACTTGGCTAACTTGCTTGGTCCCCTCCTCTCAGACGCTTAGCTATACTAGTTCCAGACCAGAAAGTTTAGTGTCATCTGAACAGCAGGCAGCTCTAAGTGAATCATCCAGTGGAGAAAGAGTCCACGATGCTTCAGATGTCAAGCTACTCTGTCGTTGTTTGTGTGCAGGTGTGACTGAATGATTTAAAGAGGAATATGTGCGAGTGGGCATTGAATTACAATGCAGTCCAGTCTTTTCTCTGCAGTTTTAAATTAGAACGAGTAGTTTTCTTCCCAAGTCTTTTTGGCTAAGACGAAGGGAAAATGATAGAAAGGGAAGGGTATGTGAAGGCAATTATTCTAGCCCAAATTTATAGTTTACAATTTTACAAATTTCCTTTGTGATGTTTCTATCTGATGACTGCTCTGCAAACAAGCCTTCAGTTCCACGAAAACAAGAGATGGTCCCTTTTCTGTTATCTACCCTAATCCTACCTCTTAACCACAGCTCTTTGTATAATAAAGAGCACATACTTTATCTCCTTTAAACTAGTGGTTTCCATCTTCTAATGAGAAAGCTTTTTGGATTCTTGTATCTAAATCAATGAAGATTGAAGTCATTGGTGGATTAAATATCATCTGATAAATATGATCTTTGATCCATTGAGAATGCTGGCAATATTTAACTTGAAAATCAAAGTAGTGAAGTCCTACCATTTCTAGTAGGGTTTTATCTATTTGTTAATAAACCATTTTAAGTTACAGTATAGAAACATTAACTCTATTTTTACAAAAATAAACACAATGACTTCCATTGTGCATTCAAGAGAGATTTCTTCAACTCCTAACCATCTAAGGAACTGCTCTTGATTTATGATGAACAGGAGAGGTGGCTCAGAGAACTTCCACTTTCATGTATGAACATATACACTCAGTTTAGAGTCTGAACGGTTAACAGAACAGCATCAGAAGCATGCTACTGAGGACTCAATGGAAACCATCGGGTTCCCACGACTGAAGTCATTGCTCTATGATCTGCAAGCTGCTTCCTAAAGAAAGTCATTTTACCTTTCTAGCCTTCATGTTATTTGTAAAATACCCAAGGTGTGGAGTGATTGTGAGCACAAAATAAAATAAAGCAGTGCACCATCTGCACCTTAAATGACATGTAATAGTAGATCTCACTGAGCTGTAGCAGAAGTTACTCAGCACGGAGCACGCTTTCCATGGCCATCAATCACAACTCGCCTCAGATGTGAGTGGTATTATTTCACAGGGAGGAAAATGGAAACTTCCAAGGGGAGATGATGACTTTCAGTGAGTGTGGGTCCAGAGGAAGATTATACTTTCCTTTCCCCTGGGAGTTGGGTGTAGGCATGTGACTTGTTTCGCTAATGAAACATAAGTGAGGAAGGCACAGAGTGTTTCTAGATGGAAGCTTTTAAAAGCCATCTTCCACTTCCCGGACACCACAGTGATGTTTCTGCAGGATGACAGTCCAGTAACCTGTGTCCTGGAGAAGGGACAGAAAAGCCTCCTGTACAGAATGTTTGATGTGCAGCATGAGAAAGAAACATCCATGATTACTTTAAGCTGCCGGGGATATTATAGTTGCTTTTACTGAAGCACAGCCTAACTTTTCCTTATTTGCCCAGATGAGAAACTATTAAGGTCCAGTATTCAAACTCATGTCTTATGAGATCTAAGACAGCACTTTTGTACTCCCGTCCAAATATTCTCACTGGTTATTAGAAATGAAGCCCAAGTAAGTGCATCTCTTTCTTCAGGAGAAAATTGACTTCCTTTTGCTCTTATTCTTGGCTTGAAAGGCATAGAAATATTCACTGAGCAAAGGCTGAAGGAAAGGTAATGAAAAATTGGAGAGAGGTGGTAGATAATAGAACTGATTGAGAAGACCTGTTAGTTTTAAAGAAACTCTTATTTCCTACAGGCCCATGAACAGAAGACTACCTGCGATAGAAGCTCTTGAGCTACAAAATCATTTTTTAAATTATTTATGTGATGTCCTTCGGGGGCAAAGGCAGTGATTTTTTTTTCCACATGGCACTCAGGGTTGTTGCTTAGGTAGTGAGAAAAGATTAATTGCTAGTTACAGCACTGCTCTCCTTGTGCACAGCCAGAAGCAAGACTGGAAGGTGTGACATTTATTTGTGTGTGGTTCTCTGCTGAGAGAAGTCCTAGCCCCGTGCTTGACCTACTAGAATCTAATGACAAACTAGGAAATAACCATTATGAAAATATCCTAAGGCAAAATGGATCTAATCTACACATTTGATCCACTTCGCACCAAAGGGCCAAATTCATTTTCCGAGAGTCTCCATCCTATTAAATAATAACCACCGCCACCTTCAACAGTGAGAAGATGAAGCATTTAGAATGCCCATGGCTTTATTTGCTCCCTTAGAAGCTGGTGTCTTACCTTTCTTAGAGGTTAGTATGCATGGTTTGCTTCAAAACTCTGAAATAACTATTCACGTACGATATTGCTATGAGGCGGTCTTTTCTGGCACCATATTCAGGGATTTCTTTCTTTCCAGTGTAGAACTGTATTCCCAGGATTCCTATCTTTGTGCTTGCCATCCTGAACCCAGTACATCCAACTGCTTCTGGAGGGCAACTTCACTTAGGTTAAAGTTCTCAGTTTGTAGTAACTGTATCAACCTGAAGTCTCTAGCCCTAGACCCACAGTACATCATTAAGGAGAAGCTACTCCTTGTGTCCTTCGATCACAAAGGTTGGAGTAAAGACCTTGAGCATAAAAGAGAAACAGCTATTCTGAGACCACTGAAATGAGGTCTGCTCGCTGCTGGACACTGCAGCCTCACAGGGCTGTGCAGAATGCTGCACAACGGTACCTAAGGTTTTGTCTTCTACCATTTTCTAGGGCAAACTTTCCCAAGGGAGAAGTTAGTAGAGCGATACTGGCCACTTACCAGCTCTGCAGTATAAACTACTCACAGACTCATGTGCATATCGTACGACAACTTTGTCCTTGGATCATTGCACACTTTCTCCTTACCAGGCTAATAATATTGCTTCAACTGTAGGCCGATGCTTATGGATTCCTGTTTCCTGTGTCACTGAGCAGAACTGAATCTCTCAAGTGGGCTGTGAATGAAACTGGTACTCTGCTTCTGCCCTCACCAACTCAGGCTGTTTAATAGGCACGGCTATCATTAAAGGGCTTGAACTGGGGTGATAGATGATAAAAATATTCTGTCAGTATATTTGTTTAGATCCATAGAAAAGAGTGTTCCATCCTGTTTGTGTATGGATTTTATCACTTAGCAGAAGCTTTGCAAAGCCCGGTTCCTTAGATTTGATGGGGGAAAATGGTTAGCAAAGGTTAAAATAAAGAAGGAAAAGAAACAGGATTTTTGTGCCACCTTTAATAGTAATACATTCCACTAACTGTAGTATGAAATGAGAAATATAAATAAAAAAGTGCTTTGTTAACATATTAGCAAGATCAGAGACATCTCTCCTTAAAAGAACAAAGATAATATTCAATCAAGTCAAGAGATCAGTGTTTTGTCTCTGGCTAACAGTCATCTTCCCCTTGTCATATCTAAGTCAAGGGATCCAGACAGGGAGAATATATGAACTGATATTCTAGAAATTCACAGCATATCCTTAGCAAGTAGCTCATAACACTGACCAATGGCCATTTTTTTCATTCATTTCCTATTGTGTCATTATTTGTCCTCCACCTTGAGCACTGCAGTTGCATTAACAATACTAGTCCCGGGAAAAGGCACTGTTTGGGCATAAATATATAATTGCTTGTATATTTTGCTCCACTCGGCTGCTGTAAGCTTTGCAATTGCAGAACAGTATATATTGACTGCCTGTCCCCACAGCCATTAGAGGGGTGTCTGGTATATAGGATGTATTCAGCAACCATTTAGTAAATGAATGAATAAATGAAGAAAAACATTGAATCTATCATTTCAAAGGACTTATCATGAGAGGACACTGTGGATACACTAGCTCGACATCCTAGTTATTGTATTTTAAATTCTCATATCACAACAAGGTAGCTTTTATCTTTCATGTATTTTAGGAGGAAAAACAGTTTCAGTTAGGTCAACGTGCAGTCATTGCTTTTTGCAGCAATTTCTTCCTCTCTAACAGTAAAGGGCTCCTCATCTCATGTACTGTCCTCTAAGTCTACCACATCACTGGGATGGGATGGAGGAAATCTGAAAGTGAGTTTGCATTGCCTATTCTGTTGCAAACTTATCTCTTGCTCAACAGAATAAGAAAGATAATCTAACTATTGCATTATGGTGTATAGTTTACATGTTATTATGTTAACTCTGGCATTATCAATCTTCTAATAAAACAAGTGAACAAAGTTAGAAGAGATGAAGTTTCTTTACTCAAAATGGAGTGCTGGAGTCACACAGCACTCTGTAGCATGTGTGTGCTTCTTGGGGAATCCTTCTTTCTTCTCTTATACCTTTAAAGGTGGTCCACAGATGACCCCCTCTTGACATAATCAAATGGGTGCTAAAGGTGGAAGTTTTTGGGTCCTGCTCCAGACCTACTAAAGTGGAATTCCTAGAATCTCCATTTTTAACAATCCAGTAAGTGGTTCTGATGCAAACCAAAGTTCAAGAAACACTGGACTGTGTCCAGCCACCTCTAAATGCACAGACTCAGGGCAAGGCATTTTTCATGCACTTGCATAAATAACAGTTGGAGCCAGATGGTCTATAAATGGAAGAAATGTCCCTTTAGCAAGCATGGGGGTTGCATTTTCTGCTCAGGATATGGGGAATGCCTTGGTGCCCTCCATTAATGCTAATAGGAATCATGTGGCTAATTTTCTCCAAACTATATGCTTTAAAGTGCTCCCTTCAGAGCCAGGAGAAGCTATATTTAATCAAACCATCTGGAATCCTCTGCACATGTATAAGGGCAGAAATTAGGTCATGGCCCATAAGCTACTTTCTGGGAACTATTTCATTGTATCAGCAATGTCCAAAGTCCTGAAAGGGTTCCTGCTCCCTTGCCTCTCTCAAGTGAGTGACAGCCCAAGAGTTAAGAGAGGTTAGAGAAGGCTCAAAATTTAAGTAAAAATAGTACCAAGAAAACACATAGAATTATCTCCGAAAGATTAAGTGTAGTCTAAAGTGGCTGCAACCTATTAACCTTTCCAAATAACAAACTTCTAATCTAAAGTATCTTCATTTACAGCTTAGAGAGCAGCATGAACAACTAACACAGTCCAGACTCCAAACATAAATTCATGATGTCCAAAGGGTATACAGCCCCAGAGTTCTTATGAAAACTCACCAGGATGGTAGTCTATGAGGCTGAGAGTATCAGGTAACACAATATAAAAAAGCAGGAGCATTTATGGAGCTGTGAGCATTCACTTTTGTAAAGAAGAGTTTCGTTTAGTCCATCAATCCCAGGCTTTTATTAGAAAAGAGACATGACACAATGGCTTGAAGAATTTTAAGGCTAGAAAAGGATATATGAGGCTTAGTCTGGGTAAGATCTCACAGAGCTCTTCCAGGAGGAAGTCGCCGACTGTTAGTGAACCGGAAGGCTCAGCACAGGGGTGGGCTCTTTGTTCAGTGGCATTTCCATATTGTTATGGTCCATCAGTGTGTCACTTGTCATGGGTCACTCTGGTGGCTTTAGTTTTTATAGCGCTAACTAAGCAGCGACAGAAACGATGGACACCAAAGTTTCCCAGGGCATGTGACACAGAGGATCACAGCCTATTTCACTTCATTTGCCTTTTGATGCGTATGGCACATCAACTGCCTCCAAATTGATCAAAATCGTTGAAATACCTATTAGAAGCGGGAAGCTACAGAAGCCACTATGACAGTCGGTGGCTGTCGGCTGGCTCTGCTCGCCTCTGACACATAGGAAGGTGTGCACATGCTGGATCACACCTCCACTCTAGTCATGAAGCAATGCAAGAACTCTGATTTTTAATGATCAGATACTTTGAATTGGTCCATCATAGGCAGGATTTCTAATCTTCAAGACCCACAGTGGTGCCAGGAACTCCACACTAAGAGGTAGAGGTCCCATCTCTCCCCAGAGCCATCGGGGCTGTGGACACACTGTCTCTCTCTGATGTTTCTCAGGTTTGCTAAGCCGGCTTGTTCCTTGGGTCTTGTTTCTCCCTCTATCTGTCTCTACCCCAGTGATTATGTGACCAACCCCAATACTTTTTTTAAGGAAAAAGATTTAGTTTATGTTTTATTTTTTAAGTATGTGTATGTGTGTGTGTGTGTGTGTCTGTCTGTCTGTCTGTGTGTGAGCTGGTGGCTGAGAACATCAGATACTCTGAAGCTGGAGTAATTTAAGGGGCAGAAGTGAGCCACTGAACAGGTTCTGGGAACAGAAGATGGGTGCTCTGAAAAAGCAACAAATACCTTTGACTACTGAGCCATCTTCCCCACCCTTCTTCATTTTTTTCCTTTAGTATATAAACTCATTTACTAACAAAGACAAAAGCCTCTTACAAATAAAGAAACAAATCTCAGAACAAACTAACAACCACGAAACAAATAAAGGAAAATAGTGCTCTTCAGGTAAAAGTTGTATTTCAGTTAAAAAATAGTTTGAGAGACATGGCCACGGCACCAGTAAGGACGAAATCACGCTGTGAGGCCAGCAGCTCCGTGTCACAGCAGCTATGCAGACCCTGGCGCGCATGGCTAGAAGGTTATGGGCTCATTGTCGAAGTCAAAACAGGTGCCTATCTCCACCTCCGAGTCCCACCTGTGTTGAAGTATAATCAAGCAACAGCCTTTCAATAGGTTTGCACTTCCTGTTCAAGATTGTGCTATAATTCTGCATCTTACTTAGTGAACATAAGCTAACTAAATGGCTCTAAACTAGCCAGGGCTAATTTCACATCTGACCTCATTCTCTCCTTCCCCAGACGATGGGAGACCACATCTGGAACGCTGACAAAGGCTCTTTATAGACCATAATATGTGCCATGCATAGTTAGTTTGGGCAATGTGTGGAAGAATGCCTGTATTCCAAATATTCTCAATAAATCGGAAGTCTAAGGGTAGGCCTCCTACGAATGGATAAAACTAAACAAAATGAAACTACACACAGCACACAAATCCCTGTCCTGTTTTGTTTATTAGTTTGGAGGAAAAAGCTTGATGTCAGGAGCTTTATTTGAAGTCTTAGCCATATAGAAATTGTGAAATTTAGTTACTTGATGTCTAGAATTAGATGCTATTTATCAGCTGTAAGAAGGTCTTTTAATATTGAAATTCATACCTCTCTGTACTTTGAAACTGAGACTCAGTAATAAGTAATTAACCAAATAAGGGTGTTAAATGATACCATAGCAATACCAGATGGGTTTGAACTTTTCCTCTTTCTTGGCTTAATGTCTCAGAATTCAGTTAAATTCAGAGTCATTTTCTATGTCATTTATTTTCAGGACAACAGAAAATATGCCCAGTCTGTCTTCCCTTCCCTGAGGTGGTTCATTGGATTTCTTGTCTTGACCAGACAGACCATGAAGAGGGGACTCTGTTTCTGGGGACTTGGGGCAGGGGAGTACTCTGTACCTCTCCGTGTTGTTAATGTATGTTAGTGCTCATGCATAAAGCTGAATAACCTCTCCCCTGATCGCAGTCTCTCTGCCTGTTTATGAGGATGACATCACACACTCTTGGGCCGCGCGGGCACACTTGCTCATTTCCTTGGCTTACTAAAGTAGAGGGAGAGGACCACAGCAAGATGTGTATGGATGAACATGGGCACCACCACCATTGTTGCTGTTTCCCTCCTTCTACCATGGGATTTTAACCAATTAACTGTAAGCACCGTGTCTTATATTTGTGGCCCCATTTATGTTGATCAAGCCAACTTTGTTCTTTGTATAAATCAAAACATAGTTCTTTGGATCAACTTAGCAAGTAATTGTAAGACTAGCTTGTCCAAGGCCAGTACTGAAGGACAATGGACATTATGCAGGCCTTTACACACATAGTCGAGTAGACTGCCACGGAGCATGGTTATCTGAAAAATAAGAATCTTGGAAAAGCCATCTGTGGGGTGCAGGAAGTGGAGATTTGTATTATGTGCACTTAAGTAACCTTCCTGCTTGATTACCAGGCCTAAATGTTCATTAGTAGGCTTTTGCTAAAGATTAAGTAAGACAGGCACTGGCTCTCGTTTGTGTTATAGGAAACCAGATTAGGGACTACTGTTATTTTTCATTTTAAAAGTTGTAATTGCTGATATAAATAAAAAATATTTCATAAATAAATAAATAAATAAATAAATAAAATGCCCCTATCAAAAAAGAACCACCAAACACGAGAATTCAGTGATCCTATATATAATCTCATTAATAGAAATGGAGCCGAGGTCACCAGAGGGTCATCCTATAATGGACAAGGGTCGAAGCCTTTTGGCTTCTCTCTTGCATAACATTAAATAGAAGCTATATACAGATATGAAATTATAGCAGTACAAAGTGCCTGTTTCCCACAAGCCATGTGCAGACTCTGAAATTTGTTACTTTACTTCTTTCGCTACTAAAAGTGCAACAAAGTTGAAGTATTTATTTAGCACAGAGATTAATCAAATTAGTATTGAAATTATTTATAAGGGGCTAAATGTTTAATTTGACCTTATTTTAAATGAATAAAATAACAACTATATGCTGACACTTTATAATTAAAGTATTTCAAAACTTGAATTGTAGTTTGTAGTCTCCTGAAATGAGCAATGGTAGCATAATAAGTCAAGATCTCTGTGTATCCTATTGAGGCTATCACTATGACCAAGAGGTAGCTACAGGACAGAGAGGCCATGAGGCTCAAATTATTACTTTATGATCAAGAGATAAAAATATATTATATTCTAGTAAGCATTCACTGAGATTCAGATTTTAATAAAGTACATTAGATTTTGCAAAGGAACTACCCTGTGTCTGCAGGGGAAAAAAAATGTAAAGGTAATCTCAAAAGCAACAGACTGCACCATGTTCAGAGTAGAGTCTGCTTTTATCCACAGTGGCAGGTTGTTTGGACGGAACTGTGGATGGAAAGGCAGAATGTCTGGGTTTATGACATTTTCCTTGTACTCGGGCTTCGTGTATCTTGAATAACCCATAGTCTTCTGTAACTTGAACTTTCCTGGATCTAAAATCAAGATGATGACCCTTATCCAGTCTACACGGAAGGGATTTTGCAAGGATCACAAGGAATAACTGTGTGAAAGGTACCAAGGTCAGCCTCATGAACAGGGATTGGGGAATGAGGGTAGAGACTTCTCTGTGTGACAGCTTCCTCCTGGCTATTCAAGGACTGCATCCCCCTCAGTAAGTTCCTCAGTGCAGTGGAGAGTAGTTAGACTCCTTGAAAGATTTGTTGGCCCCAAGGATGTTTCTATTCCAACTTTCTGAAAGATATTCAAAGCTAGGTGTAAAAAGTCAAATATGAAATTTTCTAGTCTATGCAAATTTTTGCCAGTTAGATGACTTTTTATAGTGTCAAGTTTGGCAAAATATCTGAGAAGTTAGAGAGCTCAAATTCACTTCATGTTCTCTCACCTGCTATAAAGTCAGCCAGGCAAGAAGACAAGACTGAGAACAATCAGACTCAGCTGATCTTCACAGAAGGCTCTTGTGACCACATGTTCCCTAAAGGGATGCTTCTGAGGGAAGTTGGTTAAGCTGTCTCAGTATGTGGTGGCTGAGGAAAAGGGCTCTAAGATTCTGTTCCCACTCAAGTCTTAAAGGCTCAGTGAGAACAATGGGCAGAATAGCCAGGTTTGGGGGGGCATTTCTAACACTTCAAACATACCTGTTCTCTGTGTCAACAGAAGACAGATGCCTACACTCTCTCTTCTTTGTGGACACCAGGCTTTAAGGGGCAGACTTATTCATCGAATAAGCTGAGTGGTTACTACACACACCAAGACTACAAAGTGGGCGACACACATCCAGGGACAGGGGCAGCAATCTGTTTTGTCTTAGTGTGATGATACTTCACTTGTTTAATCTTTGAAGATGTGCTTTAAACAGGCCATTCTTTTCAGTGACATTTTTATTCCAGGCAGCAAGCATATTTTACTTCTCCACTCTTTAAGATCTATACTAGGCAATATCTATGGTTGAAATGATTTATGTCACAGGAGTCACTGGTGATGCTTTACATTTTACAAGGAAAAACGTGACCTTTTGTGGTGCTTCAGCTTAGAAAGTCTGTCGTCAGTCAAAGGGCCTCAGTTAGAAAGCTTGAATAGGACACAATGAGAATTCTGCACCACAGCCTAAAGTTATGTAGCTACAAACAATGACGGACATAACACCAAATATGCATGGTTTGTTTATAAACAAGACAATACAGTAGATCTGCCATGTACTGGCTTTATCACTGACAGGCAATTTACAACCTTTATTCCCTAGTTTTCTCTTATTTTATTTATTTATTTATTTATTTTTGGTATGTGTGTGTGTGTGTGTGTGAGAGAGAGAGAGAGAGAGAGAGAGAGAGAGAGAGAGATTGTAAAAATAAACATGTCTGTCAAATCACTGGCTCTGTCTTTTAGAAAAGTATGATGATTACTCTCCAGTTCTACTTGCAATAGTTTTATGATTTAGTTGAATCTTTAGAAAGAAAAGCATTAGCGAGTGACAGTAGGTACTAGAGCTCCATGCTTGAAAACAAAGTATCTTATGCAAATGTGGGCAAAGCAATATCCCACAGTGTCAAAGGGCTGGAGATGAAGGCAATCTGCTCTAGTCCCTACCTTCTCTTCTGTGGGGCACACACTGATGAGGCAGCTGGACAGGTGGCACCATGCCCCTTCCTCTCTTTCCTTTCTGCATGTCTTGTTCCTATTTTCTCACCAGCATCAGGTCACTCTTCACACTTGACATACAAACTCTCAAGAAAACTAACTTATAAAATGTAATTTGAAGAAACCTAAGACTCCATCTTGTGTATGTGCTCAGAGACCCCATTTTGTATAGTGCTCAAGGCCCTGACACCTGGGCCTGACCTTGCAAGCTAGTAAATCCTCCCCTACCGCCACTCTATGGGCAATCAATCTCATCCGGCCAGGTAGCCCTGAAGGCCATACAACCAGATGCCTTTACTTGAATGACTAACTTACCAGGTATACCAGCTCAAGAATGCTTACCAATTAGAAACCAGACTACCTCACCTATGTGGAAACCTCCTTTTTCTGTCAATAAAAGAAGCTGTAATTCTTTGTTTGGCGTGAGCCATCTTGCATGGTGCTGACCCCAGTATGTTGGTTTTTTCTCTGCAGAATAAAAGCGCCTTTACTTTTTCCAAACGTGATCTCGCTGGTCTTTGGGGGCAAATTTTGTATTTAACACATTAATATTCAACTTTTGTAGCTTTAAAAACTTTTTATAACTTGCTCCAAATATTTTTGATTTGTTCTCAAAGCGCACATGCTTAAGTACCGCTTGAGTATTGCTTTGGGTCTTACTAGTTACTCCAGATTCATGGAGTTTGAAAGTTTGTTCTTGGATTTTTTAAAATGTGACAACTTGATTATTTTACAAGGCCAAAGCCTTGGTTCAAGTCTGTAATTTTAAGGATCAAAACTGTCTTCCCATTGATGTTGACAGTTTGAAATGTGTGTTCCATAGATATTTATAGATAGTTTATAGCTGTTGCCTTTTGGTGCCCAAAGTCACAGAGTCCAAGAGCTGATCTTCCTGGGACTGCTACTAATACCATTCTCATTCATTAGACAGCCTATCCTTCAGTTAGCAATTTTATGGTTCCTTCATACTATCTTGTGCTCATACAGTATTCCAGGTGGACACAGGGCACTTAAGTAATGACTTACTTATAATCCAGGTTTTTAAAACAAGTAACTTATTCAAATGTTGGTAAAATATAAAGGGTCTTTCACATAGAAAAAGTAAATGCCAGAAATCGAGAAAAATTAACAGAAGCCAGGACAAATGAAAGGACTTTTTTTAGTATGCAAAGTGGTTCATATTGATCATGAGCAATGTGAACTCTGAAACTCCATGGGACAATTCCCAATGCTGCTACTGTCGCATCAGACAAAACCCTTTAGGGAGAAAGTAGCCAACTCTTATTGTGCACGAATATCATTTTGGAAGTGCTTTGTTTGATTCTGTGATTGATGGAGCTTGACATAGCTCTTAGCAGATGTTCACTGGAAAGGCCTTTCTATCCTCTTAGGGAAAGAAATCATCATACCAGCCTCAGGAAGTGAATTGGCACACAGAGTCTTAGGTGCGTTAGTGTGATGAAAAGACACCAAATCTGTCTATATTTTATCCTTCGACTCTAATGTATCTCCAAGCGGGAGTTACAGTGGAGACTTTCCTAATGACTGCCGCTCTTTGATCTTCCATTCTGAATGTTTTACATTTAGTTTTCAATTGTATTACTTAATTCTCTCACATTGCCATTTCATTCTCCCAGGGTCCCAAGCACAAAATAAAATAGTAGCATGGCAGAATTCTTGTAAGGGTAAAAATATATTTGTAAATGATAAAATTATGATTTTAAAAATTCAAGTTAATATAAAATGGTAACTATATTTAGCATACCATGTGACAATATGGTAATGCCATGAGGCCTATTGTTTTAAAGAAGGCATTTCTGAATTATACACTGCGGAGGACCAGGATTATCATACTGACTAGTTACATGGGAACAGTAAAAATGTAAAAGTCTCACCTTTTAGGTAGGGTCGTAACTTACAGATTACCTCTGATTGCAAAGGCAGACACGGACATTGATGATGTAAATGACTGAAATATATGAGTGTCTGCCATCTAAAAGAATCTGACTAGTGGGAATAAAATCTGAGGAAACAGACATTAGAAAATGGAAGAGTTTTTCCCTTCCTTAAATGTCCTGACATAGAATTTCACAACTCAGTCACAGAATAAAACGTCTCTTATGATAGAAAAAAAAATCACAAAAATCTGTTTCTATAAGGCCTCACAGAAAAATCCTCACATAGGTAGATAAAATATATATTTTGCTTTTAGATAAATGCTCTATTTTGAAGTAACAAAAAAAAAAAAGCTGGTGGTCAAAATATACAGACGTCACACTTGTTTTCAATTTCAGTGAAATTTTGCTAAGCACGCTACCTGGGATACCAGTTTTTAATGAATTCAATCATTCTTTTCTTGGAATGCAGAGAGGTATATAGACACTGGGGATGCTGAACCAAAGGATTTACCCCTTCCTTCTGGAGTCTATAACATGTGATCAGGTCTATGTGAGAGACGAATGAATATGGGTGCAAACTGAGAACAATAATTCCAGTCCAACAATTTAGGCAAGGTTCCTGAGAAGACTTGAATGGTATCTTGAAGGACTCTAGAAGAATAGCCAGGTAGGAGGAACGATTAATATAAAAGCAGAGATGCATTTAAAAAAACATTGCTCATTTTCTCAAGCATAACTAATCAATCTCCACATAGAGACTTCTGTGAGCATGAGCAGTATGTGTGTCTTTATTGATCTTAAGTCTCATCTCCTTAGGGACCAGCAAGCTCCTAGAATCCAGCTGATCTTTCCTTGCAATTCAGCATTCATTATCCTACTCATTAGCAAGCAGAACCCCACTGGGTTTTACAAATGCAGTCCAATTCCCAGGGGTGAGGAAGGGGAAACATTTTAGTCTTTTCAAACAACTTCTTCTGCAAGAAATTTTTGTGGTCATGTAGAACAAAGGGGGCTCTGGGAAATGTGCTTTTGGGTGGCAGGGCTGGAATGAAGAGTGGGAATTGTTTTGCCTTTTACACAATTTCTGGAATGGGCAGTAAGAACAAAAAATAGCACTAGTGTCAGTGTTGGTCAGCATTCTCAGCATCTGAACTAAAAAGTGCCACAAACAGGAGAATGTCTCATAAGCCAACCCTACATAGGCCCCTTGCCAAGAATAACTACAAAGTGGCGAGCTACATCAGCCTTGTGGACCCTGTCTGGCAAGATTGGAGTCCCAGCCAGCATTTGTAAAAAAGTCACTCTGTGAACTCGGTCCTTAGATGTAGAACTCAAGTCCAGCAACGACTGGTGAGGAAGGGAGAATCAGTTCTCTTTAGGGCAAGTGCTTTGGTAGATTTCCCAATCCCAAGTGGTCATCCCTGAATGCACATACATCAGTATGTATCAGTAAATAAACTCCAAAGATTCTGAAATTGGAAGGAGAGAAAAGGAGTGGAAATTACATGACTACCACGTACTCATGTTTAAAATTCTCAGAAACTCAAAATTCAAATTCAAAACATCACTGTGAAGAGGAGACTACCTTTCCAATAGAGAAAGTTCATTTTAGAATAAAGTCAGGGACTCAGTTCCCTTCAGACAACTTCCAAAAGAAAGCTTTGGAAAACTCTGGAAAACAAAGTCCCATTATTTAATCTATTTTTAAGGAAGTGAAGCAGAGATTAGGGCTAACTCCAACACCCATATCTGTCAGCTGGAGGCACCTAATGATACTGTGGTAGGTAAATGGTCCTTGATCCTGGGGATGCGATTGTCCATCCTGGTGCTTTGGGGGCTTCGTCTTCATTTGGATTGGGGGTGGAATAAAAAACTTCTGGATTTGTCTTAATCCACTGTTCAAAACTGGCAACTCAGAGCAGTCTGCTTATTCATCCACGTAAGTGTTATAACAGGATTAGCTCCTGGCTTCTGTCCCTTCAATTAAGTGCCACCAGAAGACTCTTGTGACCAAAATGGCTCCATCAATGTTGGCTTTCACTGTATTATGGTAGCGAAACAATGAAATGCAATAAAATGTCACTTTTTCTGATTCCCCCTAACCTTTCTAGTACATTTATATGCCTTATCTATTTCAGAGGCATGCTGGGAAATTTAGCTAAATCTGAGAGGCAAATGTTCTGGAAATCCTTAGGACTGAAGTAGTAGCAGGGAGTGATTTCTCATCCGGGATAAGCTCCAGTAATCAGCTTTTTCAGCCCTGATTCAACACTTAATAAAAAGAACGAGTGTTCTGGATAAAGTCTCTTTTTATGCTCAAGGGACTTACAACCCTGTCTCTGTATCTCAGTGCTATTCAAGACATTGAGCCTCTTATTGGGAGCCTGCATAATGCTTAGCGATGAAAGGATGCTGGGTCTCAGAGTTTGTATAAGTACATTTGTTCACGGACCCAAGTTTATACAGACCATTACCAACATTATTACCCATGATTAAGCATAGAAATCGCGTCTAAGAAACTTCACTCTCAGGAGACCTTCCTCCCACCATCACTATGCTCCATCAAGTGGATGCTTCTTTTTCACACTATTCTCAGCTCAAGTCTGCCTAGCACCAAAAGAAAAATTTTAGGGGAAAGTGTAGGATACAATTGCCAGGAACTTAAGAAAGGCTCACCTGTGCCAGTTCTGCCTGGTAACAGAGATAGTCATTAAAAGCATCTAAACACTGGCTGCAGAGGACCTTGTCCTCTGACCCAGTATAAGCCCCAAAGAGATAGATAATCTGTCCAATAGCCCTCCTGTATCCATGGTCTGCAGTAAAGTCCAGAGAACCCAGGCTGAGCCTTACTATATCTTTAAGTGACAGCCTGTGATTAAGCCCCAAATTCTACCATTTCAGTAAAGGTGCTTCCTGTAAGAACTTGAGTTTACTAGTTGTCATTCACCTTTTAAAAAAGTACAATGAAAGCACGAATTGTCCTTTATTGACTGCTATGCTAGAATCCAAGACAATTTAAGGCATATAGAGATTGCAACATGATAGTAAAATAACTTGTTCCCCTAGATTCAAACAAAATAAAACACAAAACTGGTATTTTCCTTTTAGTCCTAATAGGAAGAAAAGGATGTAGAAGCGGAGAGATAGGAAAGTTAGTATCACAATGAGTTCATGTCTTCTTATTCAGAGTGTGTGTGTGTGTGTGTGTGTGTGTGTGTGTGTGTAAAGTGGTTTTGACAAATATTAAAGACATCTGGATCTGTGTCGGGCAATGACTTCTGAAAGAGTAACAGACAGTTATTTGGAGAGTGTTTAGACCCAGAGGGTTCAGTGGGGATGATTTATGAGGTGTTTATTGGGGGCCTCCCCCTTCAAAGACACCTCCACAGAAGCCATCGGCTGATGGTAACATCAAGGAGGATTTACAGGTTCAACACATCTATTTGTGACAGCCCTTTCTAATACAGCAAAAGGAAGAGAACACAGGCAGAACAGGAGGAAAAGTGGGTATTGGTCTTGCAACTAGCTGCCTCTTGACAGAGCCAAAGGATGGGCTTCCATACTCTCTATCTGGACATCACTTAGCTGTTTTGTCATAAGCCCAAAACCTCCCCTCTAGAGGTTTGAATCTGAATGTGGATCATACCTTCAAAGGCATTCTTCAATATAGACCCCAAAGGTGGAAGAGACTCTCATCAAAGATAAAAGCTTTATGAACAGAGCTCATGACCAGGCAGAATGGGCAATGGTTTGGCACATGTATCTACCTTCACCACTTTTTTCTTCCTTTTTGGAAAAACAAAACCATACAGCTACTCAGCGGAATTTAGGCTGAGCTCACGGAAACAAGGCTTGTAATTATGAATACAGTTCTAGCGGTTGAGTAGGGAGGCCGTAGTCTTGGGTAGAGTATATATTATATATTCTGCAACACAGCCCGTTATTTTTAAGTGGTCAGTAGGCAAAACACATTTCTGATTTGTATAATGTCTTATTGTTTCCATTTATTTAAAAACTACACAGTGCATAAGACATTTTAATTGTAAGCTTTGGTGAATCACTATGCATATATATGTATACAGATACTGTACTTGTATTCTCATGGCATTTCTCACTTACTGTCACTTGGCCTTGTCTGAAATGGTCTGGCGCACTTTGCTGGTGACCTGTCCTATCCCATGAAGTTTAGTTTGCACGAGAGTCTGCCTTGTAAATAGCTGCTCACTAAGGGAAAGTGCTGAATTGGGCAGCAGAGGTGTGGTGGGTACTGAGTACTTCTTCAGGAGTAAAGGGAGCTGGTCTTTGTACTCTAGGAAGGAGGAAGCTTCCTGTTCTTGTGGGTGATTATCTGGGTAAGTCTGGGATTTCTTTCTTCCTCACTCTCGTGTATTTTGATGGACTAGGTTTCTAACTTGAAAATGACGGTATTAGCAACAGGACTGTATGCTGTTTTACAGGTCACAGAATACAACTTCTCACATTGAAAAATTGTCAAGCAGACTCTATAACCAGAGATGGCAGCATGTTTTCTTCCATAGACTTTGACTAGGGCCCAGGCTATGAGTCTATATGTTGAGCATTACAGTTTCATTTTACAGATGAAGAAATGGAAATGTGCCTATTTTATGGCTTATTGAAACACATTATGATCTAGAACTTGGGTTGGACTCCAAAGCCTGTATTTTTTAAGCCATGTACACTGTGTGTGTGTGTGTGTGTGTGTGTGTGAGTGTGTGTGTGTGTGAGAGAGAGAGAGACAGAGAGACAGAGAGAGAGAGACAGAGAGAGAGAAATACACATATATACATACAATATATAAAAATATAAATATATATAGATACACACACACACACACACAATAGTACATGAGTAATATTGAAGAAAACACACAAAAGAAAAATGTTTGTAGCAGGACTGCCTCCTAAAAGCCAGAGGGCAGAAGTCTGGCCTGAGTCTCTTGGCTATATATTAGAAATTCCAGCTTAGCCAAAGATTATTAAAGTTTTTACAGTATTGCACAAAAAAGACTAGCACCATAGATCAAGAGGCTAGGATGGGAAAGCCAGCTTCCAGGTGGATTTTTTTTTTTTTTTTGGTTTGTGTGTTTTTAAAACATATTCCAGAGTTATTGACATTCTCTCCCTCAATATAAAATATAATAACAATTGATCTAAGCATTAACCTTTATTTATATTATTCTGCTCATGCTGACGTGATTCAACCAGTCCTAGAAAATGACACCAGCAGAATAGTGTCTACAGCCAGACCGGGTAAGATAGTGGTGTTTACCCAAGGGATAATTTGGCTTTTCATCTGATCCTTGTGTGCCAAGTTAAATAATTACTCTCTTGGTTAAACAAAGTAAACATTTTCTCCTACAAGATAAAGACACTTGCAGTGCTTTTGGTTTCATTCATTTCTCCTCACTGGTCTTGGATAATGTGGGTTTTCACAGCAAAATTACTGTTCACCCAATCAATTGAAATAGCAATAAAAATCTTACCAGGCGGTGGTGGCACACACCTTTAATCCCAGCCCTCGGGAGGCAGAGGCAGGTGGATCTCTGTGAGCTTGAGGCCAGCCTGGTCTACAGAGTGAGTTCCAGGACAGCCAGAGTGACAACAGAGAAACCCTGTCTTGAAAAAGAAAACAAACAAACAAACAAACAAATAAAAAAATCTATTACACTGATTCCTGGGAATCAAAACAAAGAAAGAACAGAGCTGGGATTGTAGCTCCTTGGTAGAGTAGTTTCCAATCATGCATAAGCCCCTAGCTTGGGTCTCAGTCTCTGCAAAATGATGATGATGACAATGATGATGATGACAATGATGATAATAATAAATCAATTAATTAATAAAAAAGAGAAAATGAATATTTTTTGTTTTGTATTAATGACAGTATTGTGCATGGTTTAGATTTAACTTTTAATTTCAGTGTTTATTGATAGAATATTTTATTGAAGTTCTTTATACCATCTTTAGAGAAGAAATGCCAAAATAATGCTTCAAACATGAGTAATATTGAAGAACATTCATAAAAGGAAAATGCTTGAAGCAGGAGTGCCTCTTGAAAGCCAGAGGGAAAATCTGGGCTGAGTCTGGGCTATGTCCTGCTTTGTACCCAGTGTCTAGAATAGTGCCCAGTATCCCATATAAGAGACAATAGGTATCTTTTCTAGGAGTAAATGGGATTCCCTACTATGCCGCCTTATATAGATTCCAGAAATGATTTTTCACTCATTTTTCTACCCTTCATTGTCTTTGAAGTGGTTTTATTTCAGGGACAGCCCAGGCTCACAGAAAGACATGTTCTGTTGAGTTTGCACCCAAGTCGTCACACTAAATCTAAGCAGCAATCTCAGACCAGAGCATAAGAGACAAGGGTACCTAGCACGTGTTTTGAGAGGTAACCGCACTGGTAGCAACTTTATGCTGAGATTATTACAGGAGCTATTTAAAAATATTCAATCCAGGCTTGACTGTAGAAGACTATTTGGTTGCCAATGACCCTGGTGGTTTTTGGTGCTCAAGAGGGAAGATTTGGCTGTACCTTGATGACTCAGCTGTAAGATGGGAAGTAAAGTGGAAGGCATCTGGGCTAGTGAGTGAGGCAGATTCCAGGGTGTTTCTGGTACATTTGATTTCTGTATGGTAGTGAGCTCAGCCAGCCGATGGCATTCACATCCTTAGAGACCACTGCTCTATGGATCTAGTTGCTTGAAAGTTACATGTTTATAATTGGCCTGGTCACAGTTATGACTTAGCAGGATGTGCATCTTTGAATTTGTAAGGGAGAAGCGATGTGACCATAAGAAGGCTGGGATCGTCCCTTCAGATCATGTGAGTATAATTTGTGCCAGGGAGTTGGCCTTTCAGCTGTGACTCTTAGGTCTCTGAGTGGTATCAGCTGTCCACCAAGGGAGTGATAGGCCCTCTAGTCATCTGCTTCATAAAGGAGAGTTTAAACAATTGGAGCTCATTACATAATGTCACACTAAGTCTTAAATCTTGCCTGGCAGAAGATCATAAAGATGATATAAGACTTGTCATGTTCCAGCTAGTCAGCAAATATTTACTGAGCTATACTGACTTGAGACAGAAGCATACTATGCAGTGTGAAATCTAGCTGACTATAAAAGAGAAACACAAATACAATAGTCACAGAGAAATGCAAGCCAACTTTTGGTGGAGTAGTCAGTGGCTAGTTCATACAACAGATTGCTTGTGTTGCCAAAAAATAAAAATAAATAAGTAAAAAGTAAAAAAATCAGCCGGCAAACAATGTGTGCATGTTCTCAGAGACAGGATGGGAGTTGGGCACTGAATGAGAGTACACATTGTCCAAACTGGCCCCAAACCGTGCAGTAATGAAGACAAATTCAGGATTCTTTTTACCAGGTACAACATCTCGAGAAGACATATACACCTGTTCAAGACCTTCCTGCAGAAGGCAATCCTATGGTTCACTGGGAAAAACGTATGTCTCTTTGTGTAGATGGAGATGAAGAATTCTTAGCTCCAATGTGCTACCACATGAGGACGTGGGTATACAATATAAATGGAAGTATAGGAGAGGAAGAAAGATGGGAACTTGGAAAGGGTGCTCTTCAGGCAATGGATGCTTTTGAAGCCTCATGTCAGTGGGGAAATACAATGTTGTCATCTCTCCTCCCACCTGCTCTAACTTGAACTCACTTTGTCTCTTTCTACATAAATACAGAACAGTACAATGGTAAAAAGCCAACTATCAAGAGACTGCTAGGTGTGGGTTCAAGAGGCATCATTGTCATTTTCTAGCTCTGGTGGCTTTAGGCAAATCCATTTACTTTAGGACTGACTGCAGTGAGTGTTTTCATCTGCAGTTCCAGAGGGCAGAGAAGAATGTAATAGAAGACCGTTTTCCTTAAACTCCAGGGCTCAGCCCTGACATCCCTCTACATCATAAAGCTCTGTTTCTAATCTAGGTTTCTAAGGGGATCCTGGGACTGGAAAGGTCATTTACAAGTCTGTGAAACTTTAATGGTGGTGGCCTGGAGCAATGTGGAAAAGAAAAAAGAGGTAAATTTTAGTGCAAAAGAGGTGCTCGGTCTTTTGTCTAGAAAGGGTTTCTGTTTTCTCCTTCTGCTGCCCTCAGCTGCACTGTCCCCCGCCCCACCCCCTGCAGACACAGCAAACCATATGGGATGCTTCAGGCAAGACGGTTTGTTTTGGTAATAAACCTGCCTCCAGGTTGGATTCATGGTAGCTCGTTCATGAATTTCCACCTAAAAAAATCAAATAAGTAGCTCTCTGGAAAATTGTTCCCAGGGCTTCCCACAGAAATGAAGGAATTAGCAAAAGATTATTTTGAAAAAAACGGATTGGCAGACAGGGTTTGAGGAAGTAGGGCAGAAGAGAAATGTGCCCGGGCACCATTTGGAGGTGGAAGTGTGGAGAGGTGCTCTCCGGAAACGGGGTTCTCCGGTTGTCAGTAAGGGACAAGGCAGTGGCTTGGTGGAAATCTGAGGAGGGAGAAGGGCTGCTGAAGGTGTGGTCTCAAGTCCAACTGCTATTTGGGTGGGCGGCTCCATTTGTCAAGGAAACTCTTTCAACCTCCCCCTTGTTTAGTTACTATGAACTTTAAAAATCATACTTCAGTAAAAGCTATAATAGCTACACTGCATTTTCACTGTGAGATTGAAGCCACCTCAGCCACAATGTCCCACTTATGGGAAAAGTCACCTTTTCCTCTTTTGCAACCTACGAGCTCGTTTAAAAATTCTTAAATGTTGTAAATGGATAAAAATACCTTTATGAAGGTGTCAGAGATCAAATACCATATTCATTTCTAGCTCCATATGGTTAGTTGTCTCTTTTATTTTTAATCTTTATATATTTATGTGTTGATTTGAACAGAAACCATGTAAGAAATTTTACATGTAGCTCAGTAGAAAGAAATTGAGAAGGGCTGGAGATCTGAGATCAAAATGCAGGACTTTCTCTTTTGGTAACACAGGTCCTTGCAGTAAGGCGTGAACAAAAGGAAAAAAAAATATGTTTCCAGAACTTTTCTACATCTGATGCTAAATACACTGTAGGAGTCTTTCAATGACAACTGCTAACGTGTCAGACTACTGATCCATCCTTCTCGAATGATTATTGATTCTCCAATGAAGGCTTGTGCTTTGTCTTCAGCATCTAAGCTAGATTTGAGGGATGCTACAAAAATCTTAAGGCCCCAACTTTTAGAGAACTTTTTGTTTGCTTGCCATGATCTACATGGGTATCCATCATGGAGGCAAATCTATAACAGAAAGGCTTGTTTCTGAACATTGTACACTGTGGGTTGAAGAGCCAACAAAGAGAAGTACGCCCTGAGGAGTGATTGTGATAGTTTCAATCAATAAACCCTTGTAAACCTTCTGTAAACTGACTTCAGAAAACAAGGGCTTGCTTCTCAGCACACCACTTACTTTCTGATTTGTCTTTTGTTAAGTCACTGAGAGCAGAGGGTTGCAGAACCAGTGGATTTATGACCTGGAATGGTACCAATGGGGGATAAAACAATGCTCTATCATTTTGCTTATTATCTTAGAGACTCTGTGAGAAGAGTATCTAGTTCGCCATCTAAGAAATTTCAGGTAGGGCAGAGAAGGCATTGGGAGACTAGTTTCAATTGAGTTTGAGACCCTGTGTCATGTTAGAAGGGGGCTCGGGCACTTCTCAGTCTTATACTAGGTCACCTTCTGGTCTATTTTCTTCTAGTAGCTCTTTGTCTTTTCTTTAAGTGGAGCATTTTTCTCCTATTCAATATTTTTGGTCACAATTTTTTTTTGCACATGCTGGTTCTTCTAATTGGGATGCTTTTCCTCCACTAGTAAATTGGGTCTTCTACCCTATTCAATCTTTTATTGAGGTCTTTATATATATATATATATATATATATATATACACACACACACACACACACATATATATACATATATATATAATTTTCTCCCAATCTGCATTTACCTTTTAAAATTTGTTTCTTTTCTTATTTCTGTGTGTCCTATCAGCAAGAAAGTCCCAAGAAGGCAGGTAATACATGCTAACTTTATAGGGCCCAAAGATATATATATCTTTGTCATATAATGGATTATTGTAACTCTGGACTTTAAATAAAACAGTGCTGGTGCTCAAAATTAATTTGGGAGATGTAGCATTTGTACATGAGTCATGGAAACTTCACCATTCATATTTTAAAGGCACATTTTTTTTTCTGAATAGATCCATATCCTCTAGGTGATATTTAAATATTACTATCTTCCCTTAATATCAGAGGCATTTTAATAGCCACCCTTATATGGCTTTCTGAGTACAAGAAAAATCACAGCACTGATGCAAAGTGAAGGGCAGGAAAAGCAATTCTATTAAGCTTTTGACCTAGTTTCTCTCAGTTCCTTCAAGGCAATTGAGAAGCTCTCAATTGAGTACAATTTGCCAGTGATTACTCCATTGTGATCCACTCAGAGGCATATGGATGGGGTAGGTTCTGCACACTTCTCTATGGCACATTCATTTATATAATATTCTGCCTTCAAATGACAAATAGGCCCAACCCAACATTACTGAATCAGTTGTGAAACAGTATCCAGATGCCATCTTAGAAGTGGTATTGATCGGCACCGAGGTCAAGACTTCTTTAACGAATGTTCATGTGGCGGGGTTAGGAAGTTTTGAGTATATCAATGATATGTCTTTAAGTTTAAAAAGGCAAGCTGCAAATGTAGTGATATACATGGTCGACTTTTATTAAGCTGTAAAGAAAAATAAAATTTTGAAATTTACAAGAAGATGAATTAACTTGGGAAGCATAATATTAAGCTATGTTACCCAAACTCAGAAAGACAAATGTTTGTGTGTGTGTGTGCATGTGTGTGTATGTGTGTGTGTGTGTTTGTATGTGTGTGTGTGTGTGTGTTTAGATGTGGGTAAAACCTAAAGACCTAGAAGAGACAAAGGGAGAGTAAGACTAGGATAGAGGAGAATGGGCAAAGGGACACCAAGGAGATGAATGAGGGAAAGAAATGGGGGTTTACAAGGATGTACCAGGAGCAGCAGGTGGTGAGGGATGGCTTTAATATAGGATTTCTCTACGGAGCCCTGGCTGTCCTTGAACTCATTCCATAGACCAAGCTGACATCGAATCTACAGAGATTCATCTGTCTCTGCCTCTCTAGTGCTGGGATTAAAGGCATGTGCCACCACGTCCAGAGAAAAAATAGAAGACAATAAATGTGTTTTGCTCAAGAATGTCATAATGACATCTAGTATCTTGCATGCTAATTGTTAACTTTTATTTCCAAGCAGAGATTTGAAGTGGACTTTCCCTTTCCTCTCTTGAAACTCCTCAATGTTACTGACTTAATTTTTCTATTTTAGTTTTTTGAGACAGGGTTTCTCTGTTGTTAACTCTGGCTGTCTTGGAACTCACTCTGTAGACCAGGCTGGCCTTGAACTCACAGAGATCCGCCTGCCTCTGCCTCCAGTGTACTGGAATTTGCACCGCTACCATCTGGCATGTTAACTTAAATTTTACAAGACAAAGACATTATAGTCTCTTATATTGTTAAAATACAGTTCAACGCGTTCCCAACATTACCTTGCAAACATCAACTCCAAAGGACGGCACCCGGTTTTGTTCCCTAATAATTAAACCGATATTAAAAGAATCCATTTTTCAACGCATGCTCTACTCACATATACATGTAATCTCAATTAGTGCATATAAAGGTCTAAATGAATGACTTCTAGGAGTGGCCAAAAAACATTACTATTTCTTAAGACCTGTCCTAAGCTATCTTTAGATACTCAGCATAGTGTATGAGAAAAATGGCTCCAAATAATCCACGAAGATAAAAATGATTACACAGAGGGTTTAAACAGAATATATTAAATGCAAAAGTCATTATGGAGGTGTAATGATTTAGAGTGCTCCATCGTCATCATCAAATGATGCATGTATTTTTAAAAAAAATATGTCTCTATAAATAATGCTGAAACGAGGAACTCCTTGTGGTGATACCCATTTCAATTACTTATTTAGGGTTGTGTCATAAAGCTGTCTATGTGATCAATGATAAGGGCAGCCTTAGAACCCACTAAGAAGACTCTGATTGCAAGGATGAAATGTAGCACCAGAACCGCTGGTGAATCATGAAGTATTGATGCTAGATTTTATTAAGTCCCACATAGTGATGATGTGATAAAAATTATGGGTCCTATAAATTAAATATAATTTGTTATCCCTCTTCTAATACAAGCATTTTGGTCTTAGCCCCTATAACAGCTTTTTACACCCAGAATTCATTAAATCTTCAGAAACCTTTCATTAGCCCTTAAGGGGGAAAATCTTTCTATTGCTACTTTTTAAACAGCTCACTCTTGTGAGTAAGAGGTAGAGGGAGAGATAGGAACAAAGAGGAAATGAAGGTACCGGTGGTAGGAGGCGGAGCATACTTAGTTCTGGGCACCATCTTGAGAAGCTGAGCACTGTCCTTATTTACTGGAGAATTTGTACATTCCTGGGTCTTGGCCAGATAGGCTCACAATTTTTTCTGTTTTGCAAAAAAAAAAGGGACAGGACTCCATCTACCTCCATCCACTCCCCTTAGTCCATTTAGTCAGATCTGACAATCATTACACATCTCTGCTTCCTCTGTGGCAACATAAAATATTAAGTGACTCTAGAAAAAAAAATGATTCAAGTTACTTCTCACTTAACTAAAAATTTCCAAGGGCAGAAGGAGCGGGAGTGGCTGTCACAGATTCTCGTGACCATGTCTCTTTGCAGGGGCTCTGTGAAAAGGCTGATGGCCAGCTCCTGAGGCGACTTAATGAGAAGGGGTAAAAACAAAACCAATAATCTTTCTGTGAGAATCTTCTATGATGACCTAGGGTTCATTTGAGACATCTAGTAGACTTTCAGTTAAAGTGACTTTTACTTCCTCATAAGACTTCAGAGAAGATTTTCCTCTTTTAACCCATTTATTGCACAGCAGGTTCTTTTAACTCTCTACTAACTATGGAACTTTTGGTAAGTAGGCCAGATGTTAAATTGTGTGTTCTCTACACTCTAAAACATGCCAAGGAGGGGGAATCCTATGAGTAGTTAGTACACATGTAAGACATCTATGATTTCTTCTGTCAGTGCTCAGATAATATATGGCATATAAAATTGATTCTATAATGTATAAAATTTAAACGTATGCTTTGAGGTAACTAGAGAAGGCCAAAATCTGCTTCCATACAGGTTTTGAGATGTGTGTGAGTCACAGGGAGGACTGGGCCAAAACCTTCACTCTTTTTCCTTTGTAATATGATTTTCCTGAATCTTAACTCTTTTTACATCTCTTTTTACAGAACAAGACAAAAAAAAAAAAAAGCTTGACCTTTGCTATTTACCTGACATAAAATATTTTAACTACTTACAATGTTGTCATGCTACATAGCTTCACATTGTACTTCATGATTATTCCATTATTTCATTTTTGACTTAATTTCATTCTGTGGGAAATGTTGGCCAATGCTCCACCTGCCACAGACTCTCTTTGCCTGCCTCCTTCCTTTATAACGCCGAGTCCCATAGTCACTGAGGGTGTGGACAAAGTGTTGAGTTAGATCCAGCCACTTCCTGTTCCATGACCCTCCCCTCCTCAGCCTCTCATACCTCTGTCAGTGTTGTGAACTTTATACCTTTATAAGACAAAGTTTTGTACTTCTAATACATACAATTATCATAAAAGTTTTTCTCAGATGTTTAAGGAACTGAAGGCACTTGAGGCCCGTGGTATTCCCCTGGTCGTTGGGAGAAACTATGCTGGCAGACAGAGACAGAAAGTGCCTTCTGTGAAGGTAGACATCACATCCCACTCACTTCTGGATTGCCATGTTCAGAGCCTGGCACACGGACACACACTCAACAACTGTCTCAGGATTTGGACAAAGGCCATTTGCAGTCCTGTCTATGATCATTTCTTGCTGTAGAACTTGGATCACATTTTGTAGTCTTCAAGAACCTGAGTTCTAAACCTAAACAAATAGTGCTAAAAAGTTCCAGCATCTTTTGGCATCAGACTCTACCTAGATTGACCCCCTTATACTAAAATAGGAAAATTTCTTAATTCTATGTATTTATCTAAAAGAAACATAAAACAGATTTTTCAGTGTGTCTGTATCTCCAGAGATTATAAGATTAAACCATTGCCTTGTGAGTAATCTGTATAAAACCACTATTTAACATTATATCTAAAGACTTAATCTTCTTGATATCAATCATCTGCAAGTTTAGAAAAAAGTATTTTTTCTAGCTGTTTAACATATATGAATACAAACTCAGAAACCCAAATCCCCTTCTGTGTGAGTACGATGATCCTATCAGCTGTGGATAAACAACTCCAGGGGATGAATACATCTTTAATGACTCATCTCCAATCCAAGAAGAGGGCCTCTGATTTTCAAATGTTAAGCTGAACGATTCTGCTCCGAACCAAGGCAAAAATCTGTGACTTGCGTGTGAGCTTCATAGGGACTTAGATGTTTGTGAAATACATATTCTACAAAAGTTACAGTGTCTCTGTTATAGAGGCTAACCAGCGTGAGGGTGAGAGAAACAGGGCACACACATTAAAAAGTAATTGACTACTTTGTCCAATAAAAAGCTCCTTCCATCCACCCTCCTATTGAGAATCTCATTGATTGCTTGGCTGTTTCTTCTCATAATTGGATTTGGTCATAGACTTAGAAAACTGGTATATTATTTTTAGTAGCTTTAACTTAATGGGGTTTGTTAAGTGAGTCCTATTTTTACATAAAAAAGAGCACTTTGCTAATCAATGTAATCCAGGGTAGGTTATACAATGGATACACAGAGATGATACTTCTAGGAAAAAATATATGTTAAGTATTAACCAACATTTTGTTGTCCTTCCAGCTGATGAATTACTGTAATCTTTTTCTTTTATTAATTCTCAATTTATATTGTCACTGTTTTTTTTTTTAAAGCAATTAGGAGGTGATGTCAACATTGTGTTCAACATTTGCTAATTTGTAAGCTGGTAATAGCTTATACACACTAGGGCGCTGTTTTAAGGATGGCCTGAGAGATGAAACACTGAAGAAGAAAACTGTTACAATTTGTGTGAACTTGAAATGCAACATGGTAGCGTTATTTATGGCAAAACAGATAGTCCAGTATTTATTTAGAAATTTTAAATTTTTCTCTGGAATCCTCAGAGTATCCGCAGCAGGCTGGAGTTCAGTTAGTCCATATTTGCTTATTAGAATTTGAAAATGAAAGGCTCATGTGCTTGACCCTTTGAGTTCCAGCTGGGGGCACTCTTTTATGAAATGATGGGGTTTTAGGAGAAGGAGCATGGTTAGACTGAATGACAAGGAAATGACCCATGGAGGATGGGTCTCAAGAGCAGCAGTCCAGTCCTGCTTCAGGCAGAGCTCTCTTGGGTTTGCGATCTACCAAGATGTGAACAGGCTACACTACAAGCTCCTACTGCCAGGGACCTAGTCCTCCCAGCCAACAGGCCTTCCATGCTAGGACATTTTATTCCCCTTGAACTGTGAGCTAAATAAAGCTCTCTTTCCCTGCAACTGCTTATATTGTTTCTTTTGACACCCCACCCTTCAGCCTCATGTTTCTTCCTGGCTACTCTTACCCTTCTCTTCAATTCTGCTGGCCACAAACAGTAAAGAAAACAGCAGTGAACTTGAATCCAGTTGAGGAATAAGAGAAGGTTATGTCCAAGTGAGCAAAACAGCTCCCCAGAATCCCAGTTCTTAATTCAGAGCACTTCTCCCCAAGTGACCTGGATTTGAGGCTGGTGGGCAGTGCACACCCCACCTCTGTGGGCGAGGAGCCCTGTGAGGTTTTGCTGCCCCCACCAGCAAATGTCTCGGTGCCTCTGTGTCACAAGCAATTTGTTTCTACCGTCTTCTGAATCAGGAGCCTAGGGAAGACGTCCACACTCATTAGCCATGAAAGGAGTTGATTGTCCGAAGTGTTTTACCCTCTTTCTACTGAGATATACTCATTAAAGACACAGTGATCTAAACTGTGTTGTTTTTCCCTCCTTGTTTTCCCTATTCTCTAACAGGAACTGTGGATTAGTGTTAGGATCATTCCTCTTGAATGAAAAGGGCCTTGCAAGTTCTGGTAGCTCAGTTATGACACTTGGGTGTGGCGTGACCAAGGTAAGGGAGGTACAGGAATGTGGCCTGTAACTGGTTCACGTCTCTTTGCCTCTCTCCTTCACCTGTTTTTCCCCGTAATTGCTGCAAATCCTATTGTGATGGCTTCCTATATGCCTCTAACAATGTCCCTCAAAGTAGAATTGCAGCGGGTAGAAGAGGGTTTTATAATCCCGGGGCCATATTCTGTGCTCAGAAGGTCGAGGAGTTTGCCAAGGAACAGACCTTGCTCCATAATACTCAGTTTATGGCTGTGCTGACTAAATAGCTGGCCAAGACTTCAAAAGACTCTCTCTGTGAATCCCTGAGCATCCTGCTTCTTAGCACACAGGGGAAAACAGTAGAATCCTGAGCAGTTCCTGGCAGAAGAAGATGACCAAGTAAGTAAAAAATAAAGTACAGTTGATGTTGACTTCTGGCCTTCACACACACACACACACGGAATATCAGGAACTTGGTTTTAAATTCCCTGTAAGCCAAGAGCTCACAGTGAAATCTAGGACATTTATGATCTTCCAGTCTATGTCAGGAATTGTCTAAATGTCGTCTCGTTCTAACCTCATGATTGATATCACATTCAAGTCGCAGATGAGAAAACAGGCTTAGAACAGTCACATACTTAACATAGCATGATGTGATTAGAATACTGTAGAGCTTTGAGTGTTCAAGTGAGTATACAGGGAAGACATACATCTTCTCTTTGTTCCTAGGCTGGCCCATCATAACAGAATGTTTTCCAGCTCTTTGAAAGGAGACAGGCAGGATAGGCTAAAGTGAATTTTTAGTTTTAACTGACATTCAATTTATACTTATGGAAAATAACATCATTTATAATTTGATGCATGTATACAAAGTATAAAGACTGTCTTAGAATTCTTCACCCTTCTGCATTAGACTGAGTCTTAGAAGTCATCTGCAGTTCAAACGCTAGATCTGAAGTCTTAGCTACAGCTCTGTGACCTTTGAATTTTAATTCAGACTTGAACTTGAGAGCACAGAGCTTCATTCCATGCACAAGTGAGGGTTATCCAGAATCCAAGGAGTTGGTGCGTCTTCCCCAGGGAAAAGTAGGAGACACAAGTCTCTGAAACCTCCATCTAGCTACAGCAATGCATATTCTTTGTTTTGTCTCAGAGAGAATCCCTTTGCTAATGATCATAACTGGCAAATAAGTGGCAAATAATTAAGAAAAATGCTTAACTAGATATGAACACCAAAGAAACAGGGTCAAGAAACTAACATGTATTTTCGTACTAGTAAGGAAGGAGACTCTGTTCAAGCTCAGGAAAAATGTATAAATACTACTCTTTCAAGATGAGGTGAACTAGGATAATGTGGTTGAGCCTCACAATTTTGTGGGAACATGGGGAGTCAGAGGGTGAAGAAAGGTCAGAGGCCTGGTAGTTAGGTGGTCTAGCTCTGCTTTCTAACGTGTGTGCTCACTGGCAGTGCCAAGATCTGAGCTAATAAGAACGATGACAAAAGCAGTGATGATTGCTTGGCTCACTGAACTCTGCTCAGCTTTATGTTTAGTTTAGGACCTAGAAGAGCCTCATCAAGTTAGTATTATTTGTACTTTTTCATGATTAAGAAACTGAAGGGAGGGAATTTAATTAACCCACCCAAAGTAACAAAGTACTTAATTTCAGAATATAGTTCTGAAACTCTAACTGATGGCATGGTTTCTTATATTCTTGTGGGTTTCCAAAAGTTCTGGAGAGGAGGAAAGAATTCATGACATTGTGATGACTTGCAAGGCCTAGAACAATCTGAAATAAAGCATGAAACACAACTCAGAAGCATAATTTGCTACAAAACCACAAAGAAAGCATTGTTGGATCTTTCCCAGATGTTTAAGCAACTTGTGCTATTCTTAGTGGCATGAAAAAGAGTCTAAGTTTTCCAGTTTTAAGCTTTCTAGGTTGTTGGGGTCTAGTCAGACATGTATAATTACTGTTACTAATTTGTGCAGAGAAAGAAATTCCAGTTACCCTGGGGTTTCATCTAGGCAGTCTGGGCAGTTAACAACTCTGTCTCATCTCCTAGAGCAAGAGAGATGGTCATGGTCATGGTTTTGGTCATAGTTGTGGTCATGGTCATGATTCTGGTCTTGGTCACTGACACGGTCATGGTCATGGATATGGTCACGATATGGCCATAAACATGGTCATGGTCATGGATGTGGGCAGAGTCGTGGTCATGATCTTGGTCATAATCACAGTCATGGTCACAGTTGTTGTGGTAAGGTTGTTGATATTCTCGTGATCAAGAAGATTTCATTTACTAAGAAAACTTGATTAAGTTTGTCTTCATAAGAAATGACTCCATTGGCTTTTAAATAAAACAAAGTAACAAAATTCACAGCATCTCAGTTCTTTAAAAATCTTTTATGAAATTTAACAGTGCCATAATATTCAAACCCAATAGCAGTATTTTGACCACAGTCAGAGCCAGACTGCTGAGAAGTCTAAAAATTGCTATTAGCCTGGCCCCCTCAAAGATTTCCTTCCATTTAGTTTTATATTTGTCCCATTTGCTCAGATTTTCAGTCCACTTGATCCTTCAAGAAGGAAATAAAGGGGATGTTGGAATAACAATTTTCAATATCCAGATTCTAAACACATCAGCCTGCTACAGACAGACTTCAAATCCAAAGCATTCCTGGAATCCCATGTTAATTACCACATTATCAAGTCCTGGAAGGACTGTGAGCTATTGAATAAGGATTCTGGGTAACTTGATTCCCCTAATGAACTGGAGCCACCCAGACAATGGAATGAAAAGGCCTGTAGCCAGTCTGGGCTGCTGCCTCTCACCCCCACTGTCTCTGAGTCTTGGCCTCTCCTAGGCTTGGCACATGGCCTGTCCTTTCCTACTGTCAGCCTCTTTCTTAGTGCTTTTGGCACAACCTTGTCCAATCTCTTTACTTGACCTCATGTTGCCACTGGCGCTGCAGAGTTTGCTTGCTCAGCATCCCACTGCCTTTGAATCTGTTGCAACTGCATTATGCACCCGTGTTGTCAATGGCCTCAAGGTCTCCCACTGCTTTCATATGTTTCCTAGACTACGGCGATGCTCACCAGGAGAACCCAGGCAGTGCCCCTTGGCTCATTTGTTGCTAGGTGAATCTGGATCTTTACAATTTAGGATCGCCATCCCATCTAACTTACCATTGGAGGCTAAAGCCTTCGGTTAGTTCTTACAACTTCCTGAACATATAAATTCCTTGAGGGTTTAGGTCAAGTGAAGATTTTGATTCAGCACATCTGAGGTGGGCTTGGGATTCCCTCAGTTTTATAACTTCCTAGGGGATAGCGATTCTGCTAGTCCACGGACTGCGTTTGAATAGTGATTCTCTAGAAGGGAGGTTTATTCCTAGCATCTTCACATTCCTGCCATTTCATCCCTACCATGCTGCCTGCTTGGGGATCCCTTCTACTTATGAGTTAATGAAGACCTCATGAGGTGTGAAATAGTCCCTGGTACCAAATGCCTGCAATTTGGGCCAGGGTTTCTCAATCTGATTACACTTGGTGTTTGGGGGAGAGGACTCACAGCAGGGGCTGCCATACTGCGAGCTGTAAGTTAATTATCAGCACCCTTGTCCTCCCTCTACTATGAATGAGCAGCATTCCTATATCAGCAACTAGCAAAACTATCTCCCCAAGTTGTCACGTGTCCAGTGAGGGACAAAATTACCTCTATTTGAGAGCACAGGTATTGGGTAAACACAGACATGAATAATAAATTAATAACTACAATAAAGGTTCAAGTTACAGAAGCTGTGTACACATTATTCACGAAATGAGGTGATTAATATTTCAATAGATGATGAGCATTTGGCACATGCTAAGTGTCCAAGAAAAGTTTGTTATGAATGAATGAACTGCCAACGTCCTTACATTGCCCAGTTATCGCAATAATTTATTTTTCTGGCCAGAGCCCCAAAAAGTATTATGACAAAGGGTATCTTTATATTCTGCATGTCAGTATCTAACTACTTACCGGACATATTTACTAAATGTTCTACAAGAAGAAGAGGAAGCCTTTTCTTCTTAAAGAAGAAGTCAAATGAAATATGGATATTTGTAAGAAAATGTGGTACTCAACAGTTGTTTTCAAAGGCAGTCTGCACTAGTCTCCTTGGCCTCAGTATCACACTCATGTTAGATAATGAAAAAAGGAAGCATGTGTACATATAACTAACTGTAAGTGGTTTCAGATGGCAAGGTGCATTTCATTGCTTGGCACATTTTAAATTCGTGGTTCTCAACAGTTGCGTCATGTTCCCTGCAGGCTTTGTGGTCACGAGGGCATGAGGGCATTGCCAAGACACTATTCTGGGGTGCTCAGGCACCATATACCTAATTATGTATAGATCATGTATAAATGTACTAATATATGTGTGTGTATATATATATGTGTGTGTGTGTGTGTACGTGTACATATATGTACATGATGTGTGTACATATATGTACATATATAACATGTACATATATGTGTACACACACACACACACACACACACACACACAATGTATAAATCATACAAAAACTGGGCAAGCAGGTAAATTGGAATCTTGAGCAACAGGCAAACCAGGCAGTGTGTGCAAAGAAAGGGGGAGATGCACCAAGGAGATGAAGAACAGAAGGTATCTTAGAGTCCTAACATTAGACAGCAGGACAAAGATAAGAAAAAATGTCATCCTTTGCTCTTACACAGTGGAGGGCAGGATGAAAATCTTCGAGTGATTTATCTTAACAGGGAGGCTGAAATAGAGAAGACTCTGCCTTCAAGGTAGAACAAAGGGCTAAGACTGAGGGATACAATGGTGGAAGGGTATTTGAGGACAAAGAAGGAGAGGAATGCAGAAGGGGGTACATAGCATGAAACAGTCCAGTGCAAACTTTTAGGCATGTACTTGCTAAGTGTTATTATTCCCTAACCTTTTATAACTGGAAGCCAAATAGGCCCACAGAGAATGTTCTTGGAAATATATGGCAACTGGGCAGAAATCCCCATGGTTGCTAAAGGAAAGTGTGACTCTTGTTCCTGTGGCCAGAGTCAGGAAGCCTTTGCCCAAGATACGGGAGTGCTTTCCTTTCTTTCTGAATACAGTTTATTAATTAAGCCACAGTGTCAATTCTTGCACATGAGCAGAAAGGAATAAACCAGAAGTCAGGGCCAACCCCTCGGAAGGAACTTTTCTCCTCCAATTTTCCTTCCTGGAAAATGGGGAAGTTACGTTTTTCACTGATCTGTGCTGAAGGAGTACTGTGGAGTAATGAGGCACTTACTCCCCAACTTTGATTCTTTAATAGTAATGTTGCATTCCAGAGGCTTATTTTGCTCTAGTCAATACATTGAAAATATCAACATTTAAAGGATTTTCCCATTGCTAAGAATACATACCTACACTTTCGTGTTCACGGGGGGCACAGTTCACAACAGCAAGGAGGCTGAAGGAAGTATCCCTCAGCAGATGAGTCGGTATATACCACATGGGGAAGAAATTTTATAATATGCTACAACATGGAGAACTTTGAAAGAAGGAAGTCACAGAAACACAAATATAGTTTGACTCCACTCAGTAGAAGACACAGATTCACCAAATTCAGGGGAACAGAAAATATTAAAAATAGGAAAAATCCTACCATAGTAAGCCAAAACCTTAAAATAACAACCTGTATAGGTTTCAGTTTTAGGAACTGACTGGGAAGCCTTGCTGGGTCAGCTTTCTCTGCATAGGAAGACAAGAGTCTTCTTAGCACAAATTTCTGGTCAGGTAGCACACTCTGTTGACCTAAATTAAGCAAATTTGTAAGTGCCAGCTGAGGGCTCTCCTCCCATGTTCTATATGGCCTACGTCTTTTAGTTACGTGGGATAATAGCAAAGGAACCGGAAACCCTCCAGAGACCTGAAGACTGTGTTAGCTGGCTGGGCATCACTCATTTGTGATAATGAACCATTCCCCTCAGCCACCGCTGCAGACAGTTTCCAATATGACATCATTAAGAACAGGAAAAGGCTGAACGGAGTCAGAACAATAAAGCAAAAAAAAGTTTCAATGAAAACAAACAGTATCCAACGCGGTTTTGTTCCCCACCGAAATAACCCTCATAGTAGCCTTAAAAACAAACCATGAGGGCAGTTCTGTTCCCTACTAATATACTCATTGGCCCTGTGTGCATGGTACCTGCTTGTAGCCAATTTCTAGAGGAGACAATGCCTCAACCTTTGCTATACTGACACTATCTTAATGACCCTTCCTATTGGGAAAGGAGCATGGATCTAACCGGAATGATATGAACCTGATAGTACAGAGAGCTGCGTGAACTGCACAAATAAAGGCCCTAGACCCCCTTCTGCTACACGATTATCCTAGCTAGGAAAGTCTGTGCTCCAGCTCAGATTTTTCTGCAAGTGATGAGACTGAGCTAGACACCTTTCAGATCTACTGCTGTGAGATAGGATATCTGAAGAGGTGATGGGAAGTAAGGGATCTTAGTTTGGATGAAGCTGGGCCTGTCTTGCTGCCAAGAAATGTGAGGAAGGAGCTTGGGTAAGTTACTCTTAGGTGATATTCTAATATTTTGAGCCGGCAGACCCTCTGGGAATCAACACCAACATCTCAGTCTTGTTCTTTCCAACGTGAGCAGAAGGAATTTCTCAGATGGCGAAAAAGAAATCAAAACAAAATCAAAACAAACCTCTAAAGGAATACCAGGCTCACAATTAGTTCCGCTAGTGGCTCAGTCCTGCGGGGGGAGGAGTCAGGTAGACGCCATGGAGATCAGACACCTGGCTGATTAGCTCCACTGAGGATGCTGCTGCATAGGGCAAGGCTTTGTCATCTCCTCTCTTTGAAGCAGTGTCTTCTCTGGGGGCCTTTAAAAATAGACGGGCTCTCAGCAGTTGGAGAAGACACAACATCAATCTTCCTGGAGTACTGAGTACATACGAAGATGACCTTTCATCACCCCGAACTATTTGGGGCACTGGATTCTGTGTCTGTGTGGGCTTTCTAGCTAATATGATGTATTGAAATTTATGTTCGTTCAACTTAAAACTCCTAAATACAGAAAGTGTCCAGCTGAGTCAAGCTGCAAGTAAAATAGTGTCTGCGAGTGTTCTAGTTTGCTCCATACACTGTTGCTGTGATAAAGCGCTGAGCAGAAGCAATGTGGGGAGGAAAGGGTCTATTTGGCCTTGCTGAGTTCACAGTCAGTCACTGAGGGAAGTAAGGTCAGGAACTCAAGCAAAGGCAGAGACAGGAGCAAAAGAGGAAAGCTGCTTACTGAGTTTTCTTTTTTTTTTTTTTTCCCTGTGCCTTGCTCAGATTGCTTTCTTACACAACCCAGGATCACCTGCCCAGAGGTAGCTCCGCCCACAGTGGGCTGGGCCCTCCCACATCAATCATCCATCAAGAATATACCCACAGACTTGCCCATAAGCAGATCATCATTCCTGATTTCCTCCTCCCAGGTGACTCTAGTTTGTGTCAAGTTGACGAGAAACTAACTAGCACAGTTAGTAGAATTGAAACTGGTTTTGTTACATATTTTTACTGAATTTAGTCTTTGAGGGGGCAGATACCACTGTGACTATGCTTCAGGCAAAATCTTGTTCCTTTCATATTTACCTACTTAGTCAAGATGCATTTTAAATATTATACACAACATCTACACTTTTCCACACAGGTATGAAGTTTGCAGGCATTTGCTGCTATTAATTCCACAGGGATCTGGAGACCTCTCCCTAGGGAAAATACTTCAGCACTCAGATGAAGCATACCCATTTGAGACTACAAGACCTTCCTGATGTTCACTATCTCCCTAAAATACTGAAATATTGCCAAATGTCTAATCCACTCCTGTTGTATACGTGAACAATTACGTGAATATTTTACATAATGACTTATTTTAGGAGATATATTTGTGTAGGATAAAATCCTCTAGCATAGTATGTGATAACTTTGCTCCTGATTTCTTTTTCTTGACATAAAACTTTCAAGTTTATCCACATCATAGCAGGCACAATTAGGCATGAAGCTTTCAAGCAACTCTAGTATACAAAGCCCTTGGGTACTGAAGTGGCATGAGCCCAAACCTGTCTTTGTGTTGAACACTAGATGCCATGATCGCAAAGGCATACTTACTGTGTAGTTAAGGGTGACTGTAACCAAAAGGAGTTGGGTAGATACAGTCAGAGATGGTAGACTGCAGGAAACACACTCAAGAAACAGATCACAATGAGGGATATAGGAAAGAAAAGGCACGGTAATTACTGGTTGACCAAATACGAGAGGGAAAAATTAGAGTAAGATAAGGCTAGTGGCCAAAGATGCAGGGCAAGTAGCCTAGGACTGAAGAACTTGGTTCAATAGCAGCAACCTTGACTGAGGACATGCGCATTCAGACTATCAGAACCATGGAACACCCAGTTGAGAAACCTTGAAGCTGTCTCTCCAGCTCTATGATTTTGAAGGTGAACACTCTGAATTTAGAAGGTTAATAGAGCTCCCCAGGCCTACAAACCTTAGCCTCAGCAAACTTCTACTTTTAGTAGCATCCATCTCAGCTAATGGCCATAGCCCGAGAGGTCATAGGTTCTCACCAAAGTACACTTTTGGAATTACTCCCTCTTACACTGACATGCTGTGCAAAAGCCAGCTGAAAGTCTTAGATATTTTTTAATTAGCTTAAAAGTTTGATGATCCTTTGGCTTAATGTATATGTAGGATGAGTGTGCTCAGAGGCCAGAGGAGGATATTACACTGGCCTCCTATTTCTCTCAATGAATTGGGAGTAAGGCTGGCAGCCAGGAAGCCCCAATAACAACACTCTGTTTTTGTTGCCTTTCCTGACACAGTGCTGGGATTGCATGTATGATTGCAGACACACCTAGCCTTTAACATGAATGCTAGGATCTGAACTCAAGTCTCTATGCTTACACAGAAAGGTCTCTTACTGGTTGAAATGTCTGCCTGGCACCATTTAACATAATACTTATGAGTTAATCATCTAAGCACTTGGGATTCCTTCTTTTACTTTCAAATACATGTAAACTTAAATTTAAAATTTCAGATCCATAGACTACTATCAATCTATAGGTTTAGAAATTGAGAGCTATGATTGAAGTCCCTAACAGGTCAGGTCAGTTAAGGAAAAAGGCCTAATTTTATACTGTGATTAGAATAATGATTCCTAGAACCAGCACCTATCATTCGATGTCCCTGGAAAAGTTTCTAGTATTCAACACATTTGTAAAGTTGTCAGTTAAAATTAACAGCTATTGCTCTTAAATAAATGTCTGCTTTAGTTATTCTATGGAAGACCATAGACCATGTTTCTTCACAAAAAATAAACAGAAATTTAAAAAAAATAGACCAAATCTTGTTAAAATTAGAAAACAAAAGAATGGAAAGTAGGAATTGAAATGATGGTATATTTATTGACTTAGGTAAAATGCTGAGAATCAAAGCTTATAAAAGAGATTTTAAATTTTGATGTTTTTTAATCTTACAAGTATATAAGACAATGCTATTAAGAAAACCCTATGGCATGGGGATGAAGAGATGTTCCATTGGTTAAAAACACTTCCTCTTCTTGTAGAGGATCTGTGTTCTGTTCCAAGTACTTATGGTGGCCAGCTCACACCTGCCTGTAACTCCAGCTCCAAGGAGATCTGGCACTCTGAGCAACATGGGCACTTGCAATTACACACACACACACACACACACACACACACACACATGGGTTGGAGAGAGAGAAAAATATAATCCATAAATTTCAAGGTAATTTTAAGGATAGACTTCTAATTTCAAGATCAATGGGACATCTACACTATAAAAATGTAAGAGAAAGCTGAATACCAAACTGATTGAATACAGGCAGAAGCTTCTGCTTGTAGATTAGAAATCCCAGCAGGTCATGTGATCCACTGAGCCTTATCATTTGTAACAAATGACAGGTGTATTGTTTGGCATCTTATGTTTATTAGTAGCTATTCTCATCGACTAGCATCTGTCTAATGCCTTCATGCCTTCTATCAGCTTTGCTGAGGCACCAATCTCATACAATAACCTGAACATATTTAAGGTGTGCAGCATCATAAACCTGGGAGGTTTCTATTTAAGATGCAGTGATATTTCACTGTGGCTTTAATTTACATTTCCCTGGTGCCTAATGATGTTGAGCATCTGTTCATGTGCTTATTTGGTAACTGCATATTTTCTGTAGCGAAGTGTCTCCTCAAATCTCTTGCCAGTTCCATGGTGTGTTTTCTTAATTGTTGAGTTTGGAGTGCTTGCTATGTATTCAGGATAGAATTTTTTTTTTTTTTTTTTTTTTTTGCTCGAGCTATGATTTGCCAGTGTTTTCTTTTGGTCTAGCTTGTCTTTTCATTCAGGTCTAGATTGTTATCAAATTTTAAACAGCATATTTCTGATGAGTTGTCCAAGAAATCTTTGACTGACTCCCTAAAGATTTTTCTTCTCTTCTTCTAAATGTTTTGTTGCTTAGATTTTATATTACAGAGCAGATGAATCTTGTATTAATTTTTGTATACTCTGAAGTATGATTTTTCATATGGGTAGCCAATATTTCTATCAACATTTATTTTTCTTTTAATTGCATTTGCATTTTCATAAAAATTGAATAAAAATCAAATCGAGTCTTGAGGGTTGACTCAACTGTACCTAGCAAGGCTAATTCCTCACATCACAAAAAATACAAAAGACCCACCATAAATCCTCATTAGTGGATCAACTGAAAAACACTTTGTTGTACTTTATTTTAGCTTTCTATGTTCCTGCCACTACCACACGATCACAATTACTCTACACATAAGTTTTGAAATCAGGTTGTGACATTATTCTAATAATCCTCTTTTTTTTTCAGATCTGTTTTACCCATTCTAGATCCTTATTTGGATAGCAAGGCACTGAGTAGAAAAATACTTTGACAAACACTTATTAATATTGTTCAAAATTTTTCAGGATATGCTTGCAGCCCTGAGAACACCACCTTGGACTGAAGGAAATAAGGAAATGTATTCTTTTCATTAGAAATTATGAATTTCAGTTGACAAAAGTATTACACCTGCTTTGTTTCTACATACTCGAATCTAGTTGGGTTTGTTCTGAATTAAGATTTAGAAAAGAGATTAAACTGGAGTGAACTCTTTAACATTCATATGGAGCTGAAAAATGTTTCCCGAAATCATAACATTTACTTGAAGAGCAGAGAACTTGTCAAAATAAGGCAGATTAAAAAACAACTGGATCACCTGGACAGTGGTGTCACTGTCCTGTCCAAACTAAACTTTCTAGAATATTCATCTAATAAACCCAGAGAGTAATCACGTTTGGAAGTTTGTTTCCAGGAACAGGTCCCAGAGATATGAATTTACTTGAAACTTTCCTTAGTTCTTTATAGCCTTTGGCACAGTTAGGATTCATTAAGAAACAAAAGGAAGGGAATATCCAAAGGGTTCTATCAGAAACTATACTTCTCACTGGGCTGTATTATGTATGATACCAGAACCTGGGCACACAACCAAGACCATGCAATTACAGTGCCCCCCCCAAGACAATTTTACTCCTTACATGTAGAAAATATCTGATATTTTTACTATCAACAAATGTTCCACTGACACAACATAAAACCATCTCGTTTCTCAGAAGCTCCAACGTGAGTGCATGTTGTCAGGACAGCTTTTGTAGGTGTGTAAGGTACACGCTGCAGAAAGAGGAGCTAGGTTGTTCTGACATGGTCAATAAAAACATTTTGATCTATGGATTATGACAAGTATAATTCTGAGCAATTCTGTACTTTTCTTCAAAATTTGAGAATATAAGAAGAGATAAAAGTTGATTTGCCACTTAAATGGTGGTAGGAAATAATGCACAATAAGAAAGTCTATTTGAATAATTCCAGAAAGCAAAGCATTGTCTCAATTAAAGAAGCATGAATAGATTTCAAGAGATAATGGGAAGAATTCAATTTTTCTCTCCTAATTTCAATATTGAATATGAATATAGAATTTAGTTATATATTTATGATTACTTTTTCTTTTTAGTTATTTGTATGTGTGTGTGCCTGTTGTATAGATTTGTGCTCATGAATGTCCTGTAGCTGGAGTTTCTTGTGGTTGTGAACTCTACAATATGAGTGCTGGGAACTTAACTGTGGTTCTCTGAAAGAGCAACATGGACTCTTAACCCCTGCACTCTTCTTCTAGCCCCAGACAGTAAGTTTTATATTTTTAAAAAGTCTGCTTGGTTTTTTTATAAGTATAAAAATTACAATTTTTTTTTTTGCTTCAGTGTGACAAAATTTTAGCTGAGATGATTTACAAGGGATATTTTCCATCCTTTAATTTTGATTTTATCTTTTGAAATGAAGTTAGTATGAATGCAGAGAGAGCAATTAATGAAGAAAATTTCTATTTCCATCAGCTAAATAGTCACAAAGAGTTTTGAAACTAACTCACGACAAAAGTCTGAATTGTTTCATGAGTCATATAAGAATTTCAAATAAAATTGCACATGACTACATATATGTATTTAAATGTTCATTGCTATTCAACTGTGTCATAAAATGGAATTTCTACTGCTATCTGCTTATTACAGTATTATGAGGCCATTATTTTAACTAATTGATCACTTTAGAATAAAAAGTCTTTTGATACAGTAAATAGCTGGATTGATATTCCTGTGTGCAGGAGACTGTTGCTGATGATGCTGAGGGTGCCAGAGAGATTAAACAGATGCAAGTGAAATATACTGTAATCAGTGTTAGTGTAGAAATCATTTCAGGGCCAAATAAGATGTTTCTGAAATCAACATGCAACTGCACATTAACACAAAAGATATTATTCAAGTGAACTTATTGCACTCAATTATTTTAGAAAGAATAAAGCTTCCATTTTAGATTTGGTAAAGACTTTTTATACCTTGATGGTGCCACACACCTTTTGTAATCCACTTGTGAACGTTTATGAGTTAAGTCAATTTGAAGAAAATTTCCAGGAACAAAAAAGAGTGTTTGATAGACAAATTTGAATAAATAAAATAAAATTAGAAAACAAAAGATGAGAATACCAAACACCAGATCAAGAATACCAGACCACACATGTAGGTGGAGGGGAGAAGGAGGGAGAGAAAAAGAGAGAGAGAGAGAGAGAGAGAGAGAGAGGGAGAGAGAGGGAGAGAGAGGGAGAGAGAGAGGGAGAGAGAGAGGGAGAGGGAAAGAGGGAGAGAGGGAGAGAGGGAGAGAGGGAGAGAGAGGGAGAGAGGGAGAGAGAGACCTTGTTGGTTTGGTCATCCTTTATTTTAGAACCTGAATTGAATTTTTCTCTGAATCTGCAGGGAAATTTCCCCTAAATCTACCCCCATACACTTTCCAAATACATTTATAAAACTATATTGGATTGATGAGTTAATCCCTTGAGTTTACTTATAGTCTCCTGGCTAATTACTCCTTGGAATCCTGTGACTTCCTACTGAACAGATAAGGCTAACCAAACATTCTCAACTGACAGACCATTGACTTCTGATCCCGCCCTGATCCTTCTCTAGTACTTGTGTGGGTATTTGAATACAGTTTGGAGAAATTCTAAAACAATAACATGAATTAATTTTTTTCAGATTTTCACACTCTAACTCAATGAGAAAAAATACTAGAAGATTCTGCTCAGCATAATTCAGGGAAAGACTAAACATAGAGACCACTTGTGTGGAGAAAGATAAACATGACATGTACTGCTGTAAGCCAAGTAAGAGCAGACTGGGAAGAACATTTGGGAAATCTACCTCAAAGTGACAGTGAGAGCTTCTGTTAGCTGGTTCTATGTGTTGCACACAGACATAAGATCTCTATGTTATTTTACATTAAATTATACTGCTTGAACAGTCCAATAGTGTGCTCCAAGTAAATATACAATGACACCCATAGAGAAAGCAACACAACAAGTACCATGTGTAGAGGTGGAAAATAGGTAACTTAATAAATCACTCTTTTTTTTTTTTTAAACTAGCCAGGGGTGGACACATGATCAATCAAGGATGAGAAGTGTGAACTTTGAGGGAACAAACATTTGGAAAGATGAAAATATGTCTGGAAGTCACTGCTTTCAGACTTGGAGATGCATGTCTCTCTGTTCTACTGCTGAATAATATAGTATCTAAATATTAGGGTTTGAGGAATACTACATTAATATGCAGTAGTAGTTAAGCTGGACTGCCTCAATCTGCATGTCAGCTCTGGTTTGGGTTATCGTATTTAACTGTCTCTGTGTCTTCCTTTTCTCACTGACATCAAGGGGATAACAACAGGGCCTCATTTTTAGTGATCCTTGCATAGACGCTTAAACTACGTAGCTCAGTGCTAACACTCTGTGGAGCAAACACTCCACAAATATTACCCTTATTGACATTGTGGACATCGTCACCATCTTAAGGATCCTGAAGACCAATTTCCTAATCCATAAAATACGGTCGGTACAAGTAACTTCTAAGTGCTGCTACGGAATAAGGATTTGAATTTAGACAGTTTAAGGCTGGCGCCTGTGGGAGAAATGACCATGTGTTAACAACAGCTTTTCAACACATCTGGCAGTCCCAGTACGTGAGTTACTTTCCTGGTAGCTATGAGTTGGCAGGAAATATCAGACAAGAAGCGTCCTAAGGAAGGAGGGGCTTATTAGCTCATGGTTGGAGGCATGTAGTCCACCATAGCAGGGAAAGCCTGGTGAGGGAGCTGCTCACACTGTACCCACAATCAGGAACTACAGAGATGAATGATGGTGCTCATGATGCTGCCTGCTTTTTACTCTTTTTATCTGGTTTGACTCCAACCCACAGGACATTGCCATCCCATGTTCACTGTAGGTCTTTCTGCCTCAGTTAATGCTCCCTGAAAACATTCCCCACAGACACACCCAGAGGTGTGTCTCCTGGCTGCTTCCAGATTTGGTCAAGTAAACAATATGAAAGTTAGTTTCTATTTCATGTCTACCCTGGTGTGATCTGGTGTGATCAGTGACAAGTCTCGCAGTCTGTGAACTTGAACCTGGTTTTGTCTTCACAGGGACATCTGTGATTGCTAACCATTTATTGAATTATTGGTTTTATCAGGCCCTAGGTTGCTCTGGAGTGATGCTGTTTGGTGAACATTCTGAGAATAGACGCTATTACACTGTGAGGTGGAGAACACAGAAGGGTCATTCTCAGGCTCCCTGAGAGAGAACTTTGGAACCCTCAGCACTTTCACACGCAGGTTCAGAGAACTTTAAGGCAAAGTCTTTGGGAGAGGATCCTACTTAATGATTTTCTTTTCTAGAGGAGTGAGAGAGGCTAAAATTCCTTCATACACGCAGGAGTCAGTCCTTTGGAAGTCAGAGGTAGATCAGACTGTCAAATTCAACCTCCAGAGTTCTTGTTTCAGTGACTCTGGGTTGGGGCTTTGTGAGCTGAGACTTGCTACCAAGTGCCAACATGATGCTCCAGAAGAAAGAGAAGCCTACAAAGTTCCTACGGTATAGTAGGTCTGTGTTGATTCCTCCTTGCAGAAATCTATCTGATAGTATTTTTATGTACTCCCCTTCACATCTGCATAGTCTCAGATGTTCCCTGAGCTCCTTTGCAGATGGGAGTGTGGCTCTATGTGCAGGACCCTAACACAGCCAACACACAAAATACCTGCTTGTCCACACCATTTTTACACATCACCCAGGACTGGCATATCATCTGCAGGGGTTAGGGGACAGGCCACAAAGATCCAGAGCTTTGGGACTCCTTAGATTGCTTATATCGCCCGAAGCAGCACCGAGTCTGCATCACAGGCTCATCTGTTTATTTATGTCTCCTCCTACACACATTCAGCCCCGAGATGATAACGCTCAGATGTTTAGTCAAACAGTCATTGTTAGCAGTGTCAGTAACAGAAATAAACCTCCTAAATTTAAAGTTGTACACTGGTTAGAAGTTCAGCTTCTCTGAAGCTTCCATGGGCAGAAAGAGTCCCCCATTCGAGGAGAGGCTGGCTTTAGCTTCCTGGTTCCAGGCCCTCCCTAAGGTCATGCAAGGCTTAAAGTAGAGAGATAATGCAAGAATAATACAAGGCCATGGTCATAAAATAAGCCATATACATCATGTAATCAAGTTGGTTTTATGGTCCCTATTTTTTTTTTTTTTCTGAGTTAGAGAAAATGCTCTTTGGGCTCAGGCTGGAGTAGAATTCTGACTCACTTCAACAAATCACTGACAGACTACTGATAAAAAGAAAAAAATAACCTAAAAGTAAATTTTATTTGAGAAAACCTACAGCACTATGCATCCACCGATTGATTGAAAATGTGAGGACATGCACATTGTATTCCTGCCAGACCAGAAGAAGGAACCGAAAAAAAACAATTAGGAATATTTATTTGACATTACCCTGTAATGGGTTTTAAAAACTATTTTTATAAAACAAAACAAGATCAATGTATGATTAGATTATAGTACTTAATAAACAAAATATCTATTACCTACGTGATCCTTACTTAATAGAACTTTTCAAATATGAAAGTCATGGTACCACAGAAAGAAGATTGGGAATTTTGTGACGTATTTCTTTAACATTTGAAACCCATGATGCACGTTCATGACACTGAGTAACCTGGTACGGACTTTGCTTGGCTCCTTGCAGTGGGATCTGAGGTCCTGTGGCGGAGCTGCTGTGGATATTCAGTGGATATTGACAGTGTGAAGATTTCATCTCATAGAATCACAGGACTTAGATGGGAAAAATGCAGCTAAAATGGATCCATAGAACCAGTACCATGACACAGGAAAAACAAACAAAACAAAACAACAACCCAGTTTTTCCCTCTTAAGCAGGCCAGGTATTTTGAGGAAAAGGTTAGACAAATCAAAATCGGCAAAATTTGATTTCTGAATCTAATGCACATCAGCATTTCCTGGAGACATAGAACCAAATGAAGTTATCTGAGCCTCATCTCAGAACCACCCAGTCAGAGCCTCCGGGAGAAAGCTGGTCATCCATACTGTGAAACATCTAAAACAGGTTATTCTGTGCCAGGCTGGTTCTGGCTCAATTTCACTATGTACCAAAGATTCTACTAAGCCATTTCCTTGTGCTCCATTAACTGAATGAATAGTCTACAGTATAGTACAACTCTAGAAGCCAGGTATTATTATCACTAATATTTATAGAAAAAGTTTGGATAACTTCCCCATAGTCACATCCATCCTTTCTGGTCAGTGAGTGATAACTCAGAATATTTCTGTTCCACATCTCACCCATCAGATCACTCTTCAAAGTGACCCCTGAGAAATGTCAACCATTGCTGTCCAAACATTACATGACCATGTGTGTGATAATCTCAACTAAAGCAGTGCTACTTTTTATCTACTGATTGCAATCAATGAGAAAAACATATCGATTCAAATTCAGTCTTCAGGACACTGGAAATCATACAAAGAGCTCTGGACAAGAGCTTGAAGCATCACTGCCTATTGCATGCCATAATTGAAAAACTTATTCTCTCATTTGGCTTTTTTTTTTTCCCTTTTTACTATTTGAATGACAAAATTGAGTACGGGGTAAAGATTTTCTATAGGAATACAATACATACATATATGAATAAATATATATGTATATCTATATCTATCTATGTATCTCTCTCTCTCTCTCTCTCTCTCTATATATATATATATATATATATATATATATATATATATATATATATATATTTTCCTAGAATTTGAACACTGGATCTAGGGTCTCACTCTTACTGAAAGTACCAAATTTGGAATGCTTTTGGTCCCAAGAAAACAGACTTGGAAGGTAAGATCTGAATACCTAGCAAAGTAGGCTATGTAGGTTTACACAGTGATAACAAGGTCTTGGTTCCTGGTAGACGCCTCTGATAGGCAGAGTGCAAATGGCTCGATTTCACTTCAGAGAGAAGTCAAAGTGATGTGCTGTGTTACATGGTGCCTGCAAACACAATGAAAATTTCTCCAGCAGAAAGCAGGTGTTCATGAAGCCTCTGGCAGCTGATCGTGTCATTTGGACAATGACAAAAAATATTCTCCATTGCCTCTCATTTCGTTTGTCTTCTCTCTATTCAGAGATCTTGTTTTCCTTGGTGCCCTGCTGCATGGACTTCACAGGTGCTATTTGGTTACTTATTATTGCTTCATTTAGTGCCTGGTGGACCCAGCTCTGACAGTATTGATCTTTCTCTGAACCATGTGATTTTTATATAAGTTGTTCAGTACATGCTTCCTGTGCAAATGGTTGAATGAGTAACGGCATGTCTGCCTCACTGAGCAGTGTATCTCACAAGCCTACATCCAAACAGTCCCACCCACCCTGCAGCTGTTACTAACCTGAGGCAGAAATCTCATTCCGCCTTCCCTCTGTGGGCCACCATGTTGCCTTTCTGAAGCCACGTACAATGCTTCCCATGATCAGCCCCTTTCACAGTTGGGTAGAGTTATTAGGAATGTCTTCCAAACTCTTCTCCACTGTTTCTTTTATAGTCTGACTTCCAGACATTTCACAATTTGGTCATCCTTCTCCGGAGAGGGATTATCAATGACTCCATTAAAAAGTTGTACGTTAGCATTGAGAACCGTGCTGCTGAGATGAGATGAAAAAAATTCCAGTTCTTTTAAAACTTTAATTCCCTTCTTTCTGATAATACGCTGCCTTCCCCAAACAATATATGTTTAATAAACTATTTTCAGCCAGGTGTGGCAGTACACTAGTCCCAGCTCTAAGAAGGTAGAAACAGAGAGATCTCTGTGAATTTGAGGCAACCTTGAGCTATATAATAAACTCTAGGTCAGCTAGGGCTATATAATATGACTCTATCTAAAAAAATTGTTATTTTCAGGAAATTACTAGTTGTTAGAATGGGCAATAGCTTTCAACTAACTAGAATATCTTAGCAACTTTTATACCTCACTTTAAGGACATGAAATATAAATGCAATTCTTTGAACACTCACCATGTGCTCCAAACTATGAAGTACATTTTGCATATAGGAAAATAAATTACATATCAGAACAATCATTATATTTTAGGAATCGAAAGTTTCTCTGCTATCCTTCTTCGGTGTATTAATAGTTAAGTAAACAGAAAGTATTCATTTGATGTTTATTGAGTAAATGGATGGTTTACTCCTAAGAAGAGACACTGGCAACCTACTCTATACAGCCGAGATAAATTCCCAAGACTCTGTGGAGCTAGGATTCAATCATAACTAGTACTTGTGTAGTACTATTGTCATTGAAAATTTAATAAATGTCCGATATCCTCATCAAAATCCTGATTAAAGCATTGGTCATTACATAGTTTTCTACATCATTCTGCCCTGATTTCTGAACTTATCTGACTAGCTCATTTATCTGAGATTAGCTGAACATAAACTCAAGACTTCTGAACATAAGGTTTGCTTTCATGGCATGTTGTCTATGTCTTATGGGATATACAAAATTAAAAATCAGTGTCAAACTTCATTTTGGTGTTAAAATGATAAAGATAGGGTTCCTCCAAGATAAGAAGTTTATTAAGTAATGAGGAAATAGCTCTAAACTATTTTAGTTCCTTTAAACTCTTTGCATCTCTGAGTTACTTTGATGGTATGTCTCATTGTTATGAAGACCAAGGACTGGCTTGAAGTTCAGTGGACCATGTAACATGGGAGATCATACTTAAAGAGAGACCTTCCTCCATTTTCGATATTTTCCAGATCTGATCTTTGAAGACTCTCTTCAAAAGAACATTTGATGAACTAACGAAAATGCATTAAAATAAAATGTGAATGACCTCTTTTCTCCTTCTGCCCTCAGAACTCCATCAATCAACTCAGAACAAAAATAGTCAATGCGGCTTTTAGTCATGGCATCTTTTATATCTTCTCTGGTCTTTCCATTCTAACCAGATGGAGGGGTTGGGAGAGAGCCATGTAAACCAAAGACTGTAAAACTACTTAACTGGATGTTGGAAACTGGGTGTGAGACTGGTTCTTTGTGGTTTCAGGGTAATACATGTACTTAGGGTGCCACTGCATTAATGTCCTCATTTATAAGGCAAGGGGAGTGCGACACCTCACTTTCAAAGTCTTCCTGTTATACAAAACCAATAACTAGTCTGTTCCTTCTATATAATGATTTCAATATTTCAGGAAAATTTGTGTCAAAGAATTTATTTGATTTTTGCTTGTTTGTTTTTGAAATTTGGTGTACTAAGAAACGAATAAGATAATCTCTAGTAGGGCGCACCCATTGTTCCCCAGAAAAGATTTACATGCTAAGGCTCATAGCAATCTGGAAACGGAACCAAGTGTTCAAAGTAAGGCAGAGAGCCATGGGTTTGTCATTACTTTTCCTATAACAAGTCACCTGAGATACTGGGATGCAAAATATTCTCTACCCATTTTATCCACTTGCAAGCGCTTATTAGCTGATGTCTGTTTTAAATAGAGAACCTAACTATGCATTCACCTGAGAAGGCACTGCAGAATCTCTAAGAAGATAGTGGAAAGGCTGCCACTAAAGTGATGGTCACATTATCTCCTATAGTTAGAATGTCCTTAGGCATCAAGATACCTTCTTGACTTCTTATTCCTACTACACTCGGTCTTGCAAGCTTAAGACAAGATTCTACCAGCCATTTCAGAAAGTTGGTTCCATGGTTATGCGGCTATCACTGGGTTCATCAACCAACTTTCAGAATTACACCAGTTTCTGCCATTCAGTAATTTAACACCTGGTGAGTGAAAACATGAAGAAAATTTCTCATTTTTCACAAGATTCCATTCAGTCAAATTTGAACAAGATCACTTTAGTATAAAATAATCAGAAAGGTGATTGTAATGAATATCATTTATATACCATTTACATACTGCCCAACACACAATATACTAGGCACTGTTTGTAATGTAGGCATTACGAACACACACACACACACACACACACACACACACACACTTGTTCAATTATTAACTCTCTATAGTAAGTAATATAATTCATGTGTGTGGAAACGCATGCCACAGCATGCTTGTGGAGATCAGAGGACAACTTGGACAACTCTCTAGAATTGGCTCAAACTTGTGTCAATGGGTTTGGTAGCAAAGGCCTTTACTCCTGAGCCATTTCACCAGACCTCAAGACTTTGAATTGATTCTATGACACTTAAGCCAATGATAGATAGATTCTAAAGCTATTGACAGAAAGCAGTAGTACTTACAAAAACAATCTTTTTTTTCTTGAATAGATGGGAACACTCAGAAGTAATATATAGTGTCTCTTTGACAAATTACCATGGTGGCTTGATGAAGGCGCATAGAACACAAACAGCTGCAGCTGGCCGGCTGCTCGGTTGCCCAGTTTGTGGGTGGGGAAGGACAATGACAGGAGCCCTGCTTCCATCAGCTTCCAGGAGTGCTAGGCCAGGATTTAGGAACATCTCAAAACTGTTTACATGATGGGGAATGAGGATGGAGAAGTAGATATTCATGCTTCAGTGGATATGTGGATATGTATGAAAGATGTGTTTTACGAACTTAACATTTTAAAATTTCATTTGACTAAAAAAGTTTCTCATAGCCATGCATGGTTGAACTTATAGTTGTCATGTAAATATATTTCGAACTAGGGCATTTGGCGAGGGAAGGGGGTCTCTGTGAGTAATTATGATATTTAAAAAATAAGGTTTTCCATGAAAACTGGGGCATGCAGTCACCCCACTATAAATAAATTCATTTACAAAAGATTTGGGGAATCTTCTAAATATGAGCTTAGAATCATTAGCAAGGAGCTTTTAACTTTTAACTGGACACTGAACAGGGTTGCCATTGGCACTAAAAGGGTCAGAGGCCGATGGTTTTAAAGAGGGAAAGGTTCAGAAAAATTGCTGGGTGGCAACTGCACCTGATTTTGAACAAAAAAAAAAACTATCAAATGTATTTCAAATATAAGGTAAGGCTCTATCAGGATGCTTCTTAAACCTACAAGATTATTTATATTTCCTGCTATATACATAAACAGCATCAAACTTTTTTTTTTTTTCAAACACTGACATTCCTGCACTGAATGTTATTTAAAGGGAAGTATCTCATCCAGTCACTGAGAATGAATTTTTTTCAACTCCCCAAAGGGGCCATTTTGTTTTATGCACAGGGAAAAGATTAAATCATAGGGCACCCTTCTAACCTGCCCCCTTCCCTCCCTCCTTCCCTCTCTCCTCTTCTTCCTCCCTTCTCTCTCTTTTCACTCACTTTCTCTTTTTCTTTCTTTCTCTCAACTAGTGGCCTACATACAGAATCAGAGGTGTATCAAAACATTCAACTTGTAATCACACGTAAATGCTGTGCCTGAAGGTAGGATGTCATGGTGGCAAGAGTAAGTGGACTTGTGAGCATTTGGGTTGATGCTGGACAATACAGGGAAAGCACAAAGGCAAAGGCATCCTATGTTAAGCAAAACAAAGAAACATGATCCTCTGATGTCAGGAGTTCCAGGCCCTGAGACCAGGAGGAGTTAGCAGGGAGGGTCCAGGGTGATGATCTTCCCTTGAAAACCAGTGGGTCAGCTGGTATACCAAAGAAAGAAAAATGGCTACCAAAGATTATGATGAGTTTGAACGTCACTGTGTGTTGTATATCACTGGAGGATATATATGTGAATATATATATGTGAATATATGTATATGAGTGTGTGTGTGTATGCGTGTATATACATACACACACACACACACACACACACACACACACACACATATATATCATACTATATGTAATTTTAAACATTTGGGGAACTCCCTTTAAAATAATCTTGAAATGTGAATTAATCTAGTAGTTGTTTGATTTATTCTCTGAAAAAATAGCACCTTTCCACTTAAATATCTCTATATCTGTCCTTTACAGGTTACGTAGTATAGGTAAAAGCTAAAACAAACACTAATATCCACGCTATCTTTGCCTCTGAGCTTATATGGTATCCAAAAGTCTGGGCTGGCTTTTCTAGAGCACAGGGTAAACTTGCATCTCCGACCTGCCCGATCCTGGCTCCTGTCAGCAGCCCCTCCATCACTCTGCAAGATGTATAGAGGTAGGACTAGGTCTTCTGCCATTGGGTTTGGGTTCTCCTGGCCAGCTAACTTAACTGAGCTGCAGGATACCCTCTTCCGCACAAGCCTTCTCAACGCTGCAAGGGCAAACTGGAACCTAGAGAATATATCCCACATCTCTTGTTGATCCTATACACACGGGGTACCCCTTCTTACGGCTATGTTCTGTTCTAGATTTTTGTAGTTGTCTTTGCCTGTGATGTTACCCCTTTACTTCTGGTATAGTAGATTCTGTGAGTCAAGACAGTAGGTCTCTTTCTTGCCAAGACCACCTAAAGATATTGATTACAGGAAAAGATCAAAAGTAGGCATGGCATTTGAAAAGCTCCAGTGAGCAGCAGGGAAGAGATAAAAGGCAGAGAAAGCACATCAGAGAAGAGCAGACATTTTATTTTATATATAAAAACCTTTGCTGCCTTAGCCTTTTCTTGGTTCTTCCTTGTTCTTTCACAGCACACTCTTTCTGCTTCCTCTCTGGATCTTGAATTTCCACCTTCTTAACTCTCCTCTTCCCATTTTTTCCCTCTTTGAACTAGTGAACTGCCAGCAATTAGGAGGACAAGGTGATCTTTTTTCTCCAAAATTATGAACTGAAAGAGATTGTTGGTAGCAACTAATGGAAATGCCCACTTTCCCCATGGGCCACTTATAGCTCCTGCAACCAAATTTTTGTAGATGGCATCTTTTAGCTAATCAGAAAGACCTGCACTCTAAGAAGCCCCAAATCTCCATATAGCCTTTCAAGTCTCCTGCACAGCCTGAGGTTCCTTACCATACTCTTTATGCAAGATGACCTATGACAATAATATAATGTGGTCAGTTAAAAAAACCAAACTGCTTGCATTCCTACCCTTCTTAAAACTTACAATTTTGACATACTTCAAATATTTTCCATTTGAAACCGCAGCGGACAAATAACTTTGTGCCTTGCTTTAAAGAAACATATTTATTATGTCTAAGTTGGCAAAAGATTCTGCATATTCATTTACAATCATTGCATCTTCTTTGTTTGCTGTGCTGGAGCTTGAACCTAGGGCCTCGTCAATGCTAAGAAAGTTCTGCACCACTGAGGTGAGCCACTGTGGTTGGATTTTTAAAGCTGCATGTCTCGTTTGAATACGATATTTCCACTCACAGAACCATTTTAATATGATACCGGATCTTGGAACTCCTTTGGAAGAATTCTATAGAAAGTGTGTTGTTACATAGGACAGTTTTGTCTTTCAGGTTATTCTGCAGACTCTAGTCCCACAAGAGGTATTAAGTATCAGAGAAGGTAATTGTTTTATTACACTCTGAGAATGTTATTGAATTTCACATTATGTCATTGTAAAATAAATTTTTAACACTCTCCTTGAGAAAAGCTTTTTATAGATTTTGAAGCTGAAATGAATGAGTGTAAAGTACAACTTTGGCCCTGAAAAATACCACACACTCTAGTATGAGAAATAACATACACATATGTGAAAATATCTACTATTCTAATCTTCAGGGATTTAGAGAAAAAGGAATAAGAACACACTTAGCAGGAGAGAATGAAGAGTTGGACTTTGGAACATTCTTTAGTTTGGATAAGACTGGAGGTAAGTAATCCGGGCTGGTAAATAGTATAACCTAAAAGGAACATCCCACTGAATTTTGTACGGCCCTAAGGACTATGTAAGTAGCTTTAACATACTGAACTACAGGTCAGGAACTACAGGATTTACTTCTGTCATTCCTAATAGGTATTCTCTGCCTTTGAAACATGCCCTGCCCTATCCCCTGGGATGTGCCTCAAGCTCTGTTGAGGCGCAACTCTTCCGTCTCTGGTCAATCTGATTTTTATTCTAAGTTTGCCATCCTTCAACCACATCTCTAGGGATATTCCTCAAAGCTCTTCAATTCTTTCTGTATATTCTTCCTAAAGGTGATGACACCTGATCAATTGGCTTCAGCCATCACTTATTTGAAGAGAGCTCCTCCCCCACAGTCTCTAGTTGAGCTCTCAATTCTACTTCTCAATCTCACGATATGTTTTCAATTCAAATTCAACATGTTCAAATCTGACCCTTTCTAATGATCTTTAGAATGTGTGCAAACATCACAACACACAAGCAATCTTTGTGATCTCCTTATACAAGTTTCCAAGTCTGGGCCCAGGTTCACAGAGTCTCCCATTTTCCTTCTGTTACAGGCTATCATGATCTCTTACTTGGACCATTTCAAGGAACCTTACTTATGTGCTCACCTCAACTGTCAATCCAGGCTCTGCACCAATCTCAATTACCTTCCAAGAACAAATGAGTCACTTGACTAACCAAGACCTCCAGTGGGTCTTGTTAACTGGCAGATTCCATTGCTACAGCACAGATGGATCCTTTCTGACTTGAGCCTAAACCGCTTGATAATTTTTGTCTCCTTGCACCATAAACTACCCCTGTCTCTCCTCTGTCCTTTGTCCTCTGTCCTCTCCTCTTCTTCCTCTTCCTCTTCCTCCCTCTCTCTCTCTGACTCACTCTCTCTCTCTGTCTCTTCTCAGAACACCTTTCCCTGATCTATTACTGAAAACAAACATGAAAACATGAATTTAAGCCAGCTGAACTGTTGGTTGTATAGATTCCCTTGAATTTAGTAGTCTCATGTGGTCTGCGCTCATTGAAGTCTTGTAGAAGCTTTATGCCCACCCAATCATCATGTAGAAAAAGGCTACACAGACCCATTAATTTCCAGTATTCCAGAGCAGTTAATTTACATTTCTGTCAGCATCAGCCAGAATATTTCCTTTTTGAAGGCAGAATTAATAAATTTGGTAAATCTGACTGTATTTACAGTTTTTAGTCTCCTTGACTTTGGTCAAGGCTGAAAATTCGTCTTGCTGAAAAAGAAAAAAAAAAGGATCCAGAAAAATTGCCAACTCTAAAAACCTTTAGAAGATGCAGCAGAATCTTCATGCAACAGGTATGAAAGGGGTGGGGGAATAGGGCAAACAGGTAGAGAGGATCCCACAGTCTATCAATGGTTTTTCCACTTAGCTCCAGAATTCTTGGTCAGACAAAGACTTCTAGTCACTCAGTTAACAAGTAGTTAGTGAGAACCTGCGATTTCAGAGTCACATTCTTGATCTAGATTCCTCCTTCTCTCTACAAGGTTATTTCTTAGGCTATCAGCATCTTAAGTCCAATCTCTTTCCATTCCAAAGTGACTTGTATCCTGGCACAGTGTATGAAATCTCTCATTAAAATAACATGGGGTAGGCTATCAAGGACAGAGAGGAAAGAAATTTATAACCAATTCTTCAGCTTTATTTATCATTTACCCTGGGAAAGTACTGAGCAGATAAAACAGGGAAAAATGAAAGCCAAGCTATTTAAAGAGCAGGCTCTGAATCTTCAGAAACATAAACTAATGTTTCTAAATAGGAAAGGGGGGGAGGGAGATAAAGACGTTAATATGTCAATGCCCTATCTTAAGAAGCCGGGTTTTATAGGAATGGGCCATATAGCTGTGTTTCATAAGGCTCAGGTTTATTCTGAAGGCCTGTCTCTGACTTCATGCCATTGGTTGGAGCCATGCTTTATCTATTTCCATGGTAGAGGCAGAATAATGATAGGATCAGCTTTTGCCTGGAATGAAACTGATAAAGAAAACACATTAATGAGGAGAATTAATGGTAATGCCTTATCAAGGCCAGACTTTCCTGCCATTCTTTAGGCTAAACTTCCCTGAAATTTAGTTTTATATTAAAAACAAAAATCTTGCATGTGTTGTTGGATTAAATGGCCCAATGTGTAAAACAACCATTGGCCACTACGGGCAACAGCTAGAAGACTAGAAAAGAAGCATGCATTGTCTGATTATCCCCCCGGCTCTCCGCAAAACATAAACTTGAGAGATATATGCAATATCAGAATAAACTACAAACCTAAATAGAGAAGCTTTTCCGTGTGAATTGCTATATTACATACTCTAATGGAATAGGCCATTTATTAATTTTACTAGCTTAAAACACACACACACACACACACACACACACACACACACACACACTACACTACTTTACATTTAGGTTTTTAAATGATTGGCTGACAGGCCACAGAATTTGCTGACTTTAGAATCTGATGGATGCATTCACTAAATAAATGAGTTATTACAGGTTATTATTGTTATTATATCTGATCTGATATTTACTTACTTGTGTTTATTTACTAATACTTACTCGTATACAAGTTACTTATAAGAAGTTACTTGTATACAAGGTACTTATAAGTAACTTGTACTTACTTACTGGTACTTACTTGTAAACCAGAGCCACGTACAAAATACAATGGATCAAACTGATTCAAATGATAATGTACACTTTGTTTTTTATGTAAAATAATGATTTTAAAACACTTATCTTTAATCACATGTATGTGTGTGTCTCTCTCTGTGGTGTGGGAGGCGGTATGTGCTCATAAGTGCAGGCTAGAGGTTTTGCATCTCCTGTGACTGGAGTTACTGTTGACTGTGAGCCACCTGACATGGGCGCTTAGAAGCAAGCATGGCTCCTGTAAAGAAACAGTGCATGCTCTCATCTACTGAGCTGTCTCTCCAGCCCCAAAGGACATGTTTATGATATGGTTTTGAGTAGTACAGAGAACAGATGTACCCGCTTTGAAGCCTGCAGGCCAGGGTTCAGATCTTGGCGCCAAGCTTCAGCTTCCTCCATAGCAGAATGAGGCTGATGCTCTCTACAGTATGTGGATGTTGTAAGAACAACAGAAAGACCTGAGTAACTGCCATCTATCGTAGTAAGCTTAATATCTGACAAATAAGACATTTTTTTTAATAAAGGTGTCTTTTTTACTAACATTATATTGCTAGTAGAAAAGAAACAACGGACGGTCTAGACTGCCTCTAACTTCATTTCCTACAGGAAACTCACAGAATTAACTAGTTAAAACACAGATACTCAGGATCCCTCTGTGCTAGCATTTTCTCATCAGTCCCATGCTCCATTTAAACACATATCTACGGCAAAGCACTCCACTCTAAGAGAGTAAATCATATTGTATGCATTAGTGGAATATTATGTTAGGGAATGCCATTGGATAGGACAGGCTTTGTATTAAAAATCTATCATTTTTCTTTAGGAAAGTTTCCTACATATTTGCTTTTATGGTGGATTTCCAAAATGAGAGATTTACTAAAGGCTTTCTGTAGTGACTTGTAAGAGAAGAAGTATCTCACTTCCACTCTTCCGTGCCTCCCTAAAGGTCACGGGCTGGCTCTATGCGACACTCCTTGAAGGACCCCATCTCATTGGCAAGTGAAGACATGCTTTCTGAGGATGCTGAAAGGCTCTGGTTTCCATTAAATGGCTCTGAACTGTGAGACTGCGAGTCTTGACTCAGCACTTACCCTTTGCTTTGCCACATAATTCAAACAGCAACGCGATTATCTTCTCCTCCCCAACATGCGTGGGTGCAGACCTGTTTCCCATGGTGCCTTCCTGAGTGTCTTTCTTGGTCAACTCCATTTTAACAGAAAGATACTAAACTTTCTTATCCTGCACTTTTTCTTAGCCTTACTCTTTGGCAGTATGTAGAAATGTGAGACAGAAGAAAAACAGCAAGCCGACCCCCCAAAAAAAAAATGGTTAGAAAAGGAAAGCAGTTGGCTGAACTCCAAAGGTCAAATGTATTTGGGATTTCTTATGGGAAAGGGATTCCAAAGCTTGCTTCAAAGTGCCTTTAAGTGCATTACAACCCCAGAGCGCCCTAACTAACCACCAATCCTGCCATTTTCATATCTTTAGGAACACAATAGATTGGTTCGTGTTTTTCCATGTTACCTGTCATCAGATAATGTCATATGTTTTTACATAAGAGTTTTGGACCAAAGTTACACAGTGAAGCACAGAAAACCTTACAAGGTGCTTTCCTGGACTTTCCAAGGTTTTTCTCTGGCAGAAAAATGCAAAGCAGCCACTTCATTTACGTCTGTATGTTAAGGCAATGTGAGCTGAGACAAGCATGCAGCGTTCTCTCCCTTTCTCCGCCTTGCTAAGGCTTCAGAATTATATCAGAATTCTAGGGCTTCCAAATGGATTATGGGTTGGCTCAGTACAACGATAGATTGTGACAAACAGTCTCATTAAATGAGATTGGTGCGCTCGGATAGAAGGCTCCTTTGTTACTGAGGTAGTACCAGATCGGTGGGACCACTGATCTGATGAAAGACAACAACTGACATCTATTTATTCTATTTAAGACTCATGTCTCCCACTGAGCTCACATCAGTTTATGTGGGAAGCACACACACGCGATCCTATCTTCTCATCTCGGCAGTATAAAGAATAAATAAAGCAGTTTTGATCTTAAAGACTTGTTTAACATGCCATCTTCATGTGTACCTTATTTGCAGGGTACAACAATTACCATGTAAAATATGAACGTGTGCAGTCATGGGTCTGCCATTGTATTGCATTGCATAGCCATCAACATGGTCACAGGAAAAAAAAAAGTCTGGAGTTTCTTTAAAGGAGACTTGGAAGTGGTTCCAATGCCTTATAGTGGGAGCGACTAAAACAAGGTTGAGTGAGGTTAATGACTTTCCCTGAGATTCGGGACAGTGGGATGCTACGGATGGAAGTGAGAAAAGCCACCATGATTAGGCTTTTGGTGTCTTTTAACCCATCTCAGCATTCTCAAAACTTTACTGTCACAGGAACTGCCCCTTCATCTTATATGTAAATGACTTCAGTACAGTCAAGGACATGAACCTAGACAGTGGCAACATTTTTATAGCCAATACACATAGTTCTGAAGTCATATTAGAATATAAAATTTCTTAATGCCACTTAGGTTATAATACATGGGCCTTAAAATTGTTAAATGAGGATCTTATGGGTACTAGTAACATAAACATCACTCATAATTCTGCTACATAGAAACATAATGTATAAATTCTGAAATGTTTTCAAAGGAAAAATGTCTCTCAAATCATTTTTATCCACCCATAAATATGACCAATCAAAACTTAGGGTTATAGTAGCAAAATTCCCAAACCATTGATCAAATGATGCCCTATTGCCAGGCAGGTAATATGGCATGATAGCAACAAAAAAAGGAGATTTAATTTGTACTGGGATATTTAAATAAATATGACGGTTTGCTGGAGCACTCCCTCAGCCACACAGCTGTCTCGTCCAGAACTAATGCTTTGGCCTACTGTAGGTACGGGGAGATGGGCAGGCCTTATGTCACCTGCCACTGTACATGTCTCCCACTGTCCAGCACCATGGCTTTCAGTTTATCTACCCCTCCATTAGCCAAGTCATGGATGGGTAAGGGGATCCAGTTTTTTCAATGACTGTATCTTGTAACCTAAGTGAATTTCCCACTAAAAGGGGGACTAGATAGCAATATTTAGATAGTTACGTGGTGGCTGTCATTCTTGTTGTTTTAGAAATTTAAATCTTATAAAGAAGTAACAAGTGAACATATGCCTCTCTCCTAAAGCATCAAAACATAAACAAAAGGACTCGAGCCTAATATATACCTAAGGTCTTCTAATGTAGCCAAAGTTTTATTGAAAACAAACAAACAAAAATCTCCAAAACCCTAATCTGGTAATTTAGCAAAGGCAATTGGTCTGTAACTATGATTAAATCTTCATTGTATAGTTACACAAGTCTGCATAACCAGGAAGACAGGGTAGGAAATATGACAGACACGGCTTCCTTTTGATTATACGTATATATTTTAAAAATCAGATGAGTAACAGAATAATAGCTTCCGCCCAAACTGAGACGGCTTTTTAAGTAAAGAACAGCCGGCCCAAGAGCTTCCCTTCCTGTTCAGAGTATGGGGCTCACAGAACTCACTGGAGAAAGAACCAGGCGTTCTCAGCATGAGGTGAAGTTCTGGGCCTCTGTCTTGTGCACAGGTCCCTGGCTGTATCTGAATGCAGGCTTTTTGGGAATGTGGTCTTACTAGGATAAATATAATAGGCCCACGTGCAAAGCAAGTCCAAAGAGCCCATTGCAGCCGTTATAACTGTAATTCCAGTACCTGGAGGCTGAGGCAGGAAGACTGTGAGGTCAGAGGGGATCTGGGCTATTACGTAAAGATATTTTGTCTCAGAACAAACAAACGCAAAACAAACAAAAACAACAACAAAGACAAAAAAAAATCCCAACAAAATCAAGCAAAAAAAAAAAAAGATCAGTGAATGAAGCCGACAAACAGTCACTGGGTGTTACATGGAAACAAGTCAGGAAGGGTGAGGAGAAGCTTCTCTGAAAGGGAGTCTTAAACCCACTCCTCAAACAATTTGGGATTTGCAAATCAGACCAGACACGGGGTTGTATTCCCTGAGGCAAATGGAATGGTTGTTATGGACAATGCTCTCCTCCCCTTCAGTCTCCACCGTAACTGTGGCCTCTCTAGGACCACTTTGGGTGGAACCTCAAAGGCGTACGAGCTCCCGTAGGACAATGGCTGCATTGTAATTATTTATACATCTCCACTTGGAGGCATATTTATGTCATTGCACTATCGGATACTTTACATAGTCAGACAACTAAACAAAACAGTGAATGAATGAATGTTAAGCCAAATCAACCGAAGACCTCAAAGGGGTTACTCTTGTCTGCGATTCTCAATGGTGTTTTACTTTAAAAAAAAAACCAAAAAACCAGTAAAATATAAAAGCCTGGCACAGAATGCCTTATATCACATAAGGTCAGTTCTGGGTACCCCAGGGAGGCCAAAAATAGTCCAGAGGGCCCTTTAGAGTTCCAGATAAACCTTGTTTTACCAATGCTCTCTTCTGAAAAATAGCTTCATGTCCCTTCGGGAGGTTATCAAAACTGACTCTTTCCCCTGGGAACTGTCCAGGCCCTGGTTGAGGCTCCATTTCTGGTTAATACTATCGCAGATAAGGGCAGTCTCATTCTTAGTGGCTCACCAGGAATACAGACCTGACCCTCTGTGCCCAGCTAGCATGATCTATTTTAGGATACCTTAGTATTTTTATTCATGTTTTCTTTCTAATAAAAAAATAAAATCCACGGCCTTTGATGAGAATGAGTTTGAATCCCAGCTCTACTGTTTTTGTTTGATGCTGTGTACCTTCACTCTGAATCCTGGGCTCTGGCACGGCTTATTTTATATGGGATAAGAACATCAACTGAGATGCATCTGGGATATCAAATAGGTATCCAATGAATAGCGGGTTTAAGGATTCCTAAAGTGGGCAGGAGAAATGTCTCAATAGATAAAGTACTTGCTTTCCAAGCACGGAGATCTGAGTTTCAATTCACAGCAGCTGCACAAAGCCTGGGCATTTGTAATCCCAGTGCTGGGGAGGTAGAATTAGGGGGCCCCTGGTGCTCACTAGCCAACCAGTCCAAACTAACCTGTGGAGCTCCAGTTTCAGTGAGAGGCCCTTCCTTAAAAAAATAAGGTGGAAAGCAATGAAAGGAGATATCTGATGGTAATCTCTAGTCTCTGTACACATATGTGTGCATGTACACACATATCTCACACACACACACACACACACACATACACACACTCAGAGAGAGAGAGAGGGAGAGAGAGAAAGGGAGAAAGAGAGAGAGAGAAGAGGAGAGGAGAGAAAGAGGATCTTAAATGATTTTTTTTTTGTAATACATAAGAAACAACATTTTCCTCATTGGTTGGAAAGAAGGCAACAAATTCTCACCCCATCTAGTACATTCCTAGTGAGGCCACAGTGGTTCGCAGACCCAGCAATGAGTGGGATACTATTCATTGTGGTTTCATGACTTATTTTCTGTGCCTTAGGTACTTTAATCACATTCACCTGGACTTTTCCTTTTGGTTTCTATTAACTTTCTTTTCCTTGTTAATTATATCCCTGTATTCCTATGTCTATGTCCTAGGAAATCATGAAATTGTTCCTTCTACTCAGAGAACTGTAACAGCTTGATGATTCTATAAAGTATCTTTATTTCAGTCATTACGATATGTACAAAGTATTTTATAAGCATGGAATTCTTTGATTTCTCTGTTTCACCTGTCAGTTCTATGTACCACTTAGAACTAAACCATCTAAGTTAGATTTGTGTTTCTGGCTTGGTTTAGAGACTCGTGTTTTCCCTTGGAACATGTCTACAAGGAAAGGCTCCCAAGGTACAATGGTGTTAAACAACTTGGACACCATCGCATAGCTCTTGAAGTCACTGCTGACTTGAAGTCCAGAAGCAATATTATGTCCAAATAAATTCCTATTAGGGCAGCATATGGTAACTTTCACAGAAGACATATTTACAGATTCACAATAGGTGAATCATGGCTAACCTTCCTGAAGGATGAGACCTGTTATGTAACCAAATATATTTATCACCAGTTCTTACCTATTAAAAACAAGAGAACAAAAGCATGGTATGTAAGGGGTAAATGCTGATGATGATAGTGATGATGGTGATGATGATGATGGTGGTGATGGTGTTGGTGGTGTGTGTATGTGTGTGTGTGTATGTGTGTGTGTGTGTGTATGTGTGCTCAAAAGCTCATTTCCTATACACTGGATGATATAGAATGAATGAATGAATGAATGAATGAATACTGGCTATTCTGGGAACACTGAGCCTGTTTAATGTAGGCTGATTACTCTAGAATGAAATACAAAGCACAGATCTTGGCTCACAGACTGAGGTCATTAATTCTTCTGCTTCTGTATAAACCTCTGCACATTCTGCCAGACTCTATGGAAAGCACCCAATTAATATGTGTGTGGTTATTTAAGGATAAGCAAAACTGACACTGTTTTAGGCATACTGGCTATCAATACATTGCATGAAAACAAGATTTGATCATAAATAAATGATTAGTGGTGAATTTTACTTATATCTCAGTAGTTGTATTGACTGCTTCTAGAAATTTCCTGATAGGTCCTAAAACAGTACCATGCATACTGTAGTAAACAACACATATTTGTAACCTCAAAATTACAACCAATGTACTATACATTTTGAATATAAAACACAAATATAAAAAAAGTGAAATGCCAAATGATTAAACTTTAAGTTGCATATTAGCATATGATCTGATAGAGACACTTGTGAGTTATAACTCTCATGAGGCCACATATCAGCCTCAGAAAAGAAGCTACTCTAGAGTCAAGGAAACGATGTTCTATACAGCACAAACTCACACAAACATAAGCTGGGTCTTAATTTTAAACAAAAATCAATATTATTCTCATTACTAAACCAGTACCTACTATGCATGGCTAGCTCCAGTCTTCAGGTTTGTGTATTTCTTAAGAAACACCCAAATTACAGCTAATACTTCCTAAAATGTCATTATCTGTCACAAATGCAGCCCTGCAGGAACACTGCAGGTACACTGCCTCATGTCAGACTGAAATACCCTGCTTAAGGTTGGACAGTGGTGGAGTAGATAAATGTGATATGTACACTTTCATTACATTTTACCTAGATAAGGAAGGAAGCAGCCGTGCTATGAGTCCCTCCAGTTATAGAGAAGGGCCTTTGCAAAGTGAGGCAGAGACACAATTTACCCTGCTATTTAAGTTCTTTTATTTCTTGAAATTAAAATATAATGACATAATTTCCCCTTTGTTTTCCTCTCTCTAATGCTTGTCATGTACTCTTCTCAAGTCCATGGCCTCATACCTCTTTATTTTTAACACACAAACACACACACACTCCTAAATGTCTAAATAAAATAAACTCAGTTGGTGTAGTATGGTTTCTGGACTGGCCACTTACAGGATAATTGGGGCACTCTTCCTTAGGAAATAGTATTTTCTCCCACTCTCAGTATTCCTTAGTTGCCTGTAGTTCTCTCTCTAAGGTTCGGGCTCTGTGAGATTTTCCCCTTCCATGTTAGCATGTATGTCCGTGTCATCTTTGTGCAATACTTGTTTATGCAGCCATGATGTTGAAATCTCACAGGTATATCTTTCAACAGTGAAAGGCATAGCACAATAACCCTAAGGCTGCCATAGTGGCACTCATACCTTGGTAGTAACCAACAGCTCTCTAATCGGACTTAGAGCTAAGCCTGCTCTGCAAGAGGGAAATCATGCCCGATTCTAATGAGGTCACAGATCGTGGAGAAAACCTACAGCCACCATTTCACTAAACTAGCAGTAATTCCTAGCTGCATTCAAAATACTTACTCATATTCCCAGAGATACCGTAGCTCTCTTAACTAAGAAACACAGCAACGGGTAGAGACAATTGCTGAAAGTCACCCCTGATCAAACTACTGAAAACAAGTGATAGTGAGGCACTCAGCCCCAGCTTACCCATCTGTAACACAGCTCCTGCATCTAAGACTTGGGAAACATCACGGAAGGAGGGACAGAAAGATTGTAAGACCCAGGGGAATAGGATGCCTGAAGTGAGACCGAGTCTCATATTGAGACAGGGAAGCTACATTCTACCATTTTCTCATTTACTTGACATTAATATTTGTTTTACAAGCAGATTTTTAACATGGTTACTATACCAGTATTTTCAGAGCAGGTAACTGAAGTGCAATGTAAATAAGATATGTATAAAAACTGTTCAGTATATATTCCTGAGCAAATTCTGTAGGCTATGGTCAAGAAAGTAGCCTAAGGTTTCATGTTGTCAATGACACATGTACAGCACAGGCTAAGTAGATTTTTGAAAAGTTCACAGTTGTGGACAATGAGTAGGGATATGGGAAAGAAAAATGGGGAATATGGAATACTATCAATTTCTAAGATGTATCTAAATACACTGATGAAAAACAGAAAGATAAACAAATAGATGTTATTTTTGTCATTAGAGAAAAATGATGAATATATACATCATTATGGAGAAAACAATTGATCAAAATGCAATGTATCCTGTTGTATAGTTCTACGTGTGCTTTCCCAAATTCATCAGACAATAGCAAGTTAATGAAGTAAAATATATGTCATCACTGTGACGTCTCAGAGCTCTTAAGTGTCCAGATGGGTGTCCATGAGAGTAAATGGACATCTGATACAAAATTTACTATTCAGAGAAACACAAATCCTCAGTGGTCACTGTAGAAAGCATCCCTCTTAATTCTTGGCCATTTTGCTTTCAAATGAAGATATAGTAGGAAACTGTTTGCACATTGAAAATGACTGTGATTTCAATCAACACAACGTTTAGAAGCTAAAGAACAGATCTATTTTAGTTCTGTGAGTCAATGAGATGAGGCAAGACGGTCAACGAAGGAGTTTGAAAAATGGGACTATTAAATGTAGCTCTTTAAACCCTCTTCTTTTTCTTGTTTATAATCAGATTTTTAAAATATGAAATCCCATAACACATAGGAATTTTCAGAGTTCAATTCACAAGTCTGGCCTGGGTCAGCCTATATGTTGTTAAAAGTAGAGAAAGAACTAATCCATCTGACAGTCAGCCTTAGAGGTCTTGGTGGTAGAAAATGGGCTAGAAGGAGTTATTTCAGAGATAATGAGAGAAACTCTGTTATGTCTGCCCAACATGCACCACAAGCCTAAGGCTTTGACTCCTGGACAAATACAAACTCCCTCGAGAAAGCTAAACCTATGAGCTTCTGCCAGCCTGCATTGAATTGTTTTATGTGATCTTTATAGGAAAACAACATTTGAAGGGACTTAATCCTTAGAGCAGAAGGGCACAGAGTGGTGTGGAGTGCTGGAGGGTTTGTTTCCTAAGAAGGAAGAAATTTGCTCTGTCTCCTTGTATGTGTGTACTAGCTTTGCTTAGGACTCCCCGGTCAACCGTGATTATTTATTTTATTCAGGGAAAAGTTACAATGACAAGACAGTGGCTTCCTAAAACAGGGAAACTCACAAAATTTTAAAGTTTATGCCCCCAATTTGAAAGGATAAATGAGCAAAAGTAAGAACAGCATGTCTTGTAAATAGCTGCTTCCTTACTTTGCCCTCACTACCCTCCTCTTCCACATCACGCTGAGATTATTCTGGAGACTAAACCTAGTAAATGAGATCAAAGCTCTGGATATCTTTGTATATTATTCCATTAAATGGAAAGGAGTTCTTTCCCTCCAGGTTGATTTTTCAGGTCCTTGTTTGGCCTCCTTTGCAATTAATAGTATTTCCTTGTAAAAAGAGGCAAAATTATTTTAGTGTTTTCAAATTATAAAACAAATTTTATAACTTTGACTCTTATGAGAATCCAACAAGTATCAACACGCAGCTAAATACCATTTAATTTGGACTTGGATTCTGGTCGTGGTTGTGATGTTCATTAGAATCACGCCTTTGGAGGGGTCTCTTTAATTTCTCCTAGATTCTTTTCTCTATATGCAAAATGTACTCATTTTAAAAACTAATTTAGAAAACTAAAGTTTTCCTTTAAGATTAAATCAAGGGGTATGAATGCAATATTTAATTAGTTCTTATATAAGCAATGTGGTTAATACTGGTCTTACATATACTTCCTGTTCCTGACATCTTGAAGACAATAGCAATGTTGAATCATAACCTATTTCATAGCCCAACAAGGAAAAACATGTTTGTCTTGGATATAGATTCACCTTTAAGTGAATCCTTCTAAAATTATGTAATCTGCCTGAAGTATAGAACCTGGTATGACATTAGGAAAATTATTAAAACATTAGAACAAGACAAAAAAGTGAATACTGTTTACTTTTGTTACTATGTGGTGACATAAAGATAGCCCTGTGTTATTTCATTATTTAGGGGAAAATCTAATTTGCTTTATTTATTAGTGACTAAAGGTCAAAGAGTTAGTGATGTTTCCCATGAACTTAGAGGGTTATATCTGATCGAGATACACATAATTTTTGTCTAGTGGAAAACATAACCCTGAAAGTTACAGTCTGTTGCCTTGGATATGTTAACTACATTAGTATCTAACACAGCGATCTTACTCGGGCATTTATGAAACGGCCAGCCTATAAATACCCAGATGCTAAAATAGTCTTTAAACTGGCTTTATTATTGGCTTCTTCACTAACAAATGAGTTGCATCAAATCTTTCGCACACGTATATTTTATGTGTGCAAGCAAGGTTTTAAATTGTCTTAAATGAAACAATAGTGATGGGGAAATTTTGTTACTGAGGTGATGATTATAGTAGGATTTCATAGGCAATAGTGTGCATTATGATATTAGGGGAGAAGGTTAAAATGTGAATTGGATGGTAGACAGGGTGACGGGCAGTTGGAAACACAGAATTTCTGGAGTTTGTAAATAGAAATACTAAAACTTTATTTTCTCTTGCTCTCTTAGGGTCATTATTTTGATATACATGCTACAGTGACGAGTAAGTTAAAGCATTTGCTTTAAAAATTATGTCATAATTACTTTTCTATTAATGTGCTGAGATACCATGATCAAAGCAACCTAGAGAAGAAGACACATAATGAGGCCTTACAGTTTCAAAGGGTGAGTCCATGATCATCATGGTAGGGAACATAGCAGCAAGTAGGTATGGCACTGGAACAACAGCAGAGAGTTTACATGTTGAGACAAAAACCACTGTAAGGGGAACAAGAGAGAGAGAGAGAGAGAGAGAGAGACAGGGAGGGAGGAAGGGAGAGAGAGAGAGAGAGAGAGAGAGACCTAACTAGGAACAGTGTGGGTGTTTGAAATCTCAAGGACCACCTCAATGACACAACAAAGGCCACACTAACCCTTCCCTAACAGTTCCACCAACTGGGGACCAAGCATTCAAACATATGAGCCTAAGAGGGGCATCCTTATCCAAACCATCACAAACGGATCCATGTGACGATACCCGCAGTACATACCACAGTCCCACTGAAAGAATTTCAATGTCCCCTGCCATTCACTTACCCCTTTATTCCTCAAATGGTGGGAACTGAATGTTGGTGGTTAGGCATGGAATTTTACAAAAATGAGCTACAACGGAAGATGCATGTGCTATGACATTGTGCTAAAGGTAAATCACTTTACCATCTATAACTAGGCAACACATATTTACAGTGAACCTCGCCTCCTAAAATACAGAATGATAACCACATTCCAGACTTACTACCAAATTGATGAATGAACATGAACTTTCAGGATATCACGAATTATGAGCAATATGAAGACACTGGGCTTAGTTTCTATTTCTTGGGAGAATATTCATTTAAAAAGGTAAACTATATATATTTCAAAACCCACCAATTTTAAAAGAGAGACAAAATTACATAGTAGACAATCTAAGAAGTTCTACTGTGATGAAATGCCTTAGCACATACCTATGAACTTTATTTGGGCCAGGTGCCTGTATCAGGGACTTTACAATCTTAGGAAAGAGATAGTGTGTTTAAAATGACTCTTGGCAAACCAGAGATGTTGCAGGAAGTTAATGGGAGAGATGCTTAAGGAAGTTTCCAAGGAAAACAATTGACTAATTGACTAAAGACCTAGAGAAGACAGACACTTAGGTGGGAGGGGTCAGCTGAGAGTATAACATAGTCTACTAGTCCCATCTCCTACAGCAATTCAAAGAAATTCAAAGAAATAGACTGCTGATTCTACATGCTGTTTGTCTGAAGGTTCAGGCAATATTTTCTCTCTCTTTTTTAACAGTTGAGTACCAAATAATTCAGCCCAAACATATAAATCATTTTTATTCTAGCTTCTCCCTTCCTCTAAAAACACAAAAAAAATGGGCAAAGAAACTAGATCACCCCAGGTGTGCACTGAAAACATGAAAGAGAGTGTTTCGGATCTAAGAAGTTTTATATTTGAACAAGACACCCTAGTCCAGTTTATTTTAATGTAAACTATTAGAGAGAGGAATGCCAGAGAGAAAAGCACATCCAGTCCATGAAGCATCTGTTGGAAACAACCAGTGTCATCACAATTCTTAAATGTGAGAAATCAGAGCCAGAAAGCTTCAGGCTTCCCTCTTGACCTAAGTCTTGGTTAAAGGTAACCAATGTATACATGTTTAAAATGAGGAGTGTGGGTCATCCAGGAGCTTCTTCAGCACAACTGGGACAAGGTGCTCTGAGGACAAGATTCCCAGGCATCAGCCAAGGGTTCTTAACCTTGGTTCCTAAGCTGAAAATTTAACCACAGGACCCTCATTTCCTTTGACAACTTATCATAGATAAATTGGCCCTGGATCAAGATGAGCTAACTGTTATGAACTCTGGGAGCCATCTTCAGTATTATGTCTGTTTCACAAAGGGAAAGGGTGCTCTAAGCCACACTTTATAACTTGTTCAGTTTGACTATCTTAAGTTTGGGATGCCAAGACTCCAACATTTTCACTTTCCCAATCCTGTTTCTTCCTCCAAAGCCAAGAAACCCTTTGGTATTCAGTAGTAGCTGGTATTTGGTTGTGACAAGAGACAAGAACGTATGTTTGAACTCTGCGTCTCCTTTGAACTTAGTCAATGAGAAGTATGAATACTTTATGTCAGGCACCAATGTTTCTCCTCTTGAATTTATGATTTTTACCTCCACAACATGCTCTAAAAAGGATGGCCATGCCTCTACTCTCTTGTACGGTTAGCTAGGAATAGTGATACACACTTGACACCCCAGAGCTCAGGAGTCCAAAGGACTATAAGTTCAAGGCCAGCTTGAGCTACATGTGAAAAACATATCACCAAAAAATTAACACAAACAAAGCAAGACAAAACAAAACATAGCATGGTTAAAAATAAACATGATTATGAAATATTAAAGGTACTTCCAAAGTTATATTTCTGTTCATCTTCCAAAGAACTGAGCATGACAGAGGAGGAACTGTATTTTATCTCTTAAGTACTGAGAGAAGCATTCAGAAGATTCTTGTGAGTAAAACAGTTCAAGGGGAATGTGAAAGGAAAAAGAATCCGTTTTGTTAAGAACATAAAAGATGCTACCTTTTAACTCCAACAAAGGTCGCTGGTTTATTTCTGGAGATGTTAGTCAGTGAATAAAAGAAAGAAATAAATCTGTATTCACAATCTTTTTTGAGCCAATATGCTTTTTAATGATTAGAAAAATTTGCTTTTTGGAAGTCATTAATTGCTTTGTGGTCCATCAGCTGTGTTGCTCAGAACTGGACAAAACTGGCTCAAGGCCCATGTCAATCATTTCTCAGTTACTCTGGCTCTATTTGTCTGCATCTGGGGTTCTTAGCTTTCCTCATTGCAAAGAAGAACCTGCTGTCAGGGTGAGTGCCAAGAAAGTCTTCACTTTCTAAACTTTCCTTTCTAGAATCAAGCTGCAGTGGGTAATTTCTTACCATACTATGACAAAATGGACTTGGTTGCACACTACTCAGAATGGACTGCCTTCACCAGTATCTTGTTGGAAGCATCAGGGCTACAGCTCAGACTACTGCATTAGGATCTCTCAGATGTGAGGCTCAATCAACAGTGGCAGCTCAGCGCTGCATGGCCACAGAATCGCTTCTCCCCAGTTGCAGCTGGCTGATGACTTATTTTGACACTTCCTGGGATGAGAGTGAGCTTGAATCCATGTTTTACTCCATTCCAGAAAAGACCTTTCTCTAATGGAATTTACATGTCTGGCTTTTCAAGTATAGTCCCCCAAATGGAATGCAAGACACAGGAAGGCAGAGAGGGGAAAAAGTCCGGGTGCCAAACAGAGAAGAATGGCCCACACGGCTAAACTGTTTTGTCTGGATCCTGTCTTGAGGCACCAACATTTACAGAGAATAAACGAAGGGAAGTGAAAAATATTCCCGCAGCTCAACAGTCTTTAAAGTTTGGAATAATTTTAAATTGAGTAATAATCTGAGCATATTTTCAACCAGCATCTGTCGGTTCCACTAAGTTTCAGTCTGATTTTAGTTCCCCTGAGTAATCAGCCCACATATAAGCACGTCAGGGATGAGGGGAAAAAAACCCAAAATCTTTTATTTTCTGTTTCTCACATTGCCTTTTGTGCATACATCAAAGTTCAGCTTTGTCCTCAGTAGGAGGACATGCGCAGCATCAATGTGGTAGACAGTGTTCTGAATAGAACATTGGGGTATTGAGGTTCAGATGCTGCCTTTATGAGTTATTAGGTATTTGACAGAGCAACTTAACCTTTTCAAGACTGATCCATTCATTCGTTTCAGAATTAGGCTTTGAGTGTATGTTGAAACCTGTTACAAAAACTGCATACTCGGTGAACAAGACAGTCTCTGCTCTCAGAAACTTTCTGGAGGAAAGCAATAAATAGAAGTGAAGTGTGTGTGTGTGTGTGTGTGTGTGTGTGTGTGTGTGTGTTTGTGTGTGTGAGAGAGAGAGAGAGAGAGAGAGAGGGGAGAGAGGGAGAGAGGGAGAAAGGGAGAGAGAGAGAGAAGAGAGAGAGAAGAGACAGAGACACACAGAGAGATAGAGACAAAGACAAAGAGAGAATATAATGAGAATAGAAATTCAATGAGTAGTCAACACTTCTTTGATACTTAAGGAGAGAACTGAATAAAATAAGAGTTGTGAGGTGAGTAGGGCAAACAATAAACAGAACGAGAATATGAAGATAACATATGTGAGGGGGACTCCTTAGACAGAGGGCACACCTATCCCAGGGGCCTGATTGTACTGCTTTGTCACCAAAGGTGACTTTCTGGGCTGCCTCTGACTTCTCTTGAGATGTCTTTAGTATCTTAAAGTCCAAATATAGGATCTGTTATTAGCAGTGTGTGAGATTAAATAGGCCTACCTAAAATAGTGCATTCAACAAAAAGCTTGGAAAACCTATATAGTAGTCAGGTTTCTATGGGGACAGACCAAGGAGCAACAATTCCCTGCACACACTAAATTCCACTCATTAACTAAAGAAATCCAGGCATGGGGAAGGAGGCAGTCAGACTGAGGTCTGTGGGCTAGCTTGCCGGAGTGTTTGAGGTTGTCGCGATCACTAGAAGGAAAAATTCAAACAAAGAATTGAAGAAATGGTTCTGTTGTTTGAGAATAAGAAGCAGCCAACCACTCTTAATACCATCCTCTGTACCACAAACCCAAATCAAGGGGGTTATTACAGGTTGCCCCACACCACATAAAATGGGACACATAGTGTTAATAAACTAGCCATGGCTTATTCAAGCATCAGAAAAATGGAAAGGTGTGTAACACGCACACTGCTTAAATGAACTTAAATAATAACTGTTGCTAGCAGCTGTGTGACAGGCTAGTACCTTAGAAATAGGAAGATCAATGCCTGTTTCTGGTTTGCTTTAAATCCAGCAAGGGGTCATCTCAGGGAAGAAAGCTAATGTTGTGCTGGGGTTGTACCGTGTAAACAATTCAGTCCAAGAACACTCCAACTTACAAGCTAAAGTAAAGGGAAGTAGCATTCTACAGAGCTAGGAATAATCTACTGATGAACTGTGAGTTTCAGGATCTCAAATGGTACCTTATGCTTTCCTAGGTGACTCTTTCCATCAGGGAATGGGGTTTCTTCTGTGATATATCCAGAGTCTATTGAGTTCCCTTTCTATAATTTTTGAGAATTCCAAGAAGCCTGTGAGTCACCAGGAGTCATTACCAAAAATGGGTGTGGAATTTAATTTCCTAGAGATTATAAAGAATATAGCACACATTTTGTTCCCTAAAGTTCTGGATGTAATTTTGACTATGAGCAAAGAATGAGTCAAGTGACCTTTTAAGGTAACTTCCATGTATATTTAGGACTTAAGTGTCCAAGATTTGGTCTACTCAGCACTTTTTAAAAGTATTTTAGTTGGACAAGAATGGTTCTTCCCCCTCTCACCCCAATCTGGCTGCTGTAAGAGTCTGCAGAGCATTGCTTTAAGTCAACTTCTAATTCAAGCTACTAAAAACATTAGAATTTTAAGTCCTCTTAGATAAAGGTGGCCTGGTACCCATTTCCAGTCATAGTCACGTCTGCATTAAATGAGAGCTTTGCAGGTCTTTGTGGTTTATCTGAACTATACGTGAGAAACCAGAGTGGGTGTTAAAAGCTGGGAGGGCATAAAGCCCACTGAAGGAAAGGCTACACCCCAGCCTTATTTTTAAGGCCTTATCTCTGCTTTCTTTCAGAGGTGGATGTCTCAAACCTATGCTTGGTGTTAGACTTCTACTTCTGTTTTACTCTTATCAACTGTAACTTTCAGTCATTAACTACGAAATTATGTGGGAGAAAGGAGAGTAAATAGTTTTCAGTACTGAAACATACACACACACACACACACATTGTATTTTAAATTTTTCCTTGCCCAAATATGTGCTTACTGTCACAAAGGTTGTCACTGAATGTCCAGAGGGGCCAAGCCTTGACAACTAAGGAGAAAATCGATGAAAGAGAACCATTCTTCTGCAGCCCCTTCTGCTGGCTGTCACAGGTCTGTCTGCCAATCAGCTTCAACACCTGGCCTCATCTGTAACTCTTTTCTCTTCTTCACAGGCTGCCCAAGGCCTGTTGATTTTTCATTAAGGAAAGTGCCTCTAATCTATTATTAAACAGGTTTCACTGCCACCACCCTCCCCTCATGCCTCATTATAACACCACTAACATCAAGGGATTCAATATCTTAGTATTATTCATGGGAAAACATCTCTTGGTGCTATAAACTGAGAGAAGAATCCCAAGCTGTGGTAAACGGACTCTACGCCTGAGAACTGACTAAAGAAGTGCACCCACAGATGCACTCTGTCCCTTAATTTTGCCCTCCTGCCTTTCTGTTTGCTCCCCATAGCTTTCTCCGACAGATCTCCAGAGATGTTACTGCATTCCCTTCCCCCAGTCCACTGGCTGAATACGCTGGTAATTGCTCCAGCACAGGTACCAGGATGCTACCTGTGTCCTCCAATAGATGTAGCACCTTTGGAGGTGAGGGGGGTGTCAAAAGAGGACCAACTACCTCACTGCCCTTAAATCCCTTCTTGACTCAGTGGTAAATATTTATTAATTGTTTCCTGTTATTGACAAGTCACATAGTTTGGAAGGGGTTGGACGACTGAGAACAACACGGCTGTATAACCTTTTACGCACGTCATTTCATTCTTGCGCAAGTGTTTTTTTATAGGTCAGAGCCTCAGAAATGGAGTTGCCAGGTCAAAAGATAAACACATCTTTGATCCTGTTAAATATTTCTAGATCCTCCTTCCTCAGGGCCATACCACCGTGCACCTCCTGAGAAATGTATGAGGGTCCTTGTTTTCTCCCATCTCTGCAGCAGACCGTACTATCAAACTGTTGAATCTTTAATAGTCTGATTAATGAGAAGGTTTCTCACTTCAACTTGAACTGAATTATTGTGAGTGAGATAGTCGTATATTTGGGGTTATGTGTAACCTCCCTTAAATGCCTGCATTTGACCCAAGGCACTCTATAAACGAAAGCTCCATGCCCTTACTTTAAAAAGAGCCTATGGATATCCCACCCAATGCTGCTCACACATGCTCTGGGACCTGGTGAGGGTAGATACAATATGTGTGTCAAAGGAGAAAAATCCCTGGAAAGCTTTGAGCTTCTCACATTAGTCTTTGATTACTGATTTGGCATAAGCCAGGTAGAAGTGTGAGAGGGTGACTCTGGAGTAGAGGGAGGAGAAACTGGCCTATCAATTTATACATCATGTTATTTGGGGATATTGTATAGATAGCTTATCTTTTATTCTTCCTAAAATTGTCATACTCATAATTTTGTAAGTCCCATGAATCTTAAAAAAATAGTAGAAGTGGTAGAGAGAGAATCTCATGAAAAAATGGTATCATATTTGTTTCTAACCAACATACTGAATATTTAGGACCTCGGTGGCATACTCCTGCCTTTCAAATTGTGCCTGAAAATATTCTGGAAAATATTAAGATTAGACAAATACAGCATAGAGAAGAGGAAGGAAGAAGTCCTAAAGAGTGTTACATATAAACAAAGTTTATCCTTCATGATAAAAGTGTTCTGTTCTCAACTGTGCACGCAAAATCCTGGATTAAGTACTGGCAAGTAAGCTGAAGCATTGCAAGATTTCTCAAGCCTTTTAAATGTTGGAAGGAGACAATGGAAGTCTTCCACTGTAATTTGGCTGCAGAATCTCCCTCCTCCACCTGACCACGGTCCACCTAACCATCAGAAGTATGAGAGGGAACACTTGTGTGATGCTAGGAGAAACAGCCTCATTGATGGATGGTCAAGGAGTCTGCTCGTAAGCATCATTTGAGTCTTGACATTAATCCCCATTCTTCATATAGACAAAAACATGCCTTCCCATTATTGCTGTGGGGATACTAGTTTCTGTATTTCTTTACATGATAGCCAGGATGCAGTATGAGCCAGAATCCAGCTAAGCTTTAATTTTGTGATGTGTGCCAGCAATACACATTTATGTCCTGCTTCAAGCCATCACTTAAACATCACTATAAACTCCACCAGTGGTCCCAACAGCTCTGTTTCTTTGGTGCTTGCTTGCATTTGCCCCTTTCTGGTATCCTCTGCTACTTAACAACAACATAGATTTTAAGCTATCAGTGCTGCTAAATTATTAACATTTCATCAGGTTCTACAGAGTCATGAGTGGCATCTGTTGAAAAAGCCTGATGTGTTTCTTTGCCCTTTGGCTGTTTTGGTCCTAAACGTGTATTGAGCCTACAATATGCCAGACACTCTGCTGAGCGCCTGAAGGCCACAGTCAATGATGGCTGTTCACATGCTGAGTTTCCTTGAACACTGTCACACTTCCCACTGTGTGCGGCTTAGATGGCTCCTCCTCCAGGAAGCTATAAGTGAGCTTCGGTTCACTTCAGTCTGGACTGTGCATCATTCCGCAGATATCTACCATGACACTCATGCTACTGCCGGCCCCGTCTTTGAGTATACCCTCTGATCTTTGTAGCAAAGTTTCCAGGTCCTTAGTCTGATCTCAGCATCTATTGCGGTGACTGTCACATCGATAGGACTTGGGTTTATGAGTCACTGACTGACTAAATCAAAGGAGAAACAAATCTTGCTCTCAGAGACCATATCAAATGCAGTTCAGTTTTTCTAAGCCACTTGCATACCAAAAATGGATATATGCTACCTTAAAAAGAAATCCAATGGATATTTCTAAATATCTTCAATTATCGAGACATTTTCAAATGTATCCTTCAAAGACAAGCTTAATGATGTTAAGAGAACCAGAAGTTCTTTCCGAATCATTCGTGGCTCAGTGAGGAGAAAGGAACATAGGTAAGGGCAGGGGAAACCATGAGCTGGGAGAGTGCTTTCTTCTGGAAACGCCTGCTTTATCCAGGCTGTCAACTATCTGTACAGCTTCCACATCCTTGTTAATGTCAAGAGAAAGCGAAGTGAGACAATGGCAGTTACTGTTCTGGTTAATTAAGAGACACAAAACCTTATATCTTCCCAAGCCTCAACCACACAAAATAATGACAAGGTACATGCCGTGTCTTCTCTGCTTCTTGTCAGCAGCCATCTTGCTCTGTTGTGAACAGGGGATGCCACACACCTTCAGGCCGTAATTATGACAATGAACACTCAGCTCGCCATATGTACAGAGCAGAGCAATGACAAAGTTCCTGAATGCAGGTGTCCTGAGAACGAGGCATTTGAGAAAGAGTTCTTGAATCGCGGGAGCAAACAACCCGCAAAGTCTCTATTTCTATAGCCGTGTGCCCTTGAGACGACATTTCAACAGTTGTACAAGTTCATTTTAGAAAAGGATGTCAGAAAGATATTCCTGTGCTTAGTGAAATGTGTTTCTCATTTTAATAAGAAGCGTATTTAAAATGCCAAACTGGTCTGGTGAATACTGACCAAATAGTCTCAACCCCTTGGCAGAGGGGATACTCCTTTAGTGTTCCCCACCATCACTGAGGAAAGTTCAGTCAAATGCTTTCCTTCTTCTCTTTCCATCTCTCCTCCCTTTCCTAACTTTAAGGAATTTTAAGCTGCTGGGAAGATAAACTTATATTCTTGGACTTCATCATTCCATTCTGCTGACAGATATGTGAGAGGCTTGTGGGAAAGGGAATAAAAAAGAAACCATGACAGTTTCCCCCTCTATGCAGGCCAAATAATGCAAGTTAAGACATGAAAGGCTGATGGCAGCCCAGCCTTCCCCTCTGATATGATGGAGAACCCCAAGGAAGGCTGAGGGAAGCATCATCTAACTACTCGTTCATTCATTATTCATTTGAGAAAATTTCACTGTCTGGGCTTTTTAAGCATTTCTTAAATGCATATAAGTTTTAAAATTAAAATCAGGGCAGAGTGTTAAAAGAAACACCTACTACATTGTGCCTACATTTAAATACATCCTTTAAAAATGTGACTGCAGAGATGTCTATCTGTAGCTCCCACGGAGCATATTTTCACAGGTACAGTGACAGCTCAAAGAAAAATAGCACTGTAGACTCAGGTACTTATGAACATAAACAGAAGCATAAATATTGGAAATTTCCAAAATTTTGGTTTTCTTCCTCATTGCAGTATCATGGAAAGAATGAGCAAGTTGGAGGAAGAGAATCCCATGTGAGATTTGGCCCTGTCTCATCCTACTCATGCACTTTGCTCTATGAGACCTATCTCATTCAGGTACCATTTAGTTCACACATGCATTTATCCATCTATCCACTCAGCCATCCCTACAATGGCCCAGGTAGTATCTTAGGTGCTTCTCAGGATATAAGGTTGAATAAAACCAGGCAAGACCTCCCACTTTCACAGGATTCTTTGTTTAACAGGAAGCCAGAGGCTTATAAAGTAACCACACTGATGAATTAATAATGACAAACTGAAAGATGTGCTCCAAAGAAAGGACATGCTTCTACAACCTTGACAAAAGGACCGCACAAGGCCAGCACCCCAGGAAGGTTTTACTAAGCAAGAGGTAGATACTATGTACCCAAGGAGCAGGTGAACAATTACAAGGCAAAAAGGTGAAGATGGATAGGGATAGGACAGCCTTGGAACAGTGGAGACAGAAGGAACTTACAGAAGGTTAACGTGGCTTCAAAGCTGTGAATGGATACAAAAATCTTAACGGTGTACACAGGGGTATCTACCTCATGTGTACCGTCAGACACTTGCAACATGCCTAGTTTAAAATGGAATTAACTGTGCCTATAAAACACACACTGTTTTGATGGCTTCCTTAGAAACTCCTGCTTCACTAATAATTTTGCATACAGATTCCATGTTGAAATGATAGTTGAGATATTTTGTATTGATTAAAATTTGTCATTAAGCTTGTCATGTGTAGCTATTTGCTTTTTAACTCCAAAAAAAAAAGGTAAAGTTGGACACATGGCTCATAACCTTTATATTTCGTAGTGTCTATATAAAATCTAAAAAGGGGGCTTTGTCACAAGCACCGTGGGAGTATTATTGGAAGGCTTTTCATGCAGAGGCAATAGCCTCATTCTGGCTTCTGGGTGGAAAAAAAAAATCAAAAGGCCAGTAGAGAAGATAGAGGCAAAAGAGCTTTGTGCAGGGTTTGATCAAACAAGAACCCTCATCACAGTTTGCTCAGAGTCAAGAAATAGAGCTAAGAGAAGTAGAGAGTCCTGGGTGATGTTAAGGTCCAGAACACCAATGGGCCCTAGAGTAACTGTGACTGCATTGAAAACCTCCAAGGTGCAGACAGAGTTTTCATTCTGCGTGCATGAAGTGCTGAGGAAAGAAAGAGGTTTATTTGAAAAGTATGAAAGTATATAGTATAACATCATAAATCCTTTACTGGAATTATGAACTTAGAGAGGTGAGAACACAAAGTGAAAATCAGGGATGCGATTTACGTAGCAAAACGTACTGCTGCTGTTAACTGCCTTTTGGATGGTTTCCTTACAACCTGGGAACCACCATCAGGTCAATAAACTGAGTCCTGCTCGGAACACTCAATATCTTTTAAATGGAGCTGAATTTAAAGCAGCAGCAACATAACTAATATTGACTATGAACAAGACTCTGTGTAAGGCTGCTATTACAGAGGAAAGGGAAGAGTACCAGTGTTTATTCAATACATAGTGCTGCATTCCAGAACCTTCCTTCACAGCTTCAGTAGTCATTTTATCCTTCCAGGAACCTTGGGAGGTCACATTATTATCTCCAGTTCAGAGATAAGTAAAACGAGGCTCCCAGTAGTTAAGACATTGATGAAAGTTATCCAAATGCAGAGACTGTTTTGATTATGCTTCCCACTGGCTTCCAAAGTACAATGCCCTGCCAGTGGCACACTAGATATTTAGCAAATATACATAAAATGGATGAACAAAGGTTTTATAGTTCAAAAAAGGTAAAGTTCTAAACCTCTTGTATCTTGACTCAAGCATATGGTACAAAGTTGGAGTATTTAAAAAAATTAAATTAGGGATGGCCTATATACATATGGTTAGGTTAGCAGCTATTTATGTAAGTATTCTTCATCTGTTGACAGATGGTTATCCTGCACCTCACTGAATAATAATAAGAGTTAACATCTCCTGAATACTCACCGCGTGCCAGACACTATTCTAAGCACATTCTTTACATTACTTGTGCCTCGTTCTCCTCAAGCCTGTGGGGTAGGTACCTGGATTTTTCTCACTTCTCTGTTATTCTCCAAACTGAAACACAGACAGGCTCAGTGGCTAGCCTAACGTCACATACTTGTAAAGGTGCCAAAACTATAGGACCTACCTCTAGAATTCATATCACAATCTGAATTGTGGGTAAGTAAGACTTACTTGCTTGGGGTAAGACTAAACCCACTACTTCATGAGACCCAAATTCTTACAAAGGTCTCCTTTACCTCAGGGTAAGTCTTCTTTCTTGCCACCATTTCACCAGTGTCCTTCCGGCCCCACAGTGTGAGTCTATTAGGACCCTCTCTGGTGAAGTCAAGGCTAAACTATGAGTTTGAGAAGAGTATGAGAAAAGTCAGGATAGAAGGAGTGGATAAAGAGCCTGTAGGTTATTTGCAGATATCACAGAATGAGATGACAACATTCCTTCTGGGTCTTTAAATATCCACTGACAGGAGGTTGTCATTTGTCTATGATGACCTCAGATACAATGGGGGAGGGGGGGGAACTAGACGGAACAAGAGTCTTAGTAAGTTGAAGATTTCCCAACAGCAGAAACTGTCTCAGTAGGGTGTTAATAGTGTATTTCAAGAGACACTTGTTCATTAATGGAGCTTAATGCTTAAGGCCCTCCGAGCATATTAAGTGTGAAGTGCTCATGGAAGCTGGGATAATCAATTGGATGGCTACAGCCCACTGTCTGCACTCATTTTATATATGCTGCTTACTTCAAGTGTCAAATTATAAATTTTTGATTTTTGTGATGAATTTGTGTGTGTCTTTAGAGCTCTGATTCGTGCAAAGTTGGCCCTACAAACAGAGCTTGTTTAATCGGTTATCTTGAAGACAGTGATAAAGTTCTATTAGTTTGCATTTGAGGTTCTTTCCTTCTAAAAGATCCAGTTGTTTGGAGCCTTGGATTAACTTTGCAATACTAAAATGGGTTTTACATCGCTTTTAAGCTTTTCAAAAATCTCCATATCTATTTTCTTCACTGTTAGCTAACATGGGAGAAGTTAAAGCACATCTCTGGATGCCAACAGCATTGTATGTTAAATGGTCTCCTATGACAAGCTAACCTAATGCCACCCTGTGCTCTCTATCTTGATGAATGTCCATCATTTCAAAGTAGAAACCTTAAAATCATGCTTACCTTCACAGCTTTCTCCTGCTTTTCCCCGTGTCCACATCCTTTAGCTAGCAAAGCCTTTTAATTCTCTCTAGTAAATATTGCCTTGATCAATGGACACCTTTCTACTCTCACTGCTGCTCCGTAAAATATAAGTAATGCCCGGCTCATGTGTTTCTTCCTACTGATCTCTTCTCTAGGGATTTCTTCACAGGATAGTTCCACATCATCTTTCTAAATAATGCCCAGCATGTCACTTCTCTGTTTATCTCCTCATTCCTAAGGCCACAAACCAGAGAACAGAAGCATCCACCCCTTTTTAAGGCTTCTTTCTCTACTTCAGTTTACCTTTAACAGGTATCTTCCCAGGCCATGATCGGGTAAGTGGAAACAGACACAGCACAGTAAGAACAGACAACTCCAAGAAGGAATGGCAAAGCCTTGCAAAGCCCCCAACCCTGGTTCCTAGCGATCTTGGGGTGAAACTATTTTTCTCTTATAACAAACAGGACTTTGATTTGATAATATTTTTATAACACCTTTATTATCAGTAATATGCATTACTTATGGAAACATTTACCCAAAAGCATATATAATATATGCATGAATGTTTAAGATAGTACTAAGTTAGTTGTAACTCTAGTTTTTTCTTATAATGGTGGCTATCCAATTCTACTAGACTCAATTCTCCTTAATAACAACCATTTTGTAACATGTTTCTTTCTTCTCTTAAAATGCAAACTCCTAGATAAATGTACTCATATCCCTAATTAAAGAGAATATGCATATGTATTACTCAGGTTGCTGTATGAATGAAAAACTGAATTAAAATATTACATATTTAAATTATATTTTTCAATGATAGGTTTATCAAATAATCAGGTGCCTTCTTAAAGTGAATTACCTTAGATATAAGCTTATATTTGTTTTTTTCTGAGAGATAGTAGAAAATTTAATTGATATATATATCAATATATAGGCACACATATATATACAAGGATATACATGTGTGTGTGTGTAAAATATTTTCTTTATAAAAAAGAAAAACTAAAAGCCAAAACTAGTAATGACAGACTAGATTTGTTTGGGCATAAAAAAACTAAAAAAGGAGATATTGAAATATTAACAATAAATCCAAGACAAATTACAGACTTCCAAACAAGGAATTAGCTATCCTGGTGGTAATCTCATTTTGTAATATATGGGCAATAAACACAAGATATTTTAATTTGTTACATAACTAAACATTAAAATCTAGATGATATATAAAGTATACAACTTCATATGACATATATAACCTTATCTAACTATAGGTGTATTGTCTAGGTGACTGAAATATCCCAACTGGTGTTGACTTACATAGTGCAATTTTTCAAAATCATGAACAATTCTTGCCTAATATGTGAACTGAATGGCATACAATCTTCCTTTGATTTATACAATAGTTTCACTTTCAACAATTGGTTATCTATTAAAACATTTCAAAGCTTACTTGAGTTTTGGATTTTTGTTTGTTTGTTTGTTTGTAAGTTAAATCCTATGCTAAGGTATTTACAAACTGAATTTCTACCTACTGGCTTTCCTGGGTGACACTGTAATGACCTAGAACTGAAGGAACTATTTGGTGTTTGTTATGTACTCCTCCAAGTCAATGGGCAGGCATGAGACTCCCCATAAATATCCCCAATCACTCCTACAGGGCTGGTTTCCATTCAGGGCTTATCCACATCTGGTATGTACTGCTAGGATAGGATAATGAGCAGTCTTTCTGGAAAAGGCTGGTATCAGCCAAGTAATAGAATCCTTCAGCTTCATGGAAAGCTTGGAGGTACCCAACTCCACTCAGAGTCACCGAGAAAGTCCACATCCAGCAACCTTCCTCTTGGCACACTGAAGTTGAAGTTTATTGCAAAAGGACAAAAAATATGATAATAAAAATGACCTCCTTTCTCTTTATCTGACTATCTTTTAAGACCACTATGAAGCTGAAGCTGAGAATAGCCTCCAGCATGAATGGCTTATTTTGTGCAGTTAGCAAATTAAATGTTTAACGTATTGTATCTGCACAAATAATCTTTTGAGTTTGTAGAAACCTTATGAAGATTAGAAATAAGCCATGAGAACTAACCCTACACATTATAAGTGGTTAAAAACAACAGCTCTTACTTTTATACCCAAACCACCCTGACACCATAACTGAAAAGTACATGTCTTCCTGCCACGTCATTTGAATAAGTTACCTACCTATGCCTTGAACAATAGATGTCTTAAAAAATGCATGGGAGCAAGTCCATCAGAGACTTCCTTTGGGATTGTACCTCTGTGGCAGGTAATCACACATTAGCTTGGATTGGATTATTTATAACTGCCTGTTATTATGAGTGTGCCCAGTGCAGCAAATGCTGCTTTATGTTTGAGCCCTGAGTCGTAACATTCATTTCTTTCAGGTTGATTGATTCCAGAGAGTTAGATTCTTTTTTTTTTTTTTTGCCTGTTCAGTAAAGCAGTGACATTTTTTTTCCAAGGGAGAGTTATTTATTTATTTATTTATCTTTACAGAATTTCTGCATGTGCCTACGAGTTTAGGTAGAAAAATAACATAAGAACAGCATAAATGGTCTAATAGATGAATAATTGAAATTACTCTTCATTTTTCCCACTATAGATCTTCCATGCCCTTAGCATAAAAGACAGTTTTGTATTTAAAAGCTTTCATTTCTCGTTTAAAAGGATAGTAAAAATGCACAAGTTTCATGCAATTTTTCTTAGTACAAAATATATTTCAGACATTTAAAAATCAACTCATTTTTTTTAATATTTGAGAAGGTATACATGGACTGTTTTCATTGTGTATAATAGGATTTCAGATATTTTTAAGGAAATAGAATTTAATGGAACCATTATCCACAGATAAAATTTTCTCAATAATTAGTAAGTGAATGAAGTGATTTGAACACACAGAAGCAAAATAATTTATGGAAAATTTCTATGTGAGACCTTTGGGGGTCTGATCTCACATAGAAAATTCTGGACTCATTGGAACTGTCCAGCCAGTAAGAGTCATGCTATCCGGGGGAAAATATACTTCTCTGATTTATTGCAAATGGGACTATGATCCAGACTTAATGGTTTCTGCTTTTAATTCCAGCATTCGAGATGCTGAAGCCAGAGACATGCTTCCTGTTTGAGATTAGAATGGGCTGCACAGTGAACTCTAGGTCAGTTTAAGCTACAGAAAGAGCCCCATGCATGGAGAGGGGGATGGATAGATCGGAGACAGGCAGAGACTCTCACTTAAAAGCCTTTCAAGGAAACAGTAACTCTTAGGAATTCACCACCGAAACTGTATTTTGCTCCATTCACATGCTCCCCAAATCTTTTCACAGTAGCATGTTTACCCTCCCACCAAAGCAGACTACTTTTGTTTGGCAGATGACAAGTATACCAGCTGTTCTTACCATTCATTTATTCACCAACAAAGGTTCAACTGGAAAAAAGCAATTTTAAAACTTAATTCCCTCATAGTCTTCTTTTTCCTCTAAAATTGAAGACAATCCAGTCCTGCACATAGGTCCTTGTGTACCCCAGCCCATTCCCAGTTAATTTTTAATGGGAAAATTGGTAGAATTAGAAAATGAGGATAAGGAAAATCAAGGGATGTTTTTAATTTTTTCCTTCTTATTTTTGTATTGAAGAAAAAAAAAATTAGAAAACAGCATCAGGATCTGTGCCGATAGCAAACAAGAGAAGGAAACGGGAATATCAGGATTCATTGCTGGGGCACCTGACCCTTAAATGAAAGCATCCAAGCTCTAAGTAATTTTATGGCAGTTTGCTGAGTGGCATCTGTTCTTTTAACCTTGACCCCACCGTAGGATCCACACTAGCCATATTTTTCGTGAGTTATTGATGGCTCTAATTTAAGAGTGTATTTACATGCTTTACCTTATTTGAACCCAGAAAACTAGAGGGTAGACAGAAATAAGAATATTATAACTGCATATTACATGACTCAGTGAAAAACCGTGAAAGCAGGGCAAGGCTTCCCACTGCTTTCCATTGAGTGTATGTTGATACATGACATTCTTTAAAGTAATTGAGTGGAGATTTGCCCAAGACTTAAGAGTTTTACAAGTGCAAACATCCAAACGACCCATGTAAATTAGTCAGGGACAAATATATTTACAGATGCCTAAATATGTGTCATTCACACATATCAGAGGAAGGATTATCTGCTCAATTAAATTTTCACCTGAATATTTGTGATAAAATCATATTTTTCCCTATTTTCAGACTTGACTGCAGCATTTAAGAATCTCTGTAGTGGGTAGCTGGAGCCCTTAGAGATCTCTTCAGTGACAGTTCTTCCTAAGCAGAAGGCCGAGTTCAGGTTTCCTGCTAACCTACATGTCTACGTTTCCAGAAAACACTCACTTAACATTGAACTTAAGACTCTAAAAGTTGCAGTAAATTAAAAAAAAAAAAAGGTTTTGAAATCCAGAGAATATTTTAATTTCTCTTTAGTATAGTTATAGGCTGGAATTGGCTCCTTTCTCTCTACCCTACATCAGTAGAGAGAAAGCAACCATGGTGTCCCTGGGTACCACCAAATTGGCTAACAGATAAGATTCAGGAGAACTTAAGCAAACATGATGCTAGCTCTTAATCTGATAGCTTTTATAGTTGCTCGTGCCTCCTGAAGTAGTGCTGACACACGGTAGTCACAAAGTAAACATGCATGGGGAGCTTCAAGTTCAATATTATTTTTTTGTTTTTCCAGTCAGTACGCAGCCTGGGAAAAAGTTACTTCAACCAAAACAGAAAGACGTGAGACCAACAATAGGGTAAGCTGACTCACAAGGCTTTCATGAAAATAAAATGAGGCTGCGTACGTCAGAGATACTTTATAGATAATTACAAAGTGTGAAAGTGTTAATTTTCGTGTTTAATCTTACATTTCATCCTAACACACACACTGGCAGATGTGATTATCCTCATTTACATGAGGAAATGGGATTAAGTGTGTTATGTAAGTTGTTCAGGGTCATTTAGATGACACAGAGGGATACATACTCAGAATCTGGTCATTTTTTGGTCCCTCGAATTCTAGTAATGATCTTTACTACCTTTGCTACATAAAAAGCTAGGGTTATTTCTTCCCACAGTTATTTCTGTGTATTGTTATGGTTGCTTCCCATTAATGGCATTTGAAATTGGTGATAAAAATATAAGTTAAACTTTGGGAATATTTTATTTTAATTAAGGTTATCCAAATAAAAGAAGAAGAAGAAAATTAATTATTAGGTTTCTAGACAATTTCACTGAAAGGTTTTACAAAACCAAATTGACAGAATCTTAAGGTCTCACTAAAGAGACCAGTCCCTTGTCTGTATGCTAGTCCCCAAAGACAAGATTTCCCATTGCAAATAGAAGGTGCCAGCTCTTGGGCGAGCAGGCAGACAGCATCAGCTAAGATTTGCAGCCAGTTCTCCGTCTGTACCCTCTCGGACATACTTCACTCCAGTCTCCCTACTCTGCCCCCATTTCTTTCCTGGATATTCAGCTTTCATCTACACTTCCAATCTGCCTCCACCCTATTCTCCAGCCACCGTGGAATTTACTGATACTGATTGATTGATATTCGTTTTCTCTGGCACAATAGTTGAATGATTCCAAGCCATAATTCTAACCTTTGATTCACCCTCTTTGCTCAAGAGGTCTACAAGTTCTCAATTATGAATCCAATATGCCTGTTTATATACTGGCAACTTTTTTCTTCCAATGGAAAAAACATTTGCCAAGCTAGGCATAAGTCTTCTTTACCCTGTTGATAACCAAATACCCACTCTCAAATGAGACAATGGGAGCATGTGTTGAGTATTTGCTACTCTGCCATAAATTATTTCCCATTTCCTGAAGATAATTCTAAAATGTCAATTATATGCAAACATGAAAGTCTGAAGTGGAATCTAATATTCTAGCTGTGGTCACCCCAGGACAAAGGATAAGGAGACAATAGCATCCAGGGTCTAGATACACTGCTATTGTTAATAATTCATTTCCATCTACACTGGCTTTGTTTATAGCAATATTATACCATAGGCGCCAATGAAGCTTGAAGACAATGAAAACCCCCATCTTACTCATAAGGACTGGGGCTGTATCAGGTCTCCCATAACTTTGCTGAGTACAGGATGCTTGGCAAACCCTATATTCAGGACTTGGTATTTATTCCTGTTAAGTTTTACAACTTGTATATGACTTCAGTGCTGAACATGTATTTGATAACCAATTAGGCAGCTCACCCCTGGAAGAAGTTAACTGTACGTCTCTCATTAGCTATTAGTTGCTTTTGTCTAGAGTTTGGACCCCATGAGACTCTTCCTTCTTTCATATTAGCATGTCTATTGACATTGCTGAAAGCATATCCACATAGATAACAAAAATGGATTCAGTAGGTTGTATTCATATACTTGTGTATCTATCTGTAATAAAAATAAAGGAAATGAGTTCATCAGTTTGAGAGGGAGTGAGGGGGCATGGGTAGAGCTAGAAGGAGGGCCATGGGAGGGGTTGGAAAGAGGAAAGGGAAAGGCATAGTGGCATGATTATATTTCAATTAAAAATATGCATTAAAATATCAGGAAAAAAGCCTAACCTTTGATTTAGATCAGCATTAAAGCCTCTCAAGGGCATTTTGAAATTGTAATCCACCATGCATACTGATCTATCTGCTCCTCTCAACTTTTGTTATATGCAGGTCTGATTAAGTATTCACCTCTGCTTCATTTAGTCGCTGGCAAAATGTGCTGAAACACCAGCAGTAAGGGGAGAGTCCTATCATGCTCACTAAGATGCATTCATAGTTCGATAGTGAACTGATTATCAAAATGTTTTATGGGTGTCCACATACTGAAAATTCTGATCAATACTCGAGTCATATGCTTCCTTTTTATTGAATAGACCTTTTCAGAGTTATGTCTTCAGATTACTAACCAAGCCAATCACCATCATCATCATCATCATCATCATCATCATCATCATCGCATTTGAGATAGAGTCGAAGGAACCTCTTCATTTAGTTTTCTCTGACACACATTTTTGTTTTGAATCACTCAATATTCTTTATTCAGGATTTTATTGGCAAGAATCTGGATTAACCAAATATTATGGGGAAGAATTCTAATATGCTATTTTATTGAAAAAAAAACAGGGTGCTCTTTCTGTTATTAAAATTGGAAATAGTTCCTATTATTGCTATGGTTACATTAGCATTGTTATTTTCTGAGGCTGGTTATCTTCTTGCCTCAAACTACCTTGCTAAAAGGGCTAACAACTATGCGACATTCATAAGTAGAGAACAGAGAGTATTAACTAGGAAACAGAGGCATCAGTCCATAATATCTTAATTGGTGAATAGGCATGAATTCTAATAGCTCCAGCCAAGGGAAAGCAATATACATGCAGGCATGTTAATTTTAAGGGTTTTTATTAGCTACCAATTGTCTGTCTGAGGATAATTCACTGTTCTCCTGCTAAATCTAAGTTGTTGAAATAAGGCCACAGGGTTGTGGATTAGCCAGCCTTGAGGTTCCTGCCCTTCTCTCCATAGCGGTCAGCTATTTTCACACTGGTAAGCTGCAATGCCATAGTGTATACATGAATGAAACAGTCTGGCAGGTTACTTTGGATTTTTTCAGCAGTTTTTATAGATGTTTTCCCAGTTAAATGGCTGCACCATTAGCTGGAACCAATCAGTGGAGTCACTAAAGGTTAAACCTGGATTTACGTCATGTGAAGGAAAGAAGTGAGGGGAGGTTGCTTAGAAACATAGAATAACTCAGAATTGATCACTCAATTTGATATCTTCATGGATTCTTTAAAGGAGAGAAATCAATGAAATTAAGATACAAAAAGGAAGATTACTTTGCATTACCCATAAACCTCTGTGTGGTATTGTCCATCTTAGAAAATATGGTTGCAATAGGGAATTTTAATGGCTATAAGTTTATAAATTCTGGAAATTTGAGACAACAAATTCAACACAAAACATGATTTAAATTAAGGAAAAGAGTCTCTTTTGCATGTGACTCACTATTCAAGAAGATCTGATAATCTTTAACCTAGAAAGGAAGTTCCTAATAGCTCACATACTTCCAAGGTGCTTTCTTTGAACATCTCTCAAATGACAAAAATTCTAGAATTTGTCTTTTCACCCTTCCGTTCACCTTGAACTTGTGTTGGCCTCCCCTGCCTGGCATTGGTGGTGGTAGTATTTTCTTCTTAAGCGATGGCTGTTTCCTGCACAGTGGAAACATCCTGCCCCTGAGTCTCACACCATCCCTTGGTGAAAATCATATTTCTCAGAGATGTTATTCTTATCAAATGGAGTTGAGCTTCCTGCTAGAAATGTGTTTAGCTCAAATAATAATGATAAAACCTGTTGAGGCCCACAAACTATATTAACTCACATGTAAATGACAATGAAAAGAAGAAAGTCTGTCCTGTGGTACCAATGTAAAGGTTTTATACATTACAAATCGTTCCTGCACTCCATTCCTTCTTGGTTACAATGATGGTATAAGGAAGACTGTGTTGCTACTACCATTTGCATTTCATACATAAGAAAATAGAAGTTCAGTGAAGTTGAGTAACTGGAGACATTGGGTCAACAAGCCCCAGAGGTCATGATTCTCAGGCCAATGTTCTTTATTAGGCATGGCAAAGCAGATAGTCATTGTTTCAAGTTACCCCAGATATCTGTAGTTTTGAAGACCTCCTACCTACCTATTTATTTCATTTTCTGACTTAAGGGGTTTCCCCTTTTCACTTTCTAGAGGATTTTCCTGATGGCAGCAATAGCTTACAAGGACTCTTATTGCAACATTACACCCATGTTTCGTGGATCTCTAGAACCAGTGGCCCCCTGCCCAGTTCCTGTAGCAATGTTCAAAATAGTTCAAGTTTTCACACGAAGTTTGCCCTAAGACCCAGGCAAAACGAGAACTGAACCTAGAGTCTCATGCATGCCTGGCAAGTAGGCTATACCGTTAGGCTACAGCCTCAGCCCAGTTTTTCTTTGTCCTTGTGAGATAAGGTCTGCTAAGCTTGAACTTGTGATCCTGCTGTCTCAGCCTCTAGATTAGTTGGGTTCAGAGCCCTGTCATGGCTCAGGATTATATTTAACTTCCAATCTAGGAATCAGTTTTTGATAAAAGAAATATCTCTCAAGTTGGAATCTGTGTGCTTTGCCCTTAATATTCAAAGAGAGCAACAGAGTTGGATTTACACAGAGAAAAAAAGGCAGGCAGAGGGCCAAGCATAGCAGGAGGCACAGACTAGGGCAGTCCTCCAGACTATCATGGACCCACACTGGGAACTTTTCTGATTGTTGTGGTCATAGGCTTGGCTGTCTAACAGGGCGGCATCTACAAGCCTTAGTTTCTTCATTCCTAAAACAGAAAACATAACCACAACTTTTACCTTACAAGATTCTCATGAGAACTAATGAGACAACGTAGGTAAGGTCCATTGCATGGTAAACACATCAATGATGCTCAGTACATACTGACTCTTCTTGCTATGCTGAGATTTTGTTTATTCAGAAAATATAACAGAGACAAAGAGAATGAAGGAGAGATAATGGCAGAATTCAGTGTTTCCTGTGGTTGGCTTGTGTCGTGTATAGATCATATACTCAGGAAGCAGTTTCTCTGACAGGCAGCTTCTGAGCCTATGACATCACTGGCTCCCCCACTGCTCTAACAGGGGTCCTGGCTACAGACTACATCATTTTACAGCAGAACTAGGTCCCAACTATGGCTCCAGTGCCAGACATTGAGAACCAAAAGTAAAGCCACTTTCACCCAGGAAACTGTAAGGCTATGTTCTATGCATTTCTTAATCTAAAGCACTGCTTATTCCCAAGAGAACAAGTGAAATGCCTTTTGGAGGCCTAGAAAGGTTAAGTAATTTACAAAAAGAGGAAAATTATCATAAATCCTGCTTAATGCAGGAAAGATTAGACAGCTCACTACTAGAAATTGAAAAATGTTTACAATAATCGTATTCAATTCTAGACTTTCATCTACAAATCTAAACAGAAAGCCATAACCCTACAGATTATGAGCTGATGAATAGCTATATATGGTCACAGAAGGCCTACAGGGGGAGTGAAAAAGGAGAAAAGAAACTCCAGATGATATGTCTCATAATCTGTGTGTATGTTCTACTGTGGGGATCTTGGCAAAATTTACAAGGAAGAATCATTAATCAGCTTTGCTCTAGTGACTGTAACAGTTTCCATTGCAGGAAGCCCCACATGCCTCTCCCTTTGGGAAACCTCTCTGTTTGTCATGTTGAAGGTTTTTCTCCACAGAAAGCCCTGCTAGACAAACATCAAAGGCAGCTGGATCCCGTATGCTGTGGGCTTGACCGCCCCAGAGGGCTGGAGCTCTCCATTTCACTTGTGACTCACTTCTAGAGCACTGCTGCCCCTCTTTTCACCCCCCTCTCCCTACCTCTTTCAGCCTTCTGGCTAGATGGGCTGCTTCTGGAAAGTGCAGGAGTATGTTTAATAGTTGTTGTTCTGTCCTGAAGTTTTCACCCACAGTAAGTCTGGGCTCTCACTGCAAATACTTCCTCTCTGCAGTTAATACACCATTCATTGTTTATAGGGTGAGACTTTCTTGCTTCCTTCATTTCCCCAGTGTGACAATGGAAAGTCATTATCTCTGGTTTTGATCTTAACATAGGAAAGGAGAATAAATTGCCTCATCTAATTGTGAATGGAAGGAAAACCCCTGGTGGTTTGTGGGAGAGAGGTGTTGAGGGAATGCAAAGGGAAAAAAGAGATCCTTAGAAAATGCCCATAGCAGCAGCATCACAGGGCACATTTATCTGGCCAACTCAGGGGTAAAAAGTCCAAAGGTGTCTCCAACTGTAAATTGAACAAGGCAATCCCCCAGATGCCAAACTATTTGTTACCATCAACACTCATAATTTTTGCCTTGAAAATGCCTCTTTAAAATCTTACTATTATATTTTGTTCTGATATTATTATATTAACAGTGAGCTTATAAAAGGTAAGTGTCCTTTGTGACATGATTCTCTCTCAGGAGATGTGTTACCTTGATTCACGGACAAAGTTACTGTGGATGATTTATAGGTAACAGGTCCGCTGCAGAGTCAGTCTAACAAAAGAAAGGCCAGAAGAAAATAGACCACCAGCTGTGTATAAATTGCCCTTGTTCAAAATCTGCAGCCTACAACTCAATGTCAGTATGGACAATGTCATAAATAACTAAAATAAATCATAGTCACTCTGTTTTTTCCTCCCCTAAAGTGACCCCAAGTCAAACTTGCAGTTGGGAGGGGGGGGATCCAGATCTCTTCAATGTTTATTATAAGCTAAAAAATTTGAAGTTGATTTACTGATATCATCTCTGTTGTCCAGCAACTCAAGGGAAAAAGGTTACTTTATCCAGTTTACAGAGAAGGAAAGGCTCAGAGAACCAGAGTAACTTAACCTAAGCTGTACGAGATGATCTAGAGCCCAGGATTCTTATTTCTCTTCTGCCCTGATAAATGAAGACTAGATAGATAAAACTTAGAAAAGATCTGTCGATGGATGGCTTGAAGAAATGAACTGCTTGGGTATTGGTGACCCTTTCTGCTCTCCCATCCTTCACTGCGTGGTTCCTGATACCTAACCATGATCTGACACTTAAATTTAGGCAATCTGTAAATGAGAGTACATCAGATGTACTAAAAGCTACCTTGGCAGAGCAAATAAATTTATGCATTTACCTCAAGAAACTTCAGAGAGAGGTATTAATTTGTTTAGAGACAAATTAATACCAAAGAGAAGCACACAACACAATGTGATCCGTCTCCATATTCAGGGCATCCACTAGTGTACCAAAGGTTCCAAACAAACATCCATTAAGTTAAGGAACTGAAAGTAATCATCACAGATAGGAGTAATACAAACCAGAAGAGTGTCTCCACTGGGTCTGTATAGGAAATTTTTAAAGAAAGGATGGGATGTATATGTAAAATTTGGTTATAGGAAAGGCCTAAGGCTACATGTGCATGTGGGTATTGTGTAAAAGGTTTAGATAGTAAATTTGACATTAGGGGGAGGCACTATCAGTGACACAAAACAAGGGAGTCAAGCTGGCTATAACTAGGCCTGTAGAAGACAGATCTGGGCAGATAAAGCATATAGAATTTTATAACACAGACCCAGCCTTGCTAGTGATCTGGTCAACCAAGGTGAAAAGGGAGGGAATAGGAAGAATAAACTTCCTCACCTTGCTTGACTGACACATGCACAGAAACCATTGTCCATGTAATGGTAATAATCATTCAGTGGCTTTGTGAATGATCAGAGGCCTTTGTTCAATGAGGTATTGTTTCAGAGTGAAGCCATGAAAATACCAGTGAGCCTCCTTCTTCTTTCTTTTTTATTTTTTTAAAAGCATAATTATCTTCCTGTTGATATTTTCATCTTTCTAACATACCAGGGTTATTTTCACGAAGATAAGAGAGAAAGGTAATTCATTCCAGAGCAATAAATCTTCCAAAGAGCATACTCTACCTCTGGCTGCTCAGTAATGAATGTAATCAGTTGGGAGAGCAGCCCTGTCATTACAGATTAATCACCAAAGCTTCTGTTTTGGTAAGTTAATTGATGCTATGCTTGCAGCTGGTGATGGTCACAAGACACATCTGATATTGTAAAGAAATTTATACAGGGAATGCTCAATCAGTTAATTAAGAGCCCTAAGACACAGCAAACTAGAAAGAAAGACAAAAAGAAAGAAAGAAAGAAAAAGAAATCAGAAAGTCAAAGGGAGCCATAGAACCGCAAACACTCAGGTGCCAGTACTTGGGCTAGAATTTATTCAAGACAGAATTGACTCAAAATATTGGAAGCCTCTCTCTTTTAGTTGATTCATTTCCCTTTTCAATTCCACTAGGGAATTTACTAGTAGATGAACTTGCAAAATATTCCATTAGAGGGTGCTTCATTATTAAGAGGAATATCGTACATGAATAATTTTAAACAGTCTTACACAGCTTTTGTAAGTTTCCATGGGATGCAGATGCTGACCGATGATGGGTCATGTTGAGCACCACTGCTCCATATAGAGATAGATTCTGTTATGCCATAAGCTTTAGCTAACAGAGATAACTCCAGGTTTTTAAAATCTAAATTTAAAGTTATCAAGGTAAATTTAATGTGAAACACAAAGCCATACTAAAACCTGAACCGCTTGCTCTAATATTCTATTGTTAGGAAAGAGCTTAAACTTTTAGATAAAGTATTTCAAACCTGGTTTATGTGACTCAGTTCTACTTCCCAGCAATGTAATTGTATCACAAGAGCTAGAACTAGTGCCATGCAGAACTTGCGTCTTGTGTTCGTAACTTGGCTAGTGCTTTGTAGTTTACAAAGCACCCTTTGTTGTTCCATCTCAACAGCAAGAAAGGGTGTAAAACAAGTATTCTGTACTCATTTTCCAAACAAGCTAGCTGAAGTGTGGCGAGGGCACAGGCCTGGCCCCAGACCATGCTGACAGACAGCAGGGGTCACACTCAACAATGGCCTAAGGGCTCCAGATTCTTGCACCCACAGACTGTTCCCAAAACAGCTTCGAAGAGGAAGAAATGGGTCTTAAGAACCACTGTGCAGTGCCCCAGGTATATGATGTATGTATGATGTATGTATCTATGTATGATGAAAGCATGGCTTGCTCCATTTTTTTGGTGTGACTCTGAAGTCCTCCCGGGAAATTTCCACAAGAAAAAGAAAAAGAAAAACGTATCCAAGGTCAGAGCATAGATACAGAAAGTTATGGCTTTATAATAGATATCGCTAATTATACAGCAGAAGTGGGCTGTACCAGCTGTAATTGATGCGCACTCTGGCATTCCAAATTAAAGTTAACTTATGGCAAGTGATGAGAGCCTTAGCTGTTTTATCAGTGCACTCAGTGTGAGCTCAGTAATGACAGGATTTCCTGCATGATAAGGGTCTGCTTCATATGTGAGTGGGCTTTGCATAACCTTAAAAACAAAGAAACTGCTTACTGACCTGGCTATAGCTAGATCTGGCCTCTCTGCTATTATAAAATGGGGGTTACCAGGTGTCCTACTTCTTTAGGGAATGTGCTACTTTTGTACAAATCACCCTGCATGCTGGACCCAAAGTAGGGCAGTGGCAATGTCCCTTTTTCCTGTAACACGTCAGATTCGGCTTTGACTTGCAGAGTTTCCATGCTGTTCAATGTTTGAGTTTGAAGTTGTTTTTCTGTTTGTTTGTTTGTTTGCTTGTTTGTTTTTGTTGTTGTTTTTTTTACCAGAATGAAGAAACTGAGAATCCATTAAGTTCCACGACCTTTTCATTTCCTATATCATAATGTAACCACAGAGAAAAATGTCTACCCACTCAGTAGGCTGGCCAAGTCATATGAGTTTAATATCCATATTACTTGGTTAGTTGCTACAAATATCAGAACAGGGTTTGTGGACCTTTGCTAACAGCAGCACTGCATGGAACGGTTTACTGCCAGACAGTAACCTCTTCTAGGGAAGCCTTCCACAGTGCTCCACATCCTGTCACTCTGCTCTAACCCTGGCTGGAGTAAGTTTTTCATTTCTCTGTCTCTTCATAAAACTCCCTTTGTAGCTTTCTTAATTGTAACAGCCACCTAGCTCCTTAAGACTCTCCAAAAGGACAAATTTCAGCTGCCTTTCCCTTCCGACCTGTCTTCATGGATCTGTATCCCAATCCCCATGGTTACAGAAAGGCATCTCTCCCTTTTCTTTTGGCAAAATCTATTCAACTTAGAAAATCAGAGTCAAGTATCCCTTAACTGACCCTATTCTTGTCTCTATGTTGGCAATATTGTGTGGTAGGACCACCATTGATTAGGGTAACCATAACTTTTTATATCTATTGTCTTTACTAGACTGAAGAATTCTTGAAGGTATGCTGTGCTAGAATGGCAGGTGGTGTGTTTTCAATAAGACTTGCCAATAGGGGCTCTCCTGCTAATCTCCACATAGTGATATCTACAGGATGGACTTAGTGTGGTCCTTGCTACCTTGGATCAGTGAATGTAGAAGCTGGTGCTCAAGCAAGCTTGTTACGTGAAAAGGCACAGTCGCTAAAGGTAGCTATGTTTATTCTAAACCTTTTTATGCCACTGTTGTTGTCATGATTACATCATCTGAGTAACAATATATGAAACAATGATTCATAAGGTGTCCTCATAAGAATCTATCTTAAAATCAACTGTTTGGGAAATAAGAATGCATTAATACATAATGACAGCAATCTATACAGTAAAGGATTTCTGAAAATATTATCTTGACAAGAGAATTCAATGATCTACCTTATGCCAGAATGTTATCCAGCCATTAAAAAGTTTAGGAGGCAAATAGAACATACACAAAATGTAAAACTCCTAAATGACAAATTACTAGATAATTTTCATTTTCTGTTTATCCTTTTAATTCCTCATGTTTTATTTATAGAATTTGTATTTTTGTTCCAAAGCAATTGTATGTAAAAAGGATATACAACACTGTAGGTATTCAGGGTATAATTAGCATCTAAATTATCTTTAAAATTTTACAAAAAAAAAAAAAGATTACTAATGTACTATACCTGTAAGGGAATACATGGGAATTTTACATTACTTTGTATTAACGTTGGAGATTAACTATTTTGGAGTTGATTTTTCTTATTATTCTAATTCACTTTAGATGTTTTCCAGACTTTGCTATTTTTCACTTCTTCACTCTCATTTTTTAATAAATAAAAATATATAAATATACATTTTAAAAAAGAAATTTAAAAAAATCAATGTACCTTCCTAGAAGAGTTGGATTCATATCCTTGTCTCAAGTCTAAGGCCTCTATAGAAAATCTGACCTTCATTTTGGTTAAATGTCTGATTGGAAAGTAACCTAAAGCTTTTCAGTTATTTAACCTTGCCAATGAATAAATCCATGGAACCTAAATCTTGTATTTCAAATGAGGAGTGGGTATGCGTATGATTTTATTCTTGAGACAGGGTCTCACACTATCACCCACACTGGCCTAGAACTCATTCTATAGCCCAGGCTGACCTGAACCTCACATTCTTCCAACCTTAGCCTCCTGAGTGCTACACAATTAGAGGGCTAGCTTTTAAAATAATTCTAAAAAGAGAAATGAGGCCATGAACTATGATTTTACCTCGTACAAAACAACGTTTCTGTTAATAGTATTGTTTTCCACAGTTGAAACATCAGGAAAAAAGTGGAAGAGAAAACAGTTAGGTTTTTACTAAAGTGTTTATCAATATTTTTTAAAAAACGAAAGGTGCCAGGGGAGGTGGTGGTGCACGTCGTTAATCCCAGCATTCGAGAGGCAGAGGCAGGCGGATCTCTGTGAGTTCTAGGCCAGCCTGGTCTACAGAGTGAGATCCAGGACAGCTGGAGTTACAACAGAGAAACCCTGTTTAGGAAAATCAAAAAATAAAAGAAAAGAAAGAAAGAAAATAAATAAACAAATAAATAAATGGTTCAGGTATTCATTTATGAAAGCATGACTCTAAACTTATTTAATAAGTATAGACTTTTCTCGACTGTTGGCGGTTTACTGAACAAGTCAGCCCCTTTTCTTTTGTTGTTTTGAGAGCCTTGTCATCGGACATAACGTCTCTGCCAAATGCCATGAGTGAAGAAAGATGCCAACCTGGTCATCTTGCCTGCCTTCAGGGTAGGTATTTCCACCGTAGCAGATCATTTCAGGCCATATAATGTCTTTAAACTCTCCTCTAATGGACCACTTAAAGGCAACAAATGTTGAAATGTATCCTAGAAAAGAGGGGTTAAAAATATGTGCAGGCTATAAAAGGCCACCGTGCCTGTGACAGAAATCCAAATTGGCTGGTTGATTGGAAACAAGAATGTTCCAGAGGTCTACAATACCTTCACTGGACTTCAGCATCCAACCTCTGTGTTGGATTTTCAATTTTCATTTCAATTAACCTACAGTGATTTTACCAATAGGGCTATTGCATCAGTGGAATGTTCTTTTCTCTCTGTGTGCCTTTCTGTACAATAATACATGTGTTTACTATTGGTATTATGACTTCACATTTCCACAGCTGACTTAAGAGTGCCAAAGGAAAGGAGAACATACCTGAGATATATTCACATAGAGTAGAAGAAAAAACAAAATAAAACATTTATAAACTGAAGTGTTCAAGGTTCAACTATTTTCCTACATTTTTAAAAAGTGAAATGAATCCAGTTATTATACTTCATAGCCATACCACCCTAGAGGGTTTCATTGTTCCATCTTAATTGTTTCTAATTTTACTGTTTATTGAGTTAAAAAGCATTGTAGAAGCCATGGATAGATTTTCATGATACAGTCAGCTATGCAAATAATACCAAAGAAGACTGTTCCCAGCAGGATATGAATTTATGGTACTTAAAAACCAATGGAGTTTGACGAACCATTAAGTGAGAGAATTTCTGATTACTGTATAATGAACTTATATGTGGAGACCTTATACACAGAGCTTCTGCCAAGCATCTCAGTGTTACATGTCTGAATTGGGAATGAATACCACAGGGCCCCAATTTGAACTGAGTTACTATGGAAAATGGTCCAATTTAAGTCTTGTAAATAAACGCACATCCCACTGATGAACAGAGCAAGTTGCTAGTCCTCTCTAGTCAGCTCTGGCTGTTAGGATGTTACATTTTGGGTCATAGTTAAATACATAAACATGCTTAAACTTGAACCTTTAGCAAACATGGAAATTACGGAATGTAACAAATGAAATGTGTTTATTGTTGCATAGTGGGTTCTGACCACATACTGCTTAGATAATGTTACTTCTTGAACAGTATCTTTTTATTATTTATTTATTTATTTATTTACTTGCTTACTTATTTACTTAATTACATGTTTGAGGCCTATCTACTGTTGAAGGAAGGCAAGCAAAACCACTCTGTGATATAAGCAACTATATAGTAGTTTATATGAAATTTGCTGCTGTTGTGTTCATAAAACCTAGCAGTTTCTATCTCTTTTATTGGATGTTTTCCTATTCTGAATTCCTTGATTTGTTCAAGACCTTGGGTAAAATCAATGGTAAAGCCAAGTGAACACTATTATTTTACTGAGCCACAAAGCAAAGAAAACCGTCATACATCCTGTCACTTTTAATAACCAACGTATATTGAAGAAAAGAGTTAAAATTATGAAGTTTTTCAAATATAAATCATTAAATCAAGGGCATATTATCTAAAGAATTAAGAGTGAAATCAGAACTGAGAGTGCATCTAATTGGCAAGGCACCAGCCTAGTAGGGCCTGGGCTTGATTCTTCACACTGCAAGTTTAACTAGCTAGTTAATTTGTTTAAAAGAAGGATGAAATCAGGTAAGAAATTGTGAGTGTCCGCTGCCCACAAAGCCAAAAGAGGGCATCAGATCTTCTGGAACTGAAGTTATAAATGGTTTAAGCTACCACATAGATGCTGGAAACCAAACCCATGTTATCTGGAAGAGCAGCAAATGCACCTGACCACTGAGCCGTCTCCCAAGACCCCTATTTTCATTAATTTTGAAAACCCCATTTTGAATTTGAATAGACCAAAATATGTGTCCTATGAGTAAAGTGAGGAATGGAATTAGAAATATATTTTAGGAGCTGTGATATGCAGTTCTGAGAGAATCCAGTTGCTCTGGCTGTTGGTAACTGGTAGCTCACAGCCAATTTTTTCTATATATTCTAAGTGGCATAGAAGGCAGAACCATAAGGAATTTGACACAAGTCATAAATATCATCTGTAAGGCCCCAAGGATTTTTAACATCACTGTGTATCTTGTGCTTTTTTATTTCTCAAAGTCTTTACTTCAAAGTCTTATGGGACTAGAAGTGTCCCTGAGCAAAAATATTATTTCCAATACTTAGTTAAAATTATTATCCCTGGTCCGCACAGTACAGCACTACAGAGGAAACTTAATGATGACTAAAACCAAATGCCTCACTTATCAGATGGCAAAAAAAAGAAGCTCATCTAGACAAGGGGCTTATACAGATGATATCATGACCAACAAATAGAGGGCCACAATCACGCCTGCCACCTCACGCCAGTGGTCATATTTTTGTTGAATCAGTATCAGGCTAGCTACAAAGTGCCCTTGTGATTGTAGTCATTACACAAAACCGAACTCAGCTCTCTTAGATCAAGTTCAAGTCTATCTCCTTTCATTCGGTCTTCAAATGAAGACTGCAAAATGCTGTTGTCTGAAAAGCAAATTCAGGTGCCTAAGGTTCTTTCATGACTATAACTTGTATCAGAGTTTCAGATAAAAGAAGAAATCAAGAGAACATTTTATCCTCACCTTAGACCTGAGCATTACTAAACACAGAACAGAACAGCCAGAATCCATCTTTATTACTTCAGGTTTCTGAGAAAGGTAGAGATGCCCTAGTAAGTTGGGACCTAAAAGTGTTTAGACTCATTTGCTAGTAGCATGAACAAAATAAGTAACAACAGCACATGGTATCATGTGTCGCTGGACATAAGAAGCTGGCGTCCACAGTCCAAATAGCTAATGGCTGTAAGTTTACCAATTTGCTTTATGCTTCTGCTAACACATCTAAAAGCCCTCAGCTTTCCAACATATTATGAGGTACAGCCTTACAATATGTTTTCCATGTTGCCTCCTGTTCATTAGTAATGAAACGGTAGCAGTCACAGTACTGGAATAAGATGGGGAAGAGGACGAGGAAGGCGGCAAGTTAGGATGTTGGGATCAAAGCAGGGCTGGGGGCTCTCATGCTCACATCACAGCACCATCAAGGTTAATTTGTCCTGGGTTCACTTACGCTTATCCTTGTGTGGTAAAAATATTAACCAGCATTTTTAGTGTCCTGTTGTGTTTTGAGATAAACTATGAAGAGTGAACCTCAAGAAACCTAGAGTATTTACTTTGGTTACTGCATCTAGCCTTATAGCGTAGCAAAATCTCACAAATAAAATTTGTGAGTTGATTTGCAGAATCAAGAGAGGGATCGCTATGCACCAAATGTTTATCTAGCCTCTTTTAGCTCAGTGTGTTTTCAGTGCAGTACAGCAATCTGTGCAGACATTTGTAGCAGAAGATCGGTATATTATTTCCATTGTGAAAAATCTTAATTCTGCATGTGCTATTTAATTTACCGTAAGCCTCCAAAATTCCATACGAATGCATACAAGGATGATCCCTGAGGGAAAAAAAATGAGGATCATAACTAAATAAGGCAAAGGGAGGGAGACGTGTTATGCTTACCCCTGAGTTCTTGACGGGCGACTTGGCAACGACTGCATATCACAGTAGAGAAGAAAAACCTAACTGATGTCATAGGACTTATCACAAAGGAACACAAAGGAATGCAAATTGGCTTAACCAGTGATATGTACAACATAACCAGCAGCGTGTTCCTCTTTTTGTACTTATGCTTACCACTCCTGCCGTGAGGATGAACTATCGCACATACCTCAAGAGAAACTTCATGCACATGACTCCACCATCCAAACCACTAGTGTTACACCAGCAGGGACTTGAGTCATAGATTATAGATGATGATGACAGAGAGAGTGACTTGGTGCAATTTAGAAGATGCTACTGGCATTTAATTGATAAAGTCTGACAATTCTGATAAATACCCTACAAAGTCAGAAGAGCCTCACAGCCACAGTTTAAGTTGAAAAATATGCCCTGTACCTTCAAAGCAGGACAGCTAATGCCACTGTAATATGCTATAAAAATAGCTACTTCCTAGTACCGACATTCCAGTAACTGTGCTTCTGCCCACTAACCTGGGGAGATACTAGCTTTCTCTAATGTAGATTCATGGGGTAGTGAAATGACATTCATTTTATTTTCAAAATGGTACCAGGTATTGTGGGACTCTCTTTTAATCCCATTATGTGGAAGAGAGAGAGAGGCAGATCTCTGTAAATTTGAGGTCTGGTCTACATAGCCAGGTCATCCAGAGTTACATCGCAATACCCTGTCTGAAAAATCTAAATACAAAACAAACAAAAAAAAAAAACCCCCAACAAAATCAAAATGTATACATTATTTGTGTACTTTGTGATTTTCCTAAAGTAGAATTGTCATAGAGAAAATGACACTTAATTTTTATCAAGTTTCTGCTAGACTCTCAGATAAGATTATTACACAAAACATATCTCAGATGTCTAATACATACTGTCTTATTCCTGGGGGGAGGGGAAGTTTGTGATCAGATTTCTAGTGTCTTCCTCTTTGGAGAGCCGTGAATGCATTTTGGCTCCCTTGTCAAACATGTATGGAGCTCTTGTTGCCTTAGTAACTGATTTAGCACAACATGTTTTTTCCTCCTTCTTTTAATAAATTAGTTCCCATTCCTGCCAAGAAGGAACATATTAATCTACTCATTATGCTAGCTGAGGGAAGTTGAAGGCCACAAAAATTGTCATTTATGCAAAAACTCCCAGAAAGTCAATTGTTAGTATCTGTGTGCCAAGAATTCTCTTTGAGTCTTAGAGAGGAAGCACAGCCAATACCCTGCAATGGAGGAGGCCGGTGCTGCCTCGTTTCCTGCTGGATCGTGTCTCCCTAACAAAGCAGGTCTACTGGTCTAGATTTAAAAGACTAACGGTAACAAGGAAACCATCAGTACCTAGACAATGTTCTTCAGTACAAAAGTTTACAAGAATCTACTTATCTCTGAGGGCAGGACGAAACATACAAGACCTACCTCCAAAACACAGCAAAAACCTCCAAGAGCCTGTGCGATGCCTAATAGAAGTAGGAAACTTTTATTCAAGAAACTGAAATCAAGTTTCAGCTCTTCATAAAGCAGTAAATCCTGCTTAAGGTTTCTGAGTAGTAGGTAAAATAGAACAATTTTGGCCTAGCTTGCTTTTCAAAACAAAGATTGCCCCAAAATATACCTATCTATAACTGTGTGCAGGTAGGTCTGAGGTAATCATGTAGTTTTAGCTGGATTTTCTGACATTCCAACAGGAAATGGTCAGATTCTTCCCAGTGTCTCAGGTCAAGTCCACTGGCTGCCCTGCGTGTGGTATCCAGTCCATAGTGGGGAACATCATCTTAGACAGTCATGCCGGGCATTTGAGTCAGAGGAAGAACACACACATAGCGTGACCTTCAGCTCCCATTATGACTTTTACTGTCCTAACAGAAGAAGGCAGTAGGCAGGATGGAGGTTGTGGTAGGCTTGGGGGGTTAATACCGAAATTATAAGAATTCAATTATCAGAAATATTTGATTTATTAGAGCAATGAGAACTCAAAATTAAGACATGGGAGAGAGTGAGATTAGAAATGTGTAGTGAAAGCTGTCCCTTATCTGATGACCTTATATACATGGTGCTTCAATACAGGAATGTTCTGCTTTGTATGAGAACAAACGAGAGAAAGGCCCACTCATTCTAACTAGTGGTGTTCATGGAAAATGAGCGCACACTGATTTAAACAGCTCCAGTACCGGCCCAACAATATTGTTCTATAAGTTCAGCACATTTCCTATTATTTTGTCCTAGGAACAAAGACTTGGCTGTGTGTTTCCTTTTAATTTCATGGAAATCGGCAGGAAAGGCTACAGGGAAGAAAGATAATGCTTGTGGAATCATTGGATATTTTTGCTAAACACACTCTTAAAAGAATTCATCTCTGCTAGAATAACTGGAACATTTAGTAAAACGTGTAAAAGCCAATGGTCTCTGTGGGAGCGTGAGAAATATGCATCTGGCAGCAAATAAGGCATTCAGTTCACTAAGCATGGCTACTCTGCCCCTGTGCATCCACAGTCTACAAAAATATATTAGTTAATTAAGTAGCTGCTTAAGTCAGGCACAGTCAGATGTTCATATACCACACTATTAATCTCTCAGTTTGGGTGAACTTATAAATAGTTTACAAAACACTTATGCTACAGACTTCAACTGTGTTGCTATCAATGATAATAATAATAATAATAATAATAATAATTAATGATAAAAATAATAATACAACAACAACACCACTATTCTTTTCTTGCAACCCAATGCAAATTTGAGTTGATTAGAAGATGATGACAGAAATCTGATGAGGATGAATTACTAAACAAAACCCTTCAAAGCATAACAAAGGATGCAACACCTTTTAAATGTTCTATATAGTCTGCAAAAAGTAGCACACAACAAAAGCACTGTGCTGATAAATACCTTCATTAATGCTCTAGCATGTATGGAACTTGATTAGTCCCTTAAGGAGAAAATCTGACTGTAGTGAGGCTGAGCTCCCATCTCTCTTACACAGTATCTTTTTGAAAACCTCAAACTTTAATAACAAAACACAAGAGAAAACAAGAGGAGATAAACTAGAGAGAGGAAAGCTATGCACATGTGTGTGTTGATGACAGCCATTCTAGTGGCAGAAATAGCTCATGGGGTTGGGTTGTCTGTATAGACCATTGCGACTTACAGCACAAGATGGTGTGAAGAAAAGTGTGTCTCTAAGTCTGTATGAGGTTTGCTGGTTCTAGGCAGGAAAACCAGGGGTCAAATCTGTAATGACTGCAACCTGGGAAAGTAATGCTATTTTTTTAACCTGCAAAATGGTGATAAGAATATTCTAATCCTCCATGCAGGGACTGCATCAACAAATCTTAGTTAAGACCAGAAAAACTTACTATTTTAATTCTATGAATTAAGTAAGAACAGATAAAGGAGATATTTTCTGGCACATAGGAGAGATAAAAAAATGTTTTTAATTCTGCTTTCTGCCTTTATCTTTCTTTGAACTGCCCAGTGTTAGTGGCATACACGGGCTGAGGGCCAGTGCACCCATTAGTGGTGAAGCTTGTGGTCCTTAGGTCAGTTTTTCTCAGTGGATAAAAATAGCATCAGTTCCAACAAGAGTTAATCATGTCATCTTACTCTGTTGTTAAACCCATTTGTCACCTAGTTTTCTCCCATCCACAAGAGGATTATGGATGAGAACCAGCCTCTAATCTCTCACTGGTGGAAAAACGAATGCAAGAGGTATTCTTGACCAATCACGGGCACAGGCACTATGCACGAAGTGACTGTTGCCACATCATCTTTATTATATGTCTGGATATATTTGGTGAGCCTGCCTACTCAAACCAGAGCTCTCAACACAGATGCACGTTTTATTCATATCTGTGTAACTGCTAAAAACAGATGAGGATCAGACCCCCATCCCAAGGAAAGTGGAGCAGTGTGTTCAGATATGGGAAGGATGTTCACCAGGAGGGCCAATCTGCGCACACTAAAGATTGGAGATCAAAACAAAATATCCCCTTCTCCTCTGGGAATCACCAGAATTTACACAAATCTCTGTGACTGCCTAAATGACCCAGAGCACTTTCTTAAAAGTGGGACATGGAGTGCTCAGAATCCGGACATGACACAAGCTTCATCATGGTTGGGTAGCTGCTGCCTTATGGAGAATGACCCGTGGGACACTACACTAATACATTAAGCAGCTGAGCCAGAGGGTGCTTCAACTGCCGAGAAAGTATAAGAATGGAGAGACCCTCTGTGTGTTTAACTATGGTGCTGGCTTGGGGAAACAGCCTTCTTTTTTAATCACAATCATCGAAAGAAAATAAGGTAGCTTAATCTGCAGTCCTTTTGGTTCATTTTCAGAGCAAGCCTGAGTTCTGGCTCAAGAGAAGCGTAACAATACTTGTTAACTTCTGGCTGGTCCATCCCCTCACTTGGCTGGCTTTCAGAAAGATCTCCAGCATGATCAGCATTGTTGATTTCTGAGCTGTGTTAGTAACAATGCATCACTTCTTGACTCACTGAGACTGACTGCCCAGTTGTACTGAGACCAAGCCATTTGCAGTAAGATAGAAAGGCTTTAGTGAAATATGAGTCCGAGGGGGAAAAAATTAGGGAAGGCGGCAGGTGAGTAAGGATCTATCAGGAAAGCAAAATGGGCAGAGCAAGCTCCAGGAGATGGATGAGAGGCAAGTGGGTAGGGAGCCAGGAACAGAGCAAGAATGATACAGAATAGAATCCAAGTGCCCTCATGATGAGAATTTCAATCTGGGCATTCCCCAAGTAGATTGATAGACGTGTCAGAGAGAAAGATATCCCAAATCATGAAGGAAATGCACCCCTTTCCATGTGATGGGTGCATAGTAGGGTGAGAAAATCTGTCTGATACACCAACTCAACTTTTGTAGAAGTAGTAAGCCCAGGAGCTGAAAGAGACAGAGACTGAGCAGGCATCTCTGAGTAGGCACTTGCCAGAGTAAACAAGGAGAGATGAGTGGTTAGAACAGGTAGAGGAGAACTGGCTGAAGAGGAGGATACTAAAATTTGGAATGACAGAAGGCAAAAGAAAGAAATGATCCACACTTTAGGAGAGTCAAACCAGCTGCTTGGTTCTGTTAGAGGCCAGGCCCTTTGGAAAGTGGTCCATTTGTTCCTCCCCTGGGTATTAGCACCAGATGTCTGTGAGATTTATTTTTGGTACCCAATGTATGTAAATATATGTAAGGGGGCACAGTAAAGAAATGGCCAGCATGAGTGCTCCATTACTGGGGAAGGTTTGTATTGTAGGTAACGATGAGAAAATAGGCATTCTGGAAGAGTCCAGAGCAGAGAGGAAGGGAAGTATACTGGACTATGTCAGGGCTGTCTGTGAGAGAAGGGAGAAGAGCAGGAACAGGAGACAGATTTTACCATTATAAAGAGAACAAATGGGGATCTGGGAGGAAGGAAGCCTGGGGAGGCTCGGGTGGACTTTGAAATATCTAACAAATACTTGTTAGTCGGAACTGGGGGAGATTGGAGGCCTGCATAGGCTTTGATATGCAACCACAGGTAGCCATATATCCCTTCTGCCAGAAAAAGGGATGGGGCTCTTTTTGGCAGAAAAGAACATGGCTAACAAATTCCCGAGGAATGCTGGCTTTTGTCTAAATCCACTATAGTCCAGCTTGAGCTCATCTCATGGATATATGGACTTCCTGAGACCTAACAAGTCCTCATCTGCCTGTCTACTTCTGGTTGATCTGTCCTCTCACTTGGCTGGCTTCCAGAATGATCTCCTGGCATTATCAGTGTTGTTGAGTTTTGAGCTGCGTTAGTAACAAATGCATCAGTTCTCGAACCACTGACCACTGCATGCCCTGTTAGCTTCTGGCTACTTTGGGAACATTAGTTTTTCTACTACATGCTATTAAAATCTAAAACAACTTAAATAGTCACATAGTGATACAATTCATCACAGAAATAGAAAACATAGATGAACTTAGGACAGTAACATCTCTTATCATACCACCAATGCTTAACAACTGTTCACACAAGTTCCAAAGGTTGTCACTATGTGCACGTTCTCTATTTGTCAGAACTCAGTCATGGAATACTTAACATTATAAAAATATTCCATTCTCATTAAAACTTATAAACATGTTTATTGATAATTGGTAATTATTCGTTTATAATATTTTGAATGACTAGATAGAGTTTGCTTGTAATTTTTTAAATACTTACATATTCATAAATATTTAGCTTTCCTAAGTATTTCCCTTATATAAGTTATACAAGAATGATCCTTGTAGCTATTTCCCAACTTCTATTTCCCCACGTTGATTGATAAGTGACACATCTTCCTAGTCCTAGGAAGAAGCAACAGATTGGAATGTTTGCAAAAATCTGTCAATGTGACTCACAAGAAGCAGACTAAAATGCATCACTGCTATGCTCACATGCTTCTAAAGCAAGGACCACTGTTGTTAATTTCTGTGGTGGTTTTAATAGGAATGGCCCCCATAGGCTGACTACTCGGTCATTAGGGAGTGTCATTACTTGAGATGTATTAGGAGGTGTGGCCTTGTTGCAATAGGTGTGGCCTTGTTGGAGGAAGTGCATCACTGGGGGTGGGCTTTGGGATTTCAAAATGCCCAAGCCAGGCCCAGTGTCTTGTTCTTTCTACTAACTGCAGACCTAGATATAGAACTCTCAGCTATTCTCCATGCCAAGATGATAATGGACTAAACCTTTGAAAATATAAGCGAGCACCAATTAAATGCTTTCTTTATATAAGAGTTTCCATGGTCATAGTGTCTCTTCACAGCAACAGAACACTGGCCAACACATCTACGATGCTATAACATATATTTGGAAAAAGCTTTGCAATCTAACTTTTAAAAATGAAGTGAAGATAGGCAGGTACCAATAGCCTCGGGTCCAGAGTGAAAACATCCATGAGAGACTCATCAGCCAGGAGTGGTTGTCTTTTCGAAGCTCTGACTCCATTTGCTAACATTTCCACAAAGGAAAGCATGGAGGATTCAGGTAAAGTATCTTCTTGCTATCTCTGTTTGGTTGAGACCAGATCTATAGAAAGGAAGAAAGCTTTTCTACTGTGTCCCAGCAAAGAGCCCTGCTCCTGAAAGGCAAGCTGTAGCTAATAAGATGCACCGCCCAGGAAATAAAAGTGATCTTTGTTGACACTATTTTGTGCTTTCCTCACTCCCTGGTCCCTCTTAGACCCTACACTAGGATGAGAGCGGTTGGGAGATAATTAGATAGACCTATGCTTAGTAGGCTGTGGCCACTAGAACCCTATACCAGGTCAGAGCCTCCATGGAATAATTTCTATGGAGTCCCATCAGAAGATGTCAGCTGAGGGGATTTCACTGAGATACAGAATGACCAAACCTCTAGAGATCTGGATCATATATATATATGTTTTATATATATATATATATATATATATATATATATATATATATAAAAAAACCTGATTTTTACTCTGACTCTCACCATCTGAAAAACCATCTAAATGTTCCCTGGGGATCTCATATGGTGTTTCCAAAAATGCTACTCTGTGGGAAACACTAATATTAAGTAAATACTCTCCCTTTAAAAAAAATCAGGGATATTAGGGAAGAGGGGACTGACTGACGAAGAATTAGGAAGCTTTTTTTAAAGTTGTAACTGACATAGTAAAAACTGCTTTTCCACCCTTCCTGAGATTCTTCAGATGATTAATAATCTAGATCATAAAACAATATGCTGAATCTCATTTAACAAATAGCTCCTGAGCTTTAAGAACAGGGCCAGAAGCTAAAGGCAAAACCTAGAAATAGATGAGGATGGACAATTTGATAAAGAGGCATTTGCAGGAAATAAACGTGTGTGTGTATGTCTGTGTGTGTGTGTGTGTGTGTGTGTGTGTGTGTGTGTGTGTGTGTGTGTGTGTGTGTGTGTGTATGTCTGTGTGTGTGTGTGTGTGTGTGTCTGTGTGTGTGTGTGTGTGTGTGTATGTCTGTGTGTGTGTGTGTGTGTGTGTGTGTGTGTCTGTGTGTGTGTGTGTGTGTGTGTGTGTGTGTGTGTGTGTGTGTAGATTGGACTGAGCATTCATAAAGGCAACTTGGAGTCCTTGTAAGATGATAAAAAATCATTTCAAGTCAAAGCTGTTTACCTACTGCATTCTCCCTTTGCAATCTTTTGTTTCCTTTTGGCCCAAGGGGAAACCATTTGTAAAACTTACATGGATCTGCTGGAAAGGAAAGGAGAAAAAGAGGCCAGCAGAGAGGGGAAAGTGAAAAGAGTGCCCCTGCTGCAAGCTGGGGGGGCGGGGACTGAACTGCTTCCCTCTGGTGCAAAGGCAGTGGGAGGGAAGAGGCTGGAGAGGTGGAGGCAGGGGCAGGGCAGGCTCCTCTCTCCTAGAGATCCAGGCGGTGATGTCAGGAAGAGAGCATCTGTCTTCTAAGGACTTAGTCTGCCAACTGGCATTGGCAGCCGGGTTCAGAGTGCCAATTCCCTCTGTAAAAAGGAGAGGCAGGAAATAGACAGGGAGCGCTAAACACAGTGGGGTAATCCACGTTTGAAGGCCATGGCTGAGAGAGCAAGGTGGTCTAGGTGGCTCTTGGTCCACGCCCAGTGCTTGCACAGTGCTTTGTAGTTTACAAAACACAGAGTCCATCACCTTATAGCAGTGACCTGAGAGGTGGCATAGCTATCACAGTTGTCCAGATGAGGAAAGGGTCAAACAGAACAAGTGATATGTCCGATGGCTAGCCTTCCTTTACGACACTAATATTCTTTCTAGGACTAGTGTGAGCAGCTTCTCTGGGGCATGTCTGCATGTCCCAACCTTCTACATGCCATGTGTTTTCTGCACCACATACTTAAGGGAGGCTCTACTTGTGCAGTCCTTCTACCTGCTGTAAGTCCTCCTGGCTCTCTGCTTTGCTCATACGGTTTGTGCCACCTGAACATCTTTGCCCTGCCTGGACCACTAGAGTGTTACCCATGGCTTGCGAGGACCAAATCTCTATGCTCTGTTTTTTCTCCCATGACGCTTTTTAATCATGAGTCTTTGTATTACGATATCCATACATTTCTTCTGCCAAACAAAATTGAACTTTTTCTTCACTTCATGATATGCTAAAACTTTTTTGCAGAAAGAGGACAATAATTTTGGATGAACTAATAAAAAACAAACAAAACCTTTTTGAGTTCTTCATATGTATTTCTTGTGATGAAAGAAATATTCCTCAAAGCCAAAGCAGACTCTATTTACCTTTGCTGCAAGATTTTGTTAAATGGAGGTGTATATATATGTGTGTGTGTGTGTGTGTGTGTGTGTGTGTGTTTGTGTGTGTGTGTAAAATTAAATATCCTATGCTTATTGATAACTCTCTGGATCTGCTTCTCTATCATATATATATATATATATAGTGAGGCAATTTACCTCATTAAAATGAGTAAATTTTTGAATGTTCTGATCTTTGTTGAATTTATGAGTCATGTGTTTAAATACAGAAGTCAGTACTCATTTAAAAAAAAAAACTATATGGCTGGAGACTAAGAAATATGTGTGCACATTGTCCTACATCTGAGCTTCCAACTTTAAAGGGACAACTTTAGGCTTCTGTTGATGATAACATAGGTGTTAAGGAACCTCAGGTTTCCTTTGACAGTTTTTGCTGTTTTTTATGGGCCAGATCAATAGCCATGGTTTCTTTAGTTTGTAGCTGCTGCTTTTATGTCAGTGCCTGAGAATCCTCTGCAACCTCTCATACAGAAGAGCCTCTAATTAGTCCTCTACCCCAGAGGAGAGTGAAGCCGTACCCTTCAGTACTGTCCTCAAATTACTCGGGCTACTCTCCCATTGACGATTTCCTCATCACCTCTACCTCTGTCCTTAGTAAAGTGTCTTTCTCTCACATGAAACCCTTTTCTATTAGCTACTACCATAATCATGCCATTAGATATTCATTTGTGACTTTCTGCTCCAGGACTAAAATTAACAAAATTAAAACCATGAAATCCACCCCTAATTAGGCATTTGTGTCTTTCATAAATGACACTCACAAGTATAAGATGCAGGTTCTGTACACAAGGCATATAAACTACCATCACGTAAATCCATTTTGGGATTTAAATTTAGATTTAAATTGGAATTTAATGTTAATCCTTGGTGAACAGGAAACATCAAAAATAAGGTAAGCTTTAAGCATCAAGCAATTTGACATTATTCAGTACTGCAGGCCAAATCCCTTAATTCAAAAGCAAACATTTTGCAAAGCAATCATTCTGCCATTAAATCTAAGAATTGAGAAGAAAGTAGACTCCTGATTACCCACAGAGGAAATGCTGCTGCTCCCAGGGTAGCAGATCAGCAGTATTAAAGAGCCTAGAGAACTTTGGCAGTGGCTCCTTTTGAAAGCCCCAATCCTCTATTCCGTTTACCTCAGCCATGAGGAACCACCATCCTTACCCATTAGCTACCATTTTTTATATTTAGAAAGATAACATTGGCCACAGTGGGGTGGGATCCCTTAGATCCCTGTCCCTACTTTCCGCACACATTAAATTCGGTATAACTCTGATTCTGGAAGAGTCTAGCCAGTGGCTGGCTGTCCCGTACGCAGTCTTCTCAGTAATCCGGACCCACCTTCTCGCACACTTTCCTTTGTCTTTCCTTTCTTCACATACCATCAACCTGAAACTCAACACTAGCTTCCCAATAGTAAGATAATTATTGTGTGAGATCCAAAGGGTGCAGGATTTATTCATAGAAAGCACTCTGGCATCACAAAACAAATGTGTAACTAATAATGAACAATAATAGCATTGTCTCTGAACAGAGCATGACAACACAGCAAGGCAGTAAAAATAAACTCCTGGCAAGCGCCATATGTGCTCCCAAGGAAGCAAACAGAAAGCTCCTCTTTCTCAGTATCAGAAAAGTCTATTTTACTTCGTTATTTTAAAAGGTAACTTCCATAAATCTAAGATTATTGTGGATTTGTAGTTCCAATGCCATTAGAAAGGGGATATTAAACTTAGGGTATCAAGATAAAGTGAATTGATGAATTCTAAAATATTTTCTTACAGTTTTCTTACCCGTCAGTGTCATGTGGAGAAAAAGCCTTTCCCTATATAAGTCTGATCAGAGATCTGCCCCCAACCCCTCGTTTTTTTGAGTTTTTTTTTCTTCTCACTTGCTAATACTAAGATCACCTGCCTACTCCACCGCAGACTCTTTGGTTTTGCTCTTGCATTTAAGATTGCTAAGGTTTTGCAATAGATACGGTGATTTTCAGAGAACACATTAAAATGTGTGATTTGGAGACCAGAGAGACAACAGCCTGGTGACCTGAGTCATCCCTGGAACCCATAGGGCAGTGGGACATACAAGGTGAAGGAGAGAACCAACTTCCTCCACAATCTACCACCACATACAAAATGTAATCGTTTTTACCTATATGCTTTTATGCAATAGCTATTACATTTATAAAATTATGTATTCTAAGGGTTTGTTCATGTTGAGGAAACAAATCCAAGAAATATTTCAAGGAGTCAATTAATCATCTTTTTTCCCTGTAGTCCTCTTCTATGATCTGTGTTCATTAGAAGACAGAATATGGACTTGAAGGACAACTCTGATTTACAGGGACACGTCCTGCATTTTCACGATTGTAAGTCGAACTAAAGCATCATGCTGGCACAGTACGCTGCCTTGGAGCTCGAAATGGATAATTAACTGGGAAGCTAGTTCTCAAAAAGCTAGGCAGGCTGTCCATAAAATGGCCCAACAGCAGTTCAAATGAATGCTGAGGAGCAGGGTGTCAGAGCAAATCTTTTGTTATTGTGGAACGTTCAAGCAATTGAGAAAGACTAATTTTCCCTTTTCGTCAATACCAAAGAAAGCTTGGAGAGGTAACGGCAATTATCTGTTTGTCAAATACTTGTTTCCAGAAGTAGATTTATAATCTTGTGAAAATTCTGTAATTTGCTAAACGACTAAGCAATCCACAGCACGTGCCCCGGCCCCATAGGGCGTATCTCATTTCAACCGAGCATTGGAGGCAATGATGTAAATTAAGTGGCCCTCATAAGGCAAATGGAGAAAAGTGCTAGGAGGATGTAATCTCCAATTCCCCAAAGAAATACTCCAATAATTGGGCAGAATGCCAAATTTCAGAGCGCAAATGAATCTCATTCTTGTTACTGAACAGAGAAGATGCAAAAAAAAAACAGAACGAGTGGCCTACAGTCAGCGCAGGCTGCATGTCTACACTTACTAAAATGATTTCTGTGTAAAAACTGGAAACAAATATGGAGGGCACTGTGGATCAAAGCCAAGGAATGTCGTAAATATAGATTTCTGAAGAAAAGTGCATGAATGCTTCCGTATCTTTAAATGGTAGGTTTTCAGAGGTTGAGTGACTCATGATTTAACAGCTGTCCCCTTTCCTAGTGTGATCCACAAATTGGAATTCTTTTGAGATCCCATGCCCCAATGTGCCTTTCAGTTTCCAAGAAAGAGAAGGGATCATCGTTTTCTCACACTGCTGCACTGCATCTGTATGATGGTTTATGGATGGTTTGGGCCTGTTTGTCGCGTAGAAATGTCAGGACAGGAAGAACAATGAGGTCATTCTTCAACCTCCTCAGACTTCACTCTCTTCAGTGAAATTCAGTGTTTGTATTTATGTCAACGGGTGATCTCTTTGCTCCTTGTACTGTATCTTTTCCTCCCTCTCTCCTTTCTCCTCCCTCCCTCTCTCCTTACTGCTTCTTTCCCTTCCCTCCCCATTTTTCCCCCTCTCCTTATTCCCTCCCTTTTCCTTGTTATTTTCCATGTTATTCCATGGAACACTCTTAATGAATAAGTCATTCTGCCATTGACAAGTCTCCATTTGACATCCTTTTGAAATTTCCATATGTTTGCCTTATTCCTTAAAAGTGGTTAATAGGGCTTTGTAAAGCCTGTTATCTAAGCCTTAGAAGAGTATTATAATCTTCATTTAAAAACATTTTATATACTATCTCTCATCACTGTATCCTCCTTTTATAACATTGAGTTTCTAAGCATTTACCTTTGATGGATAAATTCAGTTAAAAATGATTTATCTATTGTCAGGTATATTTACAAAATATACACAGACATGAAGACTCTTAGTTTAAATATCATTCATAAGCTCAAAAATATTTTCCCTGTTGACAGTCAACACACAACTAAGCAGAACCATCCCAGCTCTTGGAGTGGGGTCTTTTCTTGGCTTTACAATTACTTTTTTAAATGTTAGAAAGTTCTCTACACAACTTCAACATAACAACTGATATGGAAACACCAGACAGGGAGTTTAAGACTTCTCAATGAGTTGTAGAGCTATGAACGCTCAGCTTTTCCCTAATGACAGGTGAGGCGGAGGGATAAGGAGGGGATAAGGATGCGCAGTCTGTGGTGAGGGCCGAGTGCAGATGGAATGCTGCAAAGCGGGAGGAACGGAATGTTTTCCTATCTTCCTAAACTGACCGACTGATAACATCGGTATGGTGGGGCCTCAGAGCAGCCAAGGCCTTCCTCTACCCACAGCTGAGTGAGTGTTACTGAAGACCTGGGCAGAGAGAAAGCCAGGGAGGAAACCTCTCCAGCCAATGACCTAAGCATCCTTAGCTCATCCTCTATAGCTCATAGGCTATGCATAGTAAGGATCATTTCCCTGAAGCCTGGGGACATGAGCTGGAAGTCTAAGACCCCACACTTCTTGTCTGCAAAAACAAACGTTCTGGTTCAACATCTCAATAAATCCCGGGGAAAGGGGTAGGTTGTGTGCTTCTTTTCATAAAAGCTATAACTTATAAATTAAATAGGTGTTTTTTTTTTAATTATTGTAGTACCTCTCAGAGAGCCATGAAGTAATGAAAATTCCACATCATCAGAGCACTAAATTATCCTGACTTGAAGAAATATCATCAAAATCTTCCACTTTGGAGTGTCACTCGATGAAAATGGCATCTAGAACCACAGAATGTCAGTATATTTGGTTTGTATTTGCACATGGTGACTATTGGGAAACTATCGGTTTACTCGGTATATATGAATATTGAAGGGAAGAAAAGTGCTTTGCAGATATGCATTTGAAAATATGAGGCTGGAAGGAGGGAGAGGCTCATCCTCCCCTAGACGAAGACCTATTGGCTGCTGGCGGGGAGAGTGTGGGTTTCATCAGGTATGCACCCCATGAGAGGATGCCAAGCTCCAGCAGAAGCCCTTCATCCATGCACATATTGACAATATCAAATGCATACAGTAGGCTGAAAAATGAGCCCATAAAGTTGGGAGTGGAAAATTAGAGTGGATTTGATCAAAACACATTATATGCATGTATAAAATTTTCAAGACATATACATATATACATACACTGGGCTGTATATGATACATCAAACACACTCAGTAAATACTAATTGATTATACACACACACACACACATACATTGGTAAAACATCCTAACAAATAATCAGTTTCATTAGAAAATTGTAAATGGACATCAGGAATTACGAGGTACAGAATCTATTAAAACAGCTTCTTGAATACTATTGAAATCATTATCATGTCTGTGGTTTACTGGTCTGTTTATTCTAATTTAAAGATTTAGAATAAAGAACTAGTCTAAGACACAAAGATATTGTTCCTCAAAAAAAAAAAAAAAAAGTGTGTACTCTAAGACTAGTTATTTCTATATAACAATGGTCAAAAAAGAAACCTAAACACAACGCTAAAACAAAGACCAATGATCGAACCTCGTCAACTAAGCTGTGGACATATAACGAGAGTATCATTCAGACAGATGTCAGTTTAAAGAGCTGTGTGTATTTGATGGATGCTTTTAACACAGATCTATACTGCACAAGCAAGAGCAAAGGTAACTAGCCCAGTATCACTTTCCAAGTAAATATTGAGCTGGGTTTAGAACCACATGGCTTGATTTCAGAATCTATAGCCCAGTTAAAACTGTTTATCCTGAACAGGTTGCTTAGTACAGTGTAGGAACATATTAATCCCGTGGAGAAACTGGCTTACTCCTATACAATTGCGAACCCTGTTTGTAAAAGTTTAGAACCTTGTTTATGAGGCAACATGTGATTCTGATAGTGTGTTAACTAATACTTATACTCGCTGTTCACAAATGGGCTAAATCTTAATCCTGAAAAAAAAAAAAAAAGCAAAAGCTGTTTTACATAGAAGACTATTATAACTATTTTGTAATCAGACATTTAAAACCACAGAAAGTTTATTAGAAATGTGATTAAATCCTAAGGATAATAATAATTATTATAATGATGATTTTAGCAATCTTTGGCATCAATTTAACACTACCTTGGAGGGTCATGCACGTCCAGTGGAAGCTGATTCTAGACCAGAGGAAAGGTGTGCCACTTAAATGCAAACAGATGTAGACTGCTTTTGCTAGCACATGCTTCTTAGTTACTGCTTGCATTGATCAAACACAGCACAGGCAATTTTATTGACTTATGGGGAATTCCTGCTGAATTCACTGACTGATATTATATACACAAAACCATAGCTACAAGAATTGCAAAGGCATATGCCAGTCATGAGGAGAACTCAGAGAATTATGATGACAACATCCACCAGAAGTAATAGAAAGAACTATGGATGCTCACTACTGAAAACCACTTTAAAAAATATTTTAGGTTGTTTGTTTTAGATTTTCTTTCTTGTCTTTTTAACTTCTTTATTTCATTGAATCAGAGTCTCATATCTGGTATATTTTAGGCTGACTTTTAACTTGCTGTGTAGCCGAAACTAGTCCAGAGTTCCTGATCTTCCTGGATTTACCTCTGAATGCTGGGATTTACGGTTTTTACCAACACACTCGCCTTTTTAGAAAGTTTCTGTGAGCATGTGCGTGTACATGGGTGTGTGTATGTGTGTGTGTTGTGCACACGCCTATAGCTTAGAGGACAATTTGTAGAGTCCATTGTATATGTTCTGTTGATGGAGCTCAGATCAGGCTTTGCAGCAAGCACCCTTATCCACTGAGCCATCTTGCCACCCTCTAGTCTTTCTTTCTTGGTATAGGGAATCTAAGGAGTATCAGAAGTCACTAACCCTGCTCTACTTTATATTCTACACTTGTTTATTTCTCCTACAAATAACTCGTGAGCCTCATTTGAATCGCAGCAAAAACATTGATGACCAGTAGCTTTTTTGAGATCCTATTCTACACAATGACATCATTGCACAGCATGATGCAAACCAATGTCCTGAAAGCAGAAACTCAAAGGGATAATATGCATCAAGAAGTTTCACTTAAATTTTTGTTGTTGTTTGTAAGGCAGAGATTAATAATTCTCAGTCCCTGATAAATGGACATAGAAAGGGTATGCATAGAATAGGTATCATTTATTCTTGAATTATAAAATAGCCATGTGCAGGTATGCGATCTGTTTCACTGGGTATTCAACAGAATAATACAGGTTGGTTTACCTCCTAGTAACTGCTAAGAAAATTCTTTTCCTGAGCACTATATTTTACATCAATGAAAAAGAAAATTCATTAGAGTAAGCAATAGAAATAAGATATAAATGGCACCTAATGATACAAACCATTGAGAAACAGAAAAGTACTTGCATAATTTCTCTGATGTAAAACATATTGCTCATGTTCCTCTTTACAAAGCAAAACACAGAGTGATTACAGACCTACTCATGACTTAAGCTGCATTCTTTGCTGCCTCATAGGTGTTGTTTTTATTGGAAAACAATAACATGTTTTCTAACAACTCTAGGACCCAAACTCTAGGAACTATTGATGTTAGAGACAGAGATGTCTAGACACTGGGGAAGTAACATCATATGTGTCCATATATCAGTTCCCTCCAGCGACTTTAAGGTTTACTGGGACAGAGTATCTGACATCTGCCTAACACCTTGAAACCCGTACATGGTGCTACTCATCCACTTTGCCCAGTAACATGAACTACTGTGGTCAGCTGAAACTTTCAGGTGTTAAGGATAGCTCCAGGTATAATGATTCTAATTATGTGCTTCCATGGTTCGATTGCTTCTTCCTTATGCTAAATTCTATGTAGTTTGTATCTTAACTGACCTATGACTAAGAATCACTGAATTTATTAAAATATTTAATCTCTCAATTATTTTCTGTGGAATTCTACCCATAAGTTTATGCTTAGAATAATTATTATATTTTGGTTTATTGAAGGTCTATTCCTTCTTGGGGAATTCTATGACAGTTTTCCCATCTTTTAAAATAGAAGACAATCATAATTTGTCAAGTGTTAATAATGAGTTGATATATGTCGTATGAAACATAGAGAGCTAACTTCATCTAAATTTTGTTAGCTAATGCTAAAGATAAATAATGTTTTTTTTTTTACTCCACCTGAATAACAATATTAAATAGAGGCTATAAAGATAATAACAAGTTAATAGGAAGCAATTAGGGGAATATCTGATGACGGCAATGCCAGGGAGGACACACTCAGACTTATGTCACCTAGATACCAAAAAGTACGGCCTGTGGGACTGGAACTCTTGTGGTAAAGGAGAGTAAGCATATCTAACCACAGGGCACTAGGAATATCATGGGGGAGGCTTCAGAGGCACAGCAGCTTACAAACATACCACACACTTCTCTGGGCTAGCGCAACCAGGAATAGAAGTAAAACGGGTAGGGCAAGGACATGGGGTCTAAGATGTGGTGCTGAAGAACTGTCTTTTGGGACTCTAAGGAACTTCAGGACTTCCTTTTCTCAAAGAAGAAAGGCAGAATTGGCTACGTAACCATTGCTACAGATGTAGCCCCATATTCACAATCTTATAGTCCTCTTTAAATTGACAACCCTACCATTTCTCTGAAGACATAAAAGAGAAAAAAAAATCAATTGTTTTCATCCATGTGGGGGGGGGGAGGAAAGAAAACTGCCAACATCATTTAACTGGCTAACCACTGGAGCTGTGGTTTAGGCATAATGGATCCCTCTTCCTTTCCTCACCATCTAATTAAACTGCCATATCTGTCTTTATTCCAGCAGACATGTTTATTACCAAGTTCTAGTAGGATATTTCTCAATACATTCACTTAGCAAAAAATAGGATGTGGGTGGGGAAAGCTGACAGAGAGAAACCTCAATAGAATGTCTTCAGTTTCCGATGACTGTTGGTTCTATATTATAGATGTCTTCTAACGAAAGGGGGTTCCTTCCTACTACCCTGTAGTAGAATGACATGCGCACTTCTGTATCACTGTGCCTACGTAGCTACTGACAGTACTCCCTTACATTTTCAAAGCGACCTAGTTTAGAAAATATGTGGGTACATTAAACACACTAACAGGAGTGCCGATATGGAAGACTGAAAAGGGTTTTGGAAATTTTTACTTAACATATCACGGTAGGGTCACAGATAATTTCTCAATTATATACTTACTGAAATTGATTAAGAACAGGGGATTTAAGAGTTTGGCTGATAGCCCTGAGAAGTCTGCTCTTTTCTAAAGGGAAGTGGAGAGGGAGTAGAGAGGAAGTAGGTGGCGGTGGGGGGCTACTGGGAGGAATGGAGGGACAGGAAACTGCAGTTGGGATGTATTATACAAGAGAAAAATAAATAAATGAAATAAATTAAATTAAAGAGGATCTTGTTTGGCTTTTACTCCTTTAATGCTTTAGTTTTGTAAGTTAACCATGTAAAGAAAATTAAGACAAGGAGGAATTCATTATTAAAAATTATAAATCAAATTTTCTCATACTCGACTATACTTTTTATTAGGTGCTCTGTTCTCTCCCCTGTTCACCTTCTTTTAGAATAGTGATCTAGAGATTGAAGAAAATCCACAGATTATAGAAGAGCCATAGAAGATGTTTGTTTATGACTTTACTGTGGAAACACTGAACTACCAAGGGAAGGAATGACTTGTCCTGAGCTGCTGCTATAGTTAGATGGTAAACCAATCATCAGCAACTGGTCTGAAGAGACCATTTGAGTTGGGCAACCCCCCCAAATGTCTATTTACTTCTACATTCCACCCTGTTTGCTGTATTATGTAGTTCATTTTAAAAAAATTGTTATGAACCTCTTTGCAGGGAGAAGAGTCACAAAAAAATCTAGCTTCTCCTTAAACACTGAATTTTCTCATTAAGGAAAAGTTTCAAATTTAGGAAGGAAGGAAGGAAAGAAGGATGAATGAAAAGAAGGAAAGAAGGATGGATGGAAGGAAGGAAGGAAGAATGGAGGGAAGGAGGGAGGGAAGAAAGGAAAGAAAGAAGGAAGGGAGGAAGCTTTATAAACCTTTCCCTTATGAGTCAGTGTTATTGTGATATCAATAAAACAAAACTTTAAAATGTCTTAATTTATTGACTTTTGTGCCTCTTCTGATAATTATACAAAGAGGAGGCTTCCTGTTTTGAGTCTTGTTGCTGTCTTCCACATGGCAGACTTCCATAGTAACCAAGAGTAAGAATGGTAGTTTCTCACAGAGCTCTAGGAATTCAGACTGGAATAGTTGTATTGGTTCCTCAGACAAAACTACAGCCAGGTTTGCTGAAAAGTTTAAAGGTGGGAAGACAGTGTTTGAGATAAGGTCTTACTCTGGAGCCCAGGCTGACCTGGAACTTCCTACGTAGGCCAAGGTGTCCTCAAATCTCAGGCAATTCCTCTTGGAATTACAGGCGGGTGCGACCATTAGTAACTTTAAAGCAGTATTTTAAAACACACAAAAATGTTTATGGCAAAGCACTTATTGAAACACAAAATCAGAGAAGGCTCCATCTTTAAGGTCACTTAATTTTCCTTCCTGACACATATTTATCATCATTAGATATGGGAGTTGAATTTGAATTTCTACTTGAATTCAAGGAAATATGTTCACTGAAGATTCCATGCCAATGTATTCAAGAAGCAGCTATTATACTAAGTGAGATTTAACACACTAGAGCTTTCTGCATGAAGATTCAATTTTACTTAATACAAAGATATATTTGATCTCTCTAACAGACATTAAAATTTTGGCAGGATCAGGATTACCTAGGGACTTCTTCACAGGAAAGATTGATGTAGCAGGATACAAAAATCCCAGATGACCATAAATGTGAAAAAAAAAGATACTGTTTTCAGGCAGATCAAATCAGATTTTGACATACTTTTCAAAACTGCCAAGAGGATTTTATTATTTGTTTAAAAACAAAGTCCTAAGACTACTAAAAAAGAAAAATCAAAAGGTAAAATAAAAAAGAAATGGAAGCTGAGGAGATGAACCAGTTGGTAAAATGCATGTCGTGCAAGCAGAAAGAACTGAGTTCGATTCCCAGTACCCACTGAAAGGCCAGGAACAGCACAAGTGCAGACAGGAAGTATCAAACTCTGGTGTCCTCACACATATGCACATGCACATACATACACACAAAAGGGAGGGAAAAGACAGTCAATTAGTGTTATTTGAGGGAAGGATTATTGCATTCTCATAACACTCACGATGCTATAATTACTTTCCCTTTTCTTCCACTAAGTTTTAAGCTGAAGAAAAAGAATATCTCAGTCTTGAAGATCCTAAATTAGGCACAAAACAAGTCACCAGTAAGAAGTTAATGTTTTGCTGCTTTGTTCTGTTTTGTTTTCCTGAACATACTGATAGATTTAAACATAGAAAGTTGCAAGAATCAGCTGGTGGGGAGAGGGATAAAGACAAGTTTAGATAGGTATTAGCATTTGGGGGCACACTGCAGATACATAACAAGCTGCGAATGCCACTGGCAGGCAGCACAAAGTTTTGCCTGCACCACTTTGGTTGTCTATTTAATTCTTTGACTCTATTTAATTCCTTTGTGTAAAAGTCTTTGCTGCCTCCAACTTTCTCTGCTCTCGATTCAAGAGGCACCTGTTGGGGCCCTACTAGATATTAATCACTGTAACACTACCCTGTTTTGAACTAGATCTGTTAATTCCTCAAAGGGTTAGTGTGAAAATGAAATGGAGATTTAGGGACCTTGTAACTAAGCCAAGTGTTGCTACCACAAAAGGCTCATCTCTACCCTACCCCATGTTCATACTTTCAACTGGCCTGAGCTCCCTGGTTTGTACATAATATCCAAATATCCATTTTTTTTACTTACTTCCTTTATCAAAATGATGAGATAATTGCAGGGGAATACTGTTGGGGCAGTGTCTTGTTATAATTTTGATCTTTCTCAGTAGTTACCATTTTTGCTAGGCTAACAGACAACTCTAAGCCTCAAGCACTTCCACCCTGAGCACAAGAACATACAAATGTGCTCACATACTTGTGAGCATGCACACACACATGTACACACATGCCCGTGCACACACAAATGCATACATGCATGCATGCACAAGCACCAATATATGTTATTCAAGATAATTCAAAATTCAAGAAAAGGAAAGTCAAAAGGGAAACATTCTTTGCCTAATTCCCAATAGCCTTTTTTTTTTTTTACACTTAATGTGGCTGGATGATGATATTATAACACCATCTCTCTGCCTAGAGATTAGACCTCTGTAAACAACTGTCTGGAAAATAGCTACAGGCAATCATTACAGTGACTACTAAGAAAGTTCTCTCCTTGAAAGTACCAAAACCTACAGAGTACATTTCAATTACTCAAGTTATTAGTTTCTCTGAAATGCTTCAACATCCCCCCCATATATATATAGATACATATCAATACATAGTCTTGATGCTCATTGTATCATTATTGTATTGCTCTTTACATTTATGGATATGTGGATTGCAAATATATTAATCAATCCATCATATTAACAACCTTTTATCCTATCTACACCATCCATTAACTCACCCATACAGATGTCCTCTTTCAACATTAACAGCTCAAGAGGACCACTGCCTCTGACCTCCTCTCTTTTCTTTGTGGTCTGCCTGGGCTCTTCCAGTATTAAATCATGGTATCCTGAGATGCTGGGCCACCTGTGCCACAGACCCTGAAGCCATCATGTTCAAATTTATCAAAGTCCTATGATGTAGACCTGTTTGTTTTTGCTTGGCAAAATGATATCATGTATAGAAAGGACTCAGACTCTGCTTTCCTTGGTAACACAGGATTAGGAAACAATGCTAGAAGTTGAACACTTCTCTAGTCCATGTTCCTCTCAGTTCATTATGCTGTGAGACACGAATCAGATTTTAATGTGACCAATCTCTACTTTTCTTGTCTCTATCAGAAAGGGCAGACAAACTGGGAAGGAGTCATCTGGGATGGGGGCAGTGGGAGAGCAGTAGTGTGTGGTTCTCTTCCAAGGAAGAGCAGTCACATAGAGGGTCCAGCTGCCAGAAGTGGACAGCTCATCATCATTGGCTCTCAGCCTAGACACCAAGGCAAAAGCCTTCTCCAGAGGCACTGAGAGAGACAGACATGCTGAGGAAGGCACAGTTGGAGCATCAGGGGTGGCTACAGGCTCACACAGCTGTGTGGTTGGATACTGTCTACCTCCTCTAGTAGACACAAGGTTCTTATGGAAGGGACTATGCCTCAGTCACCTCTGCAGCTCTCTGTAAGAAACTTGATGGAGATTAAGTGTTTATAGCATGCTGACAGAAGAGACAGAGAAATCGGGCCCCAGCCCTGTTGGATTCCACCAGATACTAAGGCTTCTCAAACAGGCTTGGGCTCTTACACGATTTCAAGGACAAAATTTCTGTTTATTTTTAGTAAAGCAGCAGTGAGTGGCATCTCTATTGCCTTATTCTCATACTGTCTGCTGTTTGTTTGAGCCGGAATCTGGACTAATTCCAGGTTTCACTTCGTTTTAGTAATAGCTAGAATCTAATCAGGGCTGCATGCTCTTTGCCTCTGTCTCTTGGGTCTGTCCTTCACCGCCACCCCCATTTTTCTTCTTTCCCTCATTACCCTGTCTCCCAAACTTCCAGCTCTCTTATTCTCTCTATTCTCCCTTCTTCTCTCATCCCCCGCTCTCCTCTATCCCCCTCCCTTTTCCATCTCTCATCTCTTCTCTCCAGATAGAGAAGCCCCAGATTTATACACATTACAGTGAAGAGTGCATTTTCTAAATTTTGTCAAATTATGATTGCGGTGTCTGATGTACAAGACAATAAGTTGTTCTTGTCATGTTGGGACTTGATTTGCTTTCATTGCTCCCTAAGAACTGAACTGTATATAATTATGATGTAATGTCACCTTCTCACCTTTTTCTTTCTAAATAAAAATACATGGGCAAAAGAAATACTTATTCTTGTTGAAGGAGAACCATTATAAATTTCCTTTAAAGGCTATAATTAATTATGTTTATGAATACTGCCAATGGATTTACTCCAATCAGACTAATAATTTGCCTGCAAAATTAAAATATAAAAGAAAATAAAGTTGCTTCATCCAAAAATACTTTTACAGACATATAAGAATTTGGAAAAGTGTATGGAAGATGTCATCGGCTCATCGTTAGATTTTAGATATTTTTGTACCTGTTCTTGTCCCCTATAGAGAATGCAATTAAAAGCAAAGTGGCTTGAAAATTGGCATTTATAAAGTGTATACTAGGCCAGGTATGGTGGCCTATGACTGAAGTTCTAGCACCCAAGAGGCTAAGGAAGGAAGACTATGTATTTGAGGCCAGTCTAGGCTGTATCATAAGTATCACTGCGTCTCAAAGCAAAATTAAAGAATACTCTTACAAACTTTAAAAATTACATTTTTTGTGGGATTTGGAATTTTGGTTTACATCAGAAAAACCATCATGAGGTTTGCCAATAAAAGAAAACTTTCTATCAATAATTTTTACTATTGATTACCTCCTGGTTAGCATTATGTCTTGATAACACCAAACAACACGAGACAATAAGTACCTCCTATATTAATTCTCTGCAGTCATTAACTTACATAGCCTTATAACATAGAAAGGCAAAGAAAATACTATTTTAAGTATGGAGAAAAGCTACATTCAGTACTTAGCCATATAAGGAAGTCAAATGCTACAGGGCCAGAGCAAAGAATGTCAAGGAAAAAAAAAAAACTCATAATAAAGCTTTCCTGTTAAAATTAGGAGCAAGGTGGAATGAATGCTGTCACAGAGGAAGTAATAGACATTACTTGGCCAGGGCAGGTGCATGGAGTGACTGTGTGCTTTGTATCTTCTTGCTTTTAAAACTCAGTCCATCTCTGTTCCTCTAAGCTAATGGAGATTGGGAGTGATGTTGCACCGTGTGTTTGGTATGTTTTCAAGAATTCCACAGAAGGTAAATGGTCACTCCTGTTTCTTACTCCTGAGTTGCTTAAAATGTGTTGCAGTTAGAGCTATAGTTACCATAGCCTCAGATAGGCTCTTGTTTGGGTACAAAAGCCCCTTGTGATAGTCGGGGCTTTAGGGTCAGGCAGTTCTGCAGATGAATTCTAGATACACTTTGTACTAGCTATGAGAAGTAAAGAAAAGTAGTACCCACATCTCCATTTCCCCTTGTATACAATAAGTGTGGTAGGAGCACCTAGTTAATACAGCTGTGAAAATTAAGTCAAAAAGCATGATGACTTTTCCTGGATAAATTGGAACACTGTCACCATCACTACCACTTTAACCTTGTCCCTTAAGTATCACCAGTGTCTCCATTACCACAAAACCACACTCACTGGAGCCATTTCTACAAATGTTGCAAAAACCACACCTATCATCATCTTAACAACTATTGCTAGCATGTGCATACCATCACCACCTTTACCTCCACCGCTACCACTACCATCACCATTTCCACAAACACCACATCTACTCAAAACCAGGTCTACAGCTTTCACTACCATCGACATATCCCAAACTGCCATAACAACCAGGACCCCTACCATATCCCAAACACACTCAGACCTGCCATGGCCATCAGTACCCGCCTCTACCACCACCACTTACTTTCTCTTCCCTCACCAATATCTCTACCACCACCACTACCACAACCATCCTTATTTTACACGTGAAAAGAAAAGAACATACTGAATTGGAACATATAACTTATGGAAAGTCAGGAGAGAAAAAGACTATAGAGCCAAACTTTGGGATGGAATCTAAATCAGGGGATGCTCCCGAGTCCATCTTCTATCCTGGAATTGTAATACTTTAAAAAATAATGGTTGTGTGCTGGGTTGTGGCTCAGTTTGTAAAGAGCTTGCTATGCACGCATGAAGACCTGACTTTGGACCCCTAGCACACACATAAAATGCTGGGTACAGTGCTGCTCACCTCTTACTCCAGCACTAAAGGGTACAGAGACAAGGGGATCCACATGGTTAGCTGACCAGCTAGCAAAACAGAAATGATGAACTCTGTGCTCAGTAAGAAACTGTCTAAAAGATACAATGGAGAGAGATAGATACTTGACATCAACACCTAGACTCCACACACCACACACACACACGCACGAACACACATACACACACACACACACATATACACACACACACACACACACACACACATACAATGGGTGGCTTTGGTTTCTAAAGTTATTTTTTAATTCAGGAAAGAATCTGAGATCTCTCCTGCAAAGCAAGGAAAAAATAAAAAGAGAGAGGGACAGAGAGACAGAGAGAGAGAGAGAGAAAGGAGAGAGAGAGAAAAAAAGAAAGAAAAGAGAAAAGGAAAGAAGAAAAAGAAAAGAATGTTGAAAATTCTATGTAGAAAATATTCTCAGCTTCTTCACTGATATTTGAATTACCGTTATACAGAAATTGCTCTGGCATCTGAAAAACAAAGGACCTACATTCTGCTTTTGGCCTGTCCTTCTCCCTCACCTCCGTGTCTTCAACTGTCACATAAGAACACCATTCCCACTGCTATATATGACCCAATAGAGACATTATAAGAGGGAAAAAAATGTCATCTGGAGCCCTGAGTGGTCAGGAGGAAGGAAGGAAATGAAAGGGCACTATTTGTTTATCCCTACTCCATAGTAAGTCAGCTGGGCCTGTGAAAAGAATGGGCCTCAAGGCTGGCTCAGCCTTTGGCAAATAGATGAGTATTATGTAGGCTGTGTGTCCAGCCAGGAGAGGAAGCAAAGGAAGCTTTCTATAATTCGATCCTTGTTGTTCACGGCTTGTCTCCCTCCCAGATGCTTCTCTATTTCTCCCATAAGGCACTGTGGGAAGCCAGAAGGTAAAGTCCTGCCTATTCCATCAGCACCATCCCGTGTCCCCTAGGCTGGCTTCCCCACCACAGATATAAACAGCTGACGTCACATTCAGCTGGCTTCTCACGGTTTCCTTCCCTTTCTTAAGACACCTGGCCCAGAGCCACTTCTCCTACTGCAAGGCAACATGAGTCGCCAAAGATCAGCTTGCAGAAGCCGTGACAGAACACAGCACAGTGAGGATATTTTACAGGATAACCTTTGTAGTTCCCATGGCTTTACGATTTTACCTTCAGGCAATTTTCCTCGGCTAATAAGGACAAAGGGGAGAAACGGCAAGTCTATCTTAGGAGCTACACCCTCAAGGATTCTCCATTCACGAGGATCAAGGGCGGCACGTGTGAATTTCCTCCTAGAGTATTTAGTGCACTTGGGAAAGAAAGGTAAGGGAGATCACCTGCCATGCTCCAATGCTGTGTCCAGTCTGCTCAGATCTTACAAACTGGTGGCAGTCCACTGGTCATTCTGAGAAAAAGGTTAAAAATGAGTGAAGAACGGCTTGAGTGGTGAGCAGATTAAATCCAGTCCTATGCTGGTGTGGTGGCCCACAACTGTAATTCCAGCAATTGAGATGTGGAGGCAGAAAAATCAGGAGTTCAAAGCCAGCCTTGGCCGTCCAACCAATTTAAAGCCAGCCTGAAGTACAAATCACCCTATCTCATAAAATTAAAAAGAAAACAAAACAAACCCACAGTGCACCTACACCAAGACTTCTTCATACACAGCAAAACAAAACGCTGAAGGCATTTTACTAGAAATTTTGTACATTTTCATTAGAAGCTGTAGACAAAAACTGAGGGATGCATTTAAGTCAAATCCTAGACTTGGTTCAAAAGGGTTCAAATCCTAGATATACATTTCTTAGTGCTTGGCGATTTTTTTACTCTCTGTGAGTTTCAATTTTTCAACATCAATGCCGCATATGTATTGGAACACTGTAATGATAAATGTATAAAAACTGTGAAGTGGTGTGGAGTACAGAGTGAGTCTGCAATGAAAAGCCTTGGGTGATGACTCACAAAGGAGCCCATCATTTAAACACTTCAATGTGTCTAAGCTATGAAGTGTCCTCATTTGCTATGATAAAATTTCCTTATATAACCATATTATAACCTCAGACTCCAATTAATCCTGGGGAAATGAGATTACACCAGCAAGAATGGCAATGCGGTTACACGGTAAAGAAATTCTCTGCACAAAATCAACTTAAGCGCTTAGCAATATGAAATTATGAGTCATAAATGATTTTGCATCTGATCATGTATTAGTTTTCTAATAGTTACGAGTTCATAACACATGTGTAATCATTGAAGCATCTTGTATAGTTATGATTTAGGCTTGTGTGTGGAGTTGGCTCAACGAAGGATAAACATTCCAGACTGAGAGGATAATCCACTAATGTAGAAGGTCACTGACATGCTCAAATTATTCCATCCAAATTTCCTGTGTTAGCAAATAAACTAGGAAAAAGGTATCCTCGTATAAATCAGCCCATTCTTTCAATAGCGTAAGGCAGGAGAAAAAGCTATTCTGTTGTAAATTCAGAACGTGCTGGATTAAAGCAGTACTTGCTAATTGTTCTTCTCATGTAATAATATCTGCTGTAGTATTTTTTGCCGTTTCCAGTTTGCTGGCACACCCCTGCTGCTCTGCTTTGATCACATTAGGTTTCTTGATACCTTTGCTGTCGCTGACTTATTACATATGGTAGTCTTGCGGTAGTACCTTTTCTTTTTCTATTCCCAAAATTGAATTCGCATCTCACTTACCTAGGTATTTTATAGCATGGAATTTCACAGCGAGATAAGACTGCTGGCAACATAAATCACTAAAACCAAAGTATTTATCTTTCCTGACATGCAATAATAGTAATAGTAGTATTAGTGGAAGTAATAATAATAATAATAAATGTAATTTATATATTAATAATTATCTATTTTCTAATACTTATTCAAAAATGTATGTAAAGATTGATTGTAAGAGAGCTGTATTTGTTAAGATTCCTTGAATAATTCTTAGAATTAATAAAGTTATATAACATATCTAAAAATATAATAATTGCCCAAATAAAGTAGATGGACTCATCATTTAATATACTATTTTGTGGCTAGAAAGTCCGTATAAACCGATGTGCTAAACTGTATACTATGTAAGTATTCCAACCTACTTTGTTTTCTCAGCTCAACATTCTAGATATATAGCAATAAATAATCATAATCTCTTAAATTATCTTCCAAAAAATGGTATTATTATTGGGCTGCAACTAAGTAATTAAATTTGATTTGTATCTACATTAATTAATTAACCTTAACATTTCCCAGAACAGCTAAGCTAATAATAGATCTTAGAGGACCAAATTGTATTTTGTTATAATTATTTCCACTAAACTAGCATCATTAGAGAATAACCATCAGCAGTGCTTCACATGTGTGGATATCATCTACCAACCACAAATCACATCAGTGCATTCCTAATTTATTTTTTCATTAGCTGTTAACATTAGACAGAATTCCCTATTGAAATTTAAGATTACTTGGCATGGGCTTAGACTTTGCCATTGACTGAGCTTATACAAAAGCATGTGTTTTTAATTACATCCCTTAAATGGATTTTTATAGGAGTTTTAAAAGTTTCCTTGATAATATGTTTTATTAGATATTATAAATAACAGTTATTACTTAACAGTATTTATACCCAACTATACATCTGATCTTAGGAAGGGTCAATGTGAAATAATTCAAGTCATTAGTATGAGAATATGAATGAAGTTACAGACATTATTACATTAAAATTTTAAATGACATCTTCAACACTTAAAAGCGAGACAAAGATAGTTCTTAGTGTCTCTACCACAAACAAAGATTTTGGTACTTAGAGGGGAGGGGAGGGTGGTGAACTGCTTGCCACACAGTTTTGATCTCAGCAGTCATGTATAAAGAAAGGGAATGAGCGTGCATCCGCAGTTCAAGTACTAGGACATTAGACTAGAGGGTGTTTGGAGCTCACAGTACAGCCAGACTGGCCCAGTGGGTGAGCTCCAGGTTCAGTAAGAGAGTTTGTATAAAAAAGTGGAGTGAAGAAAGACTGAAGAAGACCATAACTAGAATCTTGCCCCCCAGAGCATGTGCACACACATGCCCATGCACCCATGTGTACATATCCACACACTGATCCATACACACATAAAAATATTGATGTATTTTCAATAAAAGCTATGAAATGTTGGGATAACAGCATAGTGTTAGACTGAATTTCATTTTCAGATCTGTTCTACGTTTTTGTAGCTGCATTTCCATGTAATTAAAATTCTTTTATTTCTATTACTACACTCCGTATCTACATTTAAAAACTTCATTCACAGAAAAGTAATGTTCAGAAGAAAGATTAACCATGATTAAAATCTCTGTAGTTCTTGAAACCAAACAATCAATAAAAGTATACTGCCTCTGTCACTGCTGCGGATCAGATTTGGGCCCTATTTCAACCATGGTTAATGGACCCTTGAAATTAGATAACCTTTAAGTCTAAGCTTTGCTATGAATCTCCTTATGGTGCCTTGAAGAAAATAATAAATTCAGGCTTTGTGCACAGCATTAAACAAACAAAAGCATTTTTCAAAGTACTCAATGAAACTTCCTTGTGTCAACAGCCCCATCTGTGTACTGTAGGTTTAAAAGAAACTCATCTCTCAGGACTAACTATGTGATCAGGTAAGCTACAAACTCACCCTTAAAAACAACCTAGTTGAGTACAAACATCCAACTTCATTATTCAGTAAGAAAGTCTCTTTTCTCTGGATCTGACACATGCACCTAGCTTTGGAGATCTTCGTCTAAGGAAAAGAGATCCATTACAAAAAGAAGACAAGAGAATACTAGTATTTCTAAACTGCTGGAAAGCCAGCACAGCTACATATATTTAATAATGTTTTCTAGAAATATTGTGTGTTTAATATCTTAGTGCTTACCTTAAGGCTAAGTTTTAGTAACATAAAGAAATGTGTAGAACCAACAGGCCTCCTTAGCATGTGCAAATCTTGGTAGCAATAAAATTCCACAAAGTCAAGCTAAAACCTCTTTAAGATTAAAATGCTGGGAAGAACAAAAAAAAATGTAGAGCTGTAGTTTCACCCTACTTATAAATAAAATGCTTTTCTATTTCTAACATTTCTCATTTCATTGTAGAGAATAAAATACAGTAGGAATTTTGTACACTAGTGGTTTATCTAGAAAATCCAGAGGCTGCAGAGAAAGTCATGCAAGCCTGAGGACATGAATTCAATTCTCAGCACTCTGTAAAAAACTCAGCTTGGTAATTGTGACCAGAACACTGGGGAGGTGGAGACAGGTGGAATCTTTGGTACATGGTTGCTGGCTTGCCAGCTTGTCTAACGCTACCCTAACCAGTGAGCAGCAGATGAGAGACAGTCTGAGAAAACAAGATGGATGCTTCTGAAGAATGACACCCATGGTTGGCCTCTGTCTTCCACATATGCACGCATACACATACACAAGACGAAAATGATACCAATTCTCACGAAGAAGGTTCACTAGTTCCATCGATTCTTACAAATTCTCAAAGGAAACATTGATTTGTAAAGATGGAGTTTGGCAAGAGTTCTCCTTTAGTAAGAATAAAATCAATTTAATTGCATTGAATGAGCATTTTAAATTATGCTTGGCAGAACGTTAATCCAGCGAATCACTGTCAGTCTGAGCTTTGTAGAACTTCTGCTTATGCCACCAAATGGAAGATTGCTTATCTATGGCTTGATAAAAATGTTGGAGATCAGAGTCAATGGAATAAGCTTAACTCCAGTAAGTGTGGAGACATGATCCTTAAGAGAAAACATCCCACATCAAACAAATGAGCAAAACACTCACCAGCTGTGACAAAGGTACAGATTACCTTTGGAATTCATTAAATTTTTACATGGATGACAAGTGCTATCTATAACAAATTATTAGAATATATAGTGAGAAAAACAGTAAGTAGAAATTAAAATAAATGTGTACTAACCTGGACAAGATCATAGTTAATGAACATCCCTGGAAGAAGTTTTTCTTGAGTGTGCAAAATATTAATTTGCTACTGCATTCTATTTCCATAAGATACATTTACCAATAAAGAAGTACATCTCAGTAGGTAGAATCTTAGCAACATAAAACAGATACTAAAGCAAATACTACCTACCTCCACCCACTCCATGAAGATGATGAGCATAATCTCTCCTTTCCCTAACGACCGCTTGCTTCTATTATACAACATCAAAGAAACTTAGGGACCCCAGAAAGATCTTCGAGGGAAACCTGCTCCCTCTACTCATCCCCCCATATCTTTGCTTTTTGTTTTTTTCAGACCCTGTAGTAAGAATGCCACTCTTGGTGAGCATAACGCTTTCCATTTGAACATATTACCTCCTGCTAGCACAAACTCTAACCAATTTTAGAATTCATCTTATTGAACATATTTTTTCTTTCCTTCATTTCCTAAATTGCTAATGCTCAAATCAACATTGTTATTCAGCGTAAGGTCCTATGATGTGGATACTGCCATGTCCTTTCTTTCGCCCTTCCCTTCCTTCCTCCCTCCCTTTCTCCCTTCCTTTCTTTTTGATCCTGTCCTAGTCTGGGGAACTGAGCACGAAACTATCTCCTAGTCTAGCAGGCAGGAGACCTTGATCTCTCAATAGTAGCTCTTGATAGAACAAATATTTCATAATTGGCTAGTCAACAGTATAGCAACGGCACCATGACAGGGTAAAGCATTAATATGAAAGAGGAAAGAGTCAATGGTTTGGCACTGTTCTGTTTCTGTCCCACTCCTCATCTATGAGAATGCTTGGTAAAATTCTTACTTCTGTCTCTATTGTATATGACTAGGGTAAAAAGGTTTGTGTCATTATGTAAAATAGAACCAGATTGGGAACTAAGTAAGTACATGTTGCCATCCAATTGAAGAAGCAGGACTATCTGTCATCATTCAACATTAGCCTATGAGAAGACACATTGCCATATATCTCATAACACACGATATGAAATAAAAGGTACGGAAACACTTCAGTCAACCCCGGTAACCAGGACATTCTCAGAGGTGTTTCATTTATAGACTTTTCCAAATTCGTCCACAGCAATGGAGTTGGCAAGTTTGTGATGGTATTAAGCATTTGTCTTTAGTATTTACGTGCTATGTATGCACACATATGTACTCTATATGATTCAGTACATAATAAAAATTTTCAACTTGTCTTAAGTAATCTACTAAATTGTGTCACACGTTCATTTTCTCATGCCCTACAATGTACACAAAATGAATATGAGGACAAAAATAAAGTAAAAAAAAAAAACATGAAATTAAGATGATCTGTATTATGCATATTGAAAAGAAACACCTATGAGGGGGTCTGTTATTTTGAATGTAATAATTATGGTTCCATTTTTTAAAAAACAGATGCTCACATGCATAAAGATATTCAAACACACACACACACACACAAATAAATAACTTACACAATTTCGTCGTTCTGGAATTCAAGCTCTCCACACGTGTCCTCAAAGTCCTCCCCTCCACCTCGGGCCGTCCCTTCAATGGTTTTATAGGGAACAATAACATTTCCTCGAGCTCCAGATGTTCTCAAAACCTTCACCTCCATGATGCCAATGCTCTCGCTCACATGAGTCACTGGTTCCTCAAAAGTAAAGATGCCTGCGTGATCATCATCAAAAATGGTTACGATGGCAGTGGAGGGTGACCCAAGAGAAGCAAGTGTAGCAATATGATTGGCTTCTAGTATGCCATCTTCTGAAGCTTCAGAAGTGGTTCTGACATTGCTGAGATGCACATGGAAGTTTTCATCCTCTTCAAAGATATCATCATCAATGATGCCGACTCTGATTTCCTTCTGGATCTCCCCTGGTTTGAAGACTATAGTCCCTTCAGTGAATTCGTAATCAGACCCAGCATTGGCTGTGCCATCTTCTGTTCTGAAGTCAACAAACACAGTGCTGCTCAAGTCGCCCCCTCTGCGGACAATGTTGAGAGCCACAGTGCCACAGTTTTCTAGACACTGGTATGTCCCTTGCTCAAAGAAAACCTTACTGACTGAGTCACTTTCAGCCATGTCCATGTTGACTTCATGCATGCTGACAGCCTTCCTTGCTTGGTCAGCTGCATGCCTCTTCAGAATGTTGCCAGCTCCAGTCATCAGGCGAGTAGCTTGAATCCGGTAAAATGCTCGGCTTTTTTGCTGCTGACTTAGGACTTGATAATTGGCTAATTCTATTAATTGTTCAATTTCTTTTTCTGGATGCTTCTGCTTAAGTTCCTTTAGAATCCTTGCCATCTCACGCCTCGCTTCTTCATCATCTTGGTCCCTCTCATCAACTTCCAAGACCAGAGCACCATCTAAGAAACTGTCAACATGAGAGTTGACCACTTTCCCATCCATTTCAATTTCGGTTTTGGAAGCTGGCCTGTCTCCTTCATGTTCAATAATCATGCCCCTCTGCTTGCCAGCCCGATAGCGCTTGTAGACATACTTGTAAAAGAGAAGCCGCCTGTCTGCTATCCAAGCAAACACAACACAGATGGGGAAGAAAAAGAATGTGAGCAATCCTTCCCAGACCTCCACAACACCAGGAGAGATGACAGACAAAATTATATAAAGCCAGGTATAGGCAAAGATGCTCCAGGCTGCCGTCACAAAGAACACACGCAAATGCTTAATCTTCCTTGTCTCTCCATCAGGGACCACATAAACACAAAGTGCAATAATGATGAACATGTTAAAGGCAGCACTTCCCACAATGGTGCTGGGACCAAGGTCTCCTGCAGTGAAGTTATGGCCACACACTTCAATGACTGACAGGAGAATCTCAGGAGCAGAAGATCCCAGGGCCATCAAGGTCAGGTTAGATACGGTTTCATTCCAGATCCTCACAGTTGTCTTGGTGGTCTCTCCATTGGGTTTCTTTATGGTTATTTCTTTTTCTTGAGACGTGATGACTTCTATAGAGGACATGAACCGGTCGGCAATGATGGAGACTCCGAGAAACATGTAGACCATGGCCACAAAATACACAGTTGCTCTAGCAATTTTATCCCCAAAAGATGGGTCTTGGGGTTCCCAAATGGGCAAAATCACCCCTTTCTTACAATAATATGAGCCAGTACATTCAGTGGTTTCATTTCCTCCTGTTTCCACCTCTGAATCTGCAGTTATAGGGTCAACACGGGAAAACAAGAGAACCACCATAGCAACTAGACAAAATCCCATTGAGACAGTGGGTGGGAGACTTAATCGCTGCATGTTGCACAAGAAGACTTCCAACTGTTCCAACCTATAGGAAAAAGAAAAAAAAAAGATGAGGGGAGGGGGAGGAAAGAAATCACATCATTAGAGCCAAAGCATCATTAATGACTTGTATGACTTTTACTAAAACTTTCTGTTATGTTTGACCATCACAAAATGATTCTCTGGGGAATCGTTATTCTAAGGATCCACAAGTGACTAAACAATCTTTTGTAAAATGTACGATCCAATCTCTCTGTTTCTGGGTTTTCTGAGTGCAGTCCCATTCACTGAGTGAGACACACAATTGACTCCTAAGAAATGACAAGTCCCATTACAGAGCAGCTCTATTAAGCACACAGTGGTGCATACTAACAGCCAACGACAATCAAAAAGTTCAACTTTTGAAGCATTAATCAATCTCTTCCTTGTTGCTCAAGTGGATTTTTCTTTTACATTTGAGTTAGGACATTTTCTTTGGAAACACTATTACATTAACAAAATCACCTTATTAAGATTCACATCTTGAAACTCAGACTCAGAAAAGACTGCTCCAATACAAGGCATGTTGATTATCTTAAATCTTGGAGTATACCTTTATTGTGTTTTGTAAAATCACATCCTACTGCTCCAAGATTCCTTGGAAACAGAGAAATCATTGAGCTTGATGGCAATCAGAGCTCAAAAGTACTTGTTCTTATGAGGGAAAGTATTTCATGGAAAATGCAGTATTCCCACACTTTAGCTACAGTTTGTAAAAGCACGTTGTCATTAGAACACATTTTCTCTCTCATTTCAGTGAGCTGGGTCTCTTGGGAGATTGTCAGCTTATCACATGGCTCTTCAAGGACAGCTCCTCACATCTGGAGACACAGCCTGCTTTGGAAGCTGCAGACAGTATGCAACAGGAACAAGAGATAGGCACGCCTGGGCTGAGCTGTGTGGACGATCCTGGAAGGCTGTGAAATCAGCCATAAATTGTTCTTTCTTGGTGTCAGTGTCATACTTTCCATGGTCACACCAAAACACTATAGAACCTATTAGTTCTATAGTGGGCTCAATGACCAAAAAATTGCAGGAGTGAAGATTCCATCTAAATTGGCTTTTGTAGCATAACAACTGTGGCCACAAAGCCTACAAGTGATGATGAGCTGTTGGCAGTAAAGGACATGGCAAAAGAGTCACTGGGCAACACAAAGACTAGTCAAAGTTGTTGACTGGGCCACCAAGGTCCTAAATTCACCCACTAGACTCATGCAAAACTCAGCTGAAAACTCATATCACTTATGCCTCCAAGGCCTGGGATTTGGGGTAAATGCAAAAGAAAGTCTATAACTCTCATCTGGAATGCCTCAAGGAAGGACCATTTTTGGCATCCACCAAGATTGGATAGGAAGGAGGTCCTAGTAAGAACTCTACATCGCCTGTGGAAAGTTAAACCAAAGGCAGATGTTCTCATTGTTCCAATCTGGCTGGAAGCCACCTCACTTTTACCTATGGCCCATGTCTGTTATGTGTGATCGGAGCTGTAAACCACAGCATGGCCCAAGAGAACCCCTTACCCAGCACATTGCAGCAGACATCTTGGATCTTACCTTAGCTAGGAGTCCTTTCTAGCTCACTATTGATGAGAGATGACTTTTTTTATTTTTCTCCCACACTAAAGAAAGACCAGATTGTGACAGAAAACATCTAACTTAAATAAGAGGCTAAGACATAGAAAACTGTATATTCAAAGTATGCAAAAATTCCTGGTTAGTCTGCCCACCTGTTTAGTCATTGTTGCTCTTGGGTGCATTGTGGAATCTTTGCCTACAACAAAGTGACATTCAACCATCTAGGAAGAGGAATGAAAGATCTAATTCTAACTTGTGGATTGACTTAGGCTACAAACATTTGTGTGTTTAATGGGAATTTTGCAGTCATTTCTTCTCTCTTGTCCTGAGGATTCCAAATATCTGTCTTCATTAATTTATTTTCTAATGCAGAGGTAACAAATATATAAATATAAACATTGGGTATTAGACTGCGTCATAGTGGAACAGAGAAAAATCAATTTAAGGACAGAGACTGTATGTGTATTGATGTGTATACACAAAAGGAATTCCTGATTTCATATGAGATGCTCAAAGAAAGCCTCTCTGATGAGGTATATTTGAGCACAATCCAAACAGAAGGAAAAGATCAAGCCTTGTTGATACCTAAAGGAGGAGAATTCTAGCCAGCTACAAACAGTAAAGATCCTAATAATAACAATACTCGGCACAGCGTTTCTAGAACCAGAGATACCAGTGCGGCTAAGGCAGTGAATGAGAAGGATAAGACTCTGGAATATTGAGACATAAGCCTTGAGAGGAATGGAAAGAGATCCTCTGGAAGTGGCAGCTGATCAGAACGTGGTATCACATTTTCTTTTCAGAAGGCTCTCTCTACTGGATCAGTAATGAGATGACCATGGGATCTGATGTGGAAACAAGGAAACTATAAGATGATCCGAGTTTTAAAGGAGCTTGGTGTCTGGCAGGTATACAAATGAAAGATCAGACAGCTAACATTTAGAAAGGGGAAGGCCTTTGTAGTAATCCTTTTGGAATATGTTCAATGCAAAATGTCTTGAGAACCTAAAAACATAAGGAAGATTAATAGTCAAGACTGCATCTGTCTCTAAGTCTGATATATTAACTACTCTCTCCAAGTTACTGTCAAACCTAGGACTACATTTTCCCATGCTTCAGTCAGTTTGAAGTTCTACAAAGTAAAGGAGATAACTCCAATCCCCTTAAAATTCTTTATTGTTTTTTTTCTTGCCTATTGCCCTGTAGCCAATGTCTAAATACTTGGGGTCTGCTGAAGGTCTTTTAAGATCTGATCTGTGGTGCAGCAATTCTTCTTACTCTCTGAGAAGAACAAGACTGTCTTGTCTGAGTTCTTACAAACTGCTTTCTGTGCCCCAGACTAGGCGGTTTTCTTATCGAGGCCCAATTTTTCAAAAGTACAATAGCAACTCACTGTCAACTTCCAGAGAATAAGACATCCTGTATATGAACACCATTGTAGACATTATGCAAGTTCTTTATACGTATCAATTTTTTTAGAATATTTAGAAGAAACACTTTGTGTTACACTGTCTTGGTGGTGAGGTTTCCATGACAACCCAAGCAACTAGCACCTCTCTGGAACTTTTTGGAACCCTGACATCTCTATGTTGAAATCAGATAAATGAGGCTTAGACAGATTAACTCCATACAGAAAATATAACTATATTCAAAGTGGGATAACTGAGGTGTAGAGAGGTTAGCAGTTGGTGAAAGTCACACAGATGGTGAACTCTTGAATGAAGATTAAGCCCTGGTCTGTTTCAGAGCGTAACATCATTATCTTCTCTTTGATAGTAGGTAAAGCAATATTTCACAACTGTTGCATTTCTGCTTGAACTAGCCCTTCTGAAAGCCTTTTGGAATAAGGAGGACAGTATCAGTCTCCTGGAAGGTTCCCAACAGCCTGGATTTTTCTCTTATGAATTAGACACTGAAGCAGACAAGCATCAATGACTGATGGAGCACAAGAGCTGGCATGTTGCTAAAGACAGCTGCCCTGCACGCCCTAGCCTTTAGCAATTGCCAGGCAACCACTTCCTGTGTACACTGTCAGGGCAATCTCAGGTCTGCCAACAAAAATCTCTGCCCTCCATCCCTGCTATAGCCCATATCTGCCACTATTCTTAGCCAGAAGGCTAACAAATGTAGAAACAGAAGTGAATCTGTACAAATTCATCATCATGGCCAATATGGGTGTGTGTGTACGTGCAGAGGTAAGGGACTTCTGAGATGACCTAAAAATATCAGAATGATTTTCAAAAGGGGACAGCACAATAATTTGTGAAATCAGTGGAGAGAAAACGTTATTGTAACTTGTTGGCAATGATGCAGCTGGAAGGAACTCTCTGGACTTCAGTTTCTGTCTCCATAAAACTAATACCAAATCCAAATAACTCATTAGCATATGGAAAGCTGTTATATACAAGGCAGTTCCTTTCTTGCCCCTATTGTCTCCTCTCCCTTTTTATTCATCCTTTAACTAGCTCTATTTCATCTTCCTTGCATACCCTTTGAGCATACATCTTGTTTCCTGCCAGACTTCCTTATCCTTAATCTACTTAAGACCAGGACAAGTGTAGATTGATTGTGGTAAGTTTAGAACAGATATAGGCAAAGATCACTTAGAAATATCTGTTACACCATCCACATTAATTCTTGGTATCATGTCAAGAATACCCAGATTATTTTCTATATTTTGCTTATTTTAATTTAAAGCAAGAAAACAGTATAATACACATAATACTGAGCTGAATGACAGTGACAAATGATGTTCAAAAGCTAAGCATGTGCCAGCTTGCCAGTCACTTATATAAAAGGAGAGGTTACAGCTGTAAGGAAGGGAAACACACAAGCAAGATGGATGCTCATCAGGCTGCCACTGTAAAGGGAAAGAGTATCTACTGCAAAGACATCTGAGCAGAGTGCTTATTCCCTTTGGAGGCTGTAGCGAGTTTTGACTATCCAAGAGTACCTGACGCAGAGAAAAGGAATATGCTGGATTTTCACCAGCCCAGCTCACTGGATGGCCTAATCGCATTCTGTTCATTGGTGATATTCCAAGGAACTCCTTGACTTACTTTCCTAGGGACCTGGAACTCCCTTCTATGTCATTCTTGCTGCCTGAAATCTTAAAGCTGAGCAACTAACCTATTTCTAAGGCAACAGTTATAAACCATTATCTACAACCAATGCATGGTCTTCTAAGCTCCTCTAAACAGAGGGAGGGCAGTGAGGGATGAGGACTCTGTATCTGACCATTCCATCTAGAATGCTGATTATAGTACCTTGGTTCCCAAACTTAGTCCCTGGACCACAGCCGGTCTTCAGGAAAGTGCTCATTTTCCACAGTCACTCTACATTAACACCATCGTTAATGCCCCCTCCCCACTTACCAAACAGAGCAAACTCTGTTGATGGATTAAATTGGAAGGTTCTTAGAGGAAGTAGGCTGTGAGAGGCCAGATGAGGGGCTCATGACCTTCTCTTTGAACTAATAAAGCTGGAATTGGGATCCTGTCTCGTGTCAGAAAACACCCACTAAAATTGCCCAGTAAAGGAAGTAAGTGGGGTAAGGGTTAGGTAACGTGGTCCAAAAAAAAGGAAGAAAGATTTAAGCAAATGAAGAAGCTATGGAGAAGTCATGTGTCCCACCCACCACCCTTCTCTCTATTTTTGTCTATCATACTTACTACTTTTATACACTAAATAATTTATTCAATGATTCTATTTATTGTCATCCCACTCCAATAGACATAAATCTTGTAGGACCAGGGATTGATTTCTATTTCTTATTTTTATTTGTTTGTTTGTTTGCTTGCTTGCTTGCTTGTTTGTTCTTACTGTGAGTCATTCCCAGTTCTTACTGTTATTCATTGCCAGTTCCTAGAGTTAAGATTGGCACATACAAGATGCACAGCACACACTTACTAGATGAATAAATAATTCTCATAGGGTCATGTGCTGATTCATCAAATCTCTGGCTCTGTATCAGAATCTGGGAATTGGGTCTGGGCATCTGCACTTAAAAATATTCACTATGTGAAATGAATCTGCCCTCAATGAGCAGAGGTTGGCATCAGATGAAAAGAACCAAGAGTGGTATCAGCCAGAGAGAGGTAAAATTAGTTTTCTAGGTTCATGGCAAAGAATCTCAGGTTGGAAAAGCTGGTATTTAGCATGGAGAGAGGGTCTTGGGCCCAGGTTTCTTCCCTAGCAGTTTTGAATCTTGCTGTACCCGTTCTGGTTTACTGACTGAATCTGTTGAGAGTATCAAACACTGTGAACATTCTTAAGGACTCATCTATTTCCTCTCCTTTCAATATAACTCAAAAACAACTGATCTACCTCCCCCCGACACACACTCACACACACACACACACACACACACACACACACACACATACTTGCAATGCTAAAGGCTCTGGAAAACAGAAGAAAATTTAAATTTAAATATGTTAACTCTGCGTGCTAACACAAACGTGTGGGAAGGCTAAAGAAACTGGAAAAGGGAAAGGCTTCCAGCAAAAGAGAGAAGGACTCAGTGAAAAGACACTTCTGAGAATCTGGGACACCAAGAAGGGTCAGTACAGACTGACTTCAGGGTTACTACCTGGCTGCACGTCATGGTGCATGTACAGTGATAATGGCAATAAAGGCTAAAATCACTGAGTGAGCATGTCCTACACACACACACATGCACACACACTCACATGCACACACACTCACATGCACACACATACACACACTCATATGCACACACATACACACACACTCACATGCACACTCACACACACATACACACTCACACACATACACACACACTTACACACACACACTCATATACACACAGTCACATACTCTTACACACACACATACACACACACACTCACACACATACACACACACTCACATGCACACACACACTCACATGCACACACACTCATATGCACACACATACACACACACTCATATGCACACACATACACACACTCACATGCACACACATACACACTCACACACACTCACACACATACACACTCACACACATACACACTCTTACACACACACTCATATACACACAGTCACATACTCTTACACACACACATACACACACACATACACACACACTCACATGCACACACACTCATGCACACACATACTCACACACACATACACACTCACACACATACACACTCTTACACACACACACACTCATATACACACAGTCACATACTCTTACACACACACATACACACACATTCACATGCACACACACACACACTCACACACATACACACACACTTACAAACATGCACACACACTCACATGCACACACACACTCACACACATACACTTACAAACATACACACACACTTACAAACACACACACACACTCATATACACACAGTCACATACTCTTACACACACACACACACACACACACACACACGGTGCACCATCTCCATGATCCTTTTGTCAACAGTGCAAGGTTTGTGTTATCATTCTCATTTCACAAATTAGAAAAGTATAACGTACAGTTATACCAGTTTGTTGGCGAAGGTCTTGCAGCCTTAGGTGCTGTGCTTTGTCAAGAATTTTTTAACCCAGGCACTCGGTACCATATCGCAGTGATGTTTGCTTTTCTATTTCCACAACAGGTTAATAATACTATTGTCTGGGGACAAAGAGCTGTGTATTTAGACACTTCGTATAGAATAACTTCTCAGATAGTCTTCCTTCCCATCCGATTGCAGGAGTGCAGACTGCTTTATCTCCAGGCCTTCCAGCTTTTTACTCCTGTCTCCTGTCTCCACATCCTCCCAAACAGAGTTTTGTGATTTGGGGGGGGGTCATCAGCTAGAGTCTGAAGGCCAAAATCATTCCAAAGACATGTGACAGACGCATGGGTTTCCAGTTTGCTCAGGAGAAACCCAAAGGTGGGGAGAGATACTGACGGTGAGGAAGGCAGCAAAATTGATAGAAAATAATGGTGGGAACTTGTTTCAAATTTTGTCATAAGACACTTTATTGTTGATAATTAAGATTTTTTTCAAGGATCTCAGTGCAGCTCAAAAATTCACTGCCTTACAGTCAAGATTAACTAAAAAAAATTAAATAAACTGGTCAAGAGTTAAAAAACAGAGCAAAACAAAAAAACTTGCAAGACCAACATGCTGTTCATGGTTTCACTGACCAACCTTTACCTAATCACTCATGTGTGCCAAACGCTGTGTGGGAAAGATGAGAAAACACCTCCTGGTGCAGTTCAGACTCACTAGGTTATGGCAGAGCCAAGTATGAGATCCACTTCCAACTGATGGGCCTCTTTTCTTACAAAAGAATTCCAGAAGAGGAGGGACTCCGCCGGCATTTTGTCAGTGTTGGAACACTCAAGAGGACTACCTGGAAGTTCCCCCGACTGACCACTACATCCACGTTTCTAGAGACCTCAGACCCCTCCACCCTCTGCGTGGGATTAGCTCATGCAGAACTAATCAAGAGTTAGCTCGTGGAGTCCTGGGCCTAGAACCTATCCACTGTATGCTCACATTCCTCCGGGGCCCTCCTACTTGACAACAGTAACCACTTTTGATGAAAACGTGTTTATCATCAACTGTGAAGAGAAATAACAGCCTTTCTTTGATAGTTGGCTTTACAATGCTGGGAAAGAATGACTTCATATGAGAGAGAGAATATATATATATATATATATATATACACATATATATATATATATATACACATATATATATATATATATATACACATATATATATATATATATATATGTCATTTGAAGGAGATTTTCTACCAAACATATTCTCCATCCTAGACTAGAGACATTCAACCTTCAGAAATGTGGGTGGTGAGATGGATTAATGGATGAAGTGCCTGTTAGGCAAGCATGAAAGACCAGAATTTCAATCCCCAGAACTCCCTTAAAATCCCTATAATTATAGAAGCCTGCTGTAATTCCAATACTGTGGAAATAAGTGCAGAGGACCCTTAAAACAAGCTGGCTAGCTGGCTAGCATACTAGTGAGCTCTGGGTTCGATTGAGTTACCCTGCCTTAGCGATTAAAGAAGACAGCATTTGGCATGAAGTTCAGGCTTCCACGCTCATGGTGGAATTGCAAAGAAAAGACAATTCCATACGGGAAGGAATCCAATGAAGAAGAAAGCTCTCTAGAGCATGAAAGGCGGTCAGTAGGATAATCCAAAAGGAAATACATCAGGAAAAATGGCAGAAATCTATGTCTCTTCAAATTCAGTTCACCCAAGAATCATCTGGAGACAATAATATATAGGCACCTGAACCCTCTCCTCAGATACATAAGAGATATAATTGCAATGTTCCTGCAGACATGGGCAGTTCTAGGATAGTAGTCTTGGCACAATTCCTTGAAAAGACCTAGAATAAAGGCCAGATGGGAAGAAAATGAAAAGCTGAGCAGAGTGCAGAGAGGACTCAGGCAGGTGCATCTGCAGCAAACACAAACTCAGGAGGAGGACACTTAAATTGAGAAAGTGGAACTACATTTCTCAGTGTCAGAGGGCAGTCACATGCTCTGTATATCATTACGACATTGGTGTAAAAGTAATGCATGGCTTTTCTTCTTATAGACTGAGACCCCTTACCAGGATTAAATTAGGAAGGCCCTTCGTGACTGTGTTGGCAAAGAGGTTGGACTGGGGGATGAAGGAAAATGGAGTCTAAGAAACAATCATGGGGGATCCTCAAATGGATGAGTTTAAGGCACTGAGTAATTTACAAGCCTCAAACTCATAATCTTGCTGCACATTAGTTTTGTCTCTCTAAGTAGAAACAGGCTGAGATTGCTAGATACTAGAGCAACACCTGACCAAAACCCAGGAAAAATGGAAGTTTCCAGATACAAACCCTAAGGTAGAAATTGAAATATGCAAGACCATGAACTCTAGACCTGATTTGAGTAGTGGAGAAACCTATGGTCCTTAAATTATAGGATTTTGGTGGACACTTCCTATTTCTCCCCATCTTTACTTCAACTCCAGAGTCAACCTGACCTGTACAGTTCTCTTTTTGCTTTCTAGTGTGTCTCTCAGAACTTTTCCAGAACAATTTCAGTGTAAGTGATTTAAGAACATCTCAAATGACTTTTTCTTCTTCTTCTTTTTCAATTAATTTTTATAAAGAAAATGCTTGTTAAATTTAATGAGCTAGACCTTAAGCTTCACCTTCAAGCAAAATGAAAACAAAATTTTCTTAGGAAATGAATTTTCTCATTGAAAGGAAGTCTTTTTCATATTTGGTATCAAATCACAATCCATGGGAAAACAAGGTGCTCTTTAGAACAGTAGAAGTAAGAATTAAAGAGGAATATATAAAATATAGTATAAACGATACATAGTAATCAAATGCATAAATGCTATTTTTTGGTGTTTCTTTTGTCCCTATTCTGTGCTACCGTTTTGGAAAGTTCCTGACAGAATGCTCAATGGCTTGGCTCTAAAACCATGCACAAATCCACTCAGAAGCAGTAAAACTTAGAAGGGGAAGTCGTCTTAAAGAGGAACTTGTCAACTCTTATTCAACAAAATAAATGGAGTGTTGATGGCCTGTGGGAAAACACAAAATTTTTACACTATTCCCTGAGCAGTTTATGAAACATACATGCTCTCTATTGTGTAGAACATGTAGTGTATGTGCCCTTCAAACCACACATAAATGTTTACCTTGGAAAAAAGTTGGTTAAAATATCAGTTGAAGGGTTACAGTTTTAATTTTAGGAATGATGTCAAAGCTGCTGTATTGTTGTCTTTTTGTAACAGGTAAGGATCTATCACCTGTTGGAGTTAATGCTGAGAGGAGATACTAGGAAAGTCTGCACAAAGCCAGTGAAACAAACAAACAACAGCTAGCCATTTAGTTATCAACTCATAATGATAATCCCTTTGTTCCTCAAGCGTTTGCTTAAAGAAGGATCGCTTCATCAATATTAAGGAGTAGTGCACTCACTCAAGTTCCACCCAACCATCCATCCATTTATTCAACAAATACTGAATTTCTATAAGGTGTCTGACAATAAGTAATTCAGTGAGGCCAAAGCCACAGACTAGACAAATACAATCTCTCTTTGGGCAGGATGTATGCCCTCATAGAAAGACAGGCAACAGGTGTTAATCTAAATTATTACCCCTAACCATAATCACTAGCTGTGGTAAATTCTCTTTAAGAAAAACAGTATCACATAAAAATAGAACCATGGGGAGCTCATCTACAGGGTTTTAGTGAAGGCTCCATGAGGAAATAACATTTGGTTAAAAACTGCAAGAAATCAGGCAAATCAGATGCTTCAGGGCAAGGCTGCAGCTGACTCCTTGACATTACCTTTCTGGTTAATGGGATTACTCACAGACCTACCTTTGTATGGGGGGCAGGGTACAAGATCATGTTTGGAAATCGCTGAAAAGGTCTTCTATAGTTTATATGAGATTGTCCTTCTTGGGAATCAGAGCCAACCTGCTGTAGTTAACTGCTTTCTGAAACACTGTTCTGGGGAATAGGGTGGATGAAGGGCTTACTGGGCTACAGACTACAAGAAACAAATACCAGACTCAGCCCAAGTGAAGACCATGTGCCTTTGGACAAGCCCCTTCTGCTTGCTTACTCTCTCCCACTCAACTGTAAGAACAGGGAATTCTGCTAACAATCTGGAGTTATGATACTTTAATCCCACATTTTGGCATTCGAGGCCATTCATAACACAGCACCTGTCATCTCTCTGGAGCTGCTGTTTCTGACAGTCAGCTGAGCTACTAAATGAAAAGAACTCAAATATGAATCATATTTTCCCTTCTCAGACTTTTATACTTAACCTACCTGATCCATCTTTAATGTTCAATTTCTCTCTGTAAAATTTCCCTTGCCATTATTTTTTTTTTTCTGGGAAAGCTCTTAAAAGTCAAATAACATTGTTTTCCATTTTTTAGTAAGAAACTTCAGGCTGATAACCGCAAAGCTTTTTCAAAGCCACATGTCACAAACGTGACAGACTAGACTCTAAAACAAGGCCCATGAATTTCTAGGTCACCTCTCTTAAATCTACATCAACTGCTAAGATATCCTAGGCTCAGTAGTGCTGCATTTGTAACTCTCATGCTCTGTGTCAGGAGTTGACAAGCCATGGCCAATGGGCCCAGCCCAGTCTGCCACCTGGTCTTGTAAAGCCCACGAAATTAAAATGTTGTCCCGTTTTAGATGATTGAAATCTGGAATAAAGGAATATTTCACATTTCAAAGGAAATTTGTAAGACAGTCAGTGTTCATAAATAACTTCTTAAGGAAAACAGCCCCTCCATCATGTGCGTATTGTCTGTGTTGGCTTTCTTGTTAGAAGAACAGAGTTGAATGACTGTGACACACCCCACAGTTCACAAAGCCAAAGGCATATTTTATCATTATATAAAAGTAACACACACACATACATAATGGTTTGGGGTCTATGCCTTTATCTATACATTTATGTTCCACCTTTTTATGTGGACACTGGGCAATAGGGCACAATAGGGGCAAGGACTCTTATTTATCTCTTCAATTATGGATAAATCTTTATAGAATTCTTGTGTGCCAGAAATTGTAGTAAGGTTTATTATTGTTATTATTGTTACTATTATCATTATCTATTAAACAGATTAAACTATTAAACTATTAAACAGATGAGGAAAGTGAGCTGAGAGAAGTGCTGAATTCAAACAAATAATATAAGTATGAATGAACGCATCTGCTGGACTCAGAGACCTGTAGGCTCAGAACACAAGGGGCCTGCAGTTTGAGGTCAGCATCGCCAAACAAAAAGCAACATCTCCTTACTCTTTCATCCCTGGGGAATCCTTGTTAGATATCTAGGCATTAGTGAGATATCTAGCCTCGTTTTGGAAGTTCTTCTACATCGCCAAAGTGGGAGAAAAGCAGACTTGACTTGGATGGAATGACGTCTACATATCACTCTCTCCATTTTCAGTCTTAAAGCCATTTGATGCTAGGTACTCTTCTTTTTGTTGTTCGTTAAAAAAATAAAATAAAAATAAAAACCTCCATGCCATCTGATATATTTTCCAGTGCTGAGCCCGGTATGAAACAAGAACACTGTTGAAAAGAAGCTCTTGAAAGAACTACATTCTCTGGGAAGAAAGACAGAAAAGATTCATGGGAAAAGGAAACTTGAAAGATTCATGGGCAAAGAATTTCCCAACACTTGAATTTATCCAACACTCACAGAATTCGTCTCTGGGGTGATTATGATCTCCACTATAGGAAAAGTATTTTGAAAGAGAGATTAGATACCCAAGAGATGGCACCTTTCCACACTCTCTCAGATACCACCTCCAGTGAAGTTCCACAAAGCAAGAATTACTTTGGGAGGAGATAAGAAGTCCAGTTACCTAAACATGTTAATAGACTTGGATGCTCTGTACTAAGAAATAATCACAACCAAGGAGTTGTGACCTGTGCATTAATGAGAATCTGGGAGAAGCTGGAGGAGCATGAGAGAGAATGCATCAGAGTCATCGATGATAAATAAACAAAACCCTATACAGTGGTACCAAAGTACAAAGAACCTGATTTAGCATCACACTTATAATCCCAGAAATCTGTAGCAGAGGTAGGAGTGTTCAAAGCCTACTTGGGCTACATAGTGAGAACTCATCTTTAAAATTAAACAAAATGTAAAGGGAGAAATGAGTTGACAGGTGCCTTACCCTTTTTCCTTTCCTCTGACCATTGCAGTGTCTCTCGTTCAAGGCTTTGCTGCAAATTCATATTGAACGCTGCTTTCAAGTGTAAAATGCATTTGGGCAGTGCCATGAGCTAATACTTGTCCTAACTCTACAGTTCATGTGCATGGTCCTGACCTGGAGCAGGACAGATCAGTAGCTATGAAGATGCTCATGGCATTCATTGTTCTAAAGCGGTCCTTGTCATAAAATGCCTGGGACATGTTTCATGCAGTTCTAAATGGTTAGGTGTATTGGTTTTCTAAACCCTTTTCCCTCTTTGTGAATGACCCAAAATATCCTCTTCTTGAGAAAGTCACAGGCCAAGCTTTTCTCTCCTTTTCATCTCATCCAGTACTTCACCCTGCTTCAGTTTAGAACCTACCTTGCTCAGTCATGTTATTCCACCAATTGGTGTTCTAGATCATGACAGAAAGCACTAAACCCAGAGCATGGCTTTTGTAGTCTCTTCTTCACCCATGGATGAGTCATTCAACTGTGCCACAGTCTTCAACTTTAAATTGAGTAATGATGTTTCCTTGCAGGGCATTTATAAGCACCAAATGAGAAAAATATATACATAGATATAGCAACTTGTCTAGACCCTGACAAGTGCTCAACAGGTACGAAATAACTCCTTTCTCCATGTATCTTTTCGAGAAGCCTAGTGAAGGGCCTTACATATACTGATTACCCAATAAATGTCATGGTTGAGTTCATATAAGTTGCTGAATCACTGCCTTGCAGTTTGAACTTGATCTCAAGTTAGATTCAACAAAGAAACCATCATTTGTGACTTTGCATGCAATGGCACGTGATCTGCAGAGTGACTACTTTTTATTGTAAGATGGCCCCTGATATTTCCATTAATTACCCAAGATCTCTTGAATGTGTAGGTGACTACTGTTGTCTAGGCCATCAGTGAAAATACTGTGAATGCTAAAATATAGTACCCTCAGGATTTTAAGACTGTTCATTTACTTTGAAGAAAGTACTTTCCCCATTTTTCAGAAGATTTAAAAAGGCAAACTTGTCAAGAAAAGAGCCAAAGGTTGCTTCAGAGTAAAATCTTAGTGGGAATTCATGTTTGCCCACTTGTGGTTACTCTCTGGTTACTGGATTCCCATGTCAGCAGGTGGACTCCAGCACTTAGCTCCTCATACTTCCCCATCAGAACAGTCTTCAGAGGGCATTCACTGGGCAGAAATCTAGTTTAAAATCTCTTTCAAGTCCTCTTTGTCTTCCTGTATCCCAGGTCCTCGGAACTTTGCGCCAGCCGATTGCATAAACCATGTCAGGTTCACAAATAAACATATGTTATTGGCCTGTGAGGATTTATATATATATATATATATAAATATATGTATATATTTATATATATATATATATCTTTGTTAACATATATATATATATTTTTTAACAAATACCTCTGTATTTAATTAGGGAGCTGTCTGACAGAATTCCTTCACTCAAATGGATGACTTTCATACTAAGGATTTCAGAACCTGTTGTTGGCCAATGAATAAAGGCCTTGAACCTATGACTGTTTTCAAACAACTCACTATAAATGATGTACTTGCCCTCAGCCACAGAAACATTTTCCTTGCTTCATTTGTCAGTCAGGATGTCCCCTTCCTTCTTTGAAAACTGGGCAGGAAGCAAAGTAAAAATGTGCATAATTTGAACCCTCATCTATCGTACTGTACTCTGGACTAGAAAGACCTTAGGATCACAGGATGCTTATAAATGTGAGCATAAGGCAGTCGGGTTCAAAACAGGCTTGACAAGGAAGAGAGCAGCAAGGAGTATTGGCAGGACACTTCCTGTGTGTATTCTGAACTCCTTTGATGAAAGCGTATCACTAAGCACTTACCCTAGAGGTCTCCAAGTCAGAAAATCGCCTGAGTTGCACTTAACTAATACTGAGAACCTCCCCTTTGATTAGTTTAAAGCTTTAACACGATGCACATGTACGCATGAGGGGGCAGAAGCTGGAAGAAAAGAGAGAGAAAAAATAGAGAAAGGGCAAGAGTGGAATAGTCAGAAGGAGGGACGAAGGGAGGGTGGGAAAGAGGGGAGAGAGGGGGAGTGGAGAGAATGGAAAATCATCCTACTGCATCTAATGAGGCCCCACTGGACTAGTCCTGAGTTTAAATCAAAATCCCAAAGGCAAAATCTGCAAGCTCACATTTCCCGAGTCTAGCCCATCCTAATGGGTCAGAAAACACCTTCCATCTACTTCCACTAAATCCCAGAGACATGTCCCAGGAGCCAAAACCATTTTATTGAGAGGGAAAAATGGAAACAGCTAGTGCTGTAACCCACTGGCCTGGTTAGCCTCAGTCACAACTGAGAATTGAAGCTGGGGAGGTAGGCAGCTACAGGAGCAGTCATAGAGCTCTGGAATCTAGCAACAGTCAGGGAGAATACTTGCCACAAGAGGGAGCAGTAGAATTTGGTCAGATGGGAGATTAGTGGGTAAATGCTCTTACTGGGGGTAGGGGGTACCAAACCATGAGCTTATAGTGAAGGTCTAATCAAGAAATATGTGTGGTCTTGAATGATGGCTAAGCAAAAGACTTATACCCTAAGTGACAGAAAGTAGCACTTGGAGCACTAAATTCTTAACAAACACAACAATTCAATTGATATTTCGAAAAACATATACACAACAGCCGAAGAACATGAAACGCCCAACCTAATGTAACATCCTCTTCTTTAAATGTTTCTTCTTATAGATTTAACTTCCATTTCACTTTTGATCTTATTGATTCCTACACTTGCCTCTTGCCTGTATGTTGTTCTCCCTCTACCTAGAGCATCTGGGAGAAAAGACTGGCCAGGCCAATCGCAACATAAAACGACACACTTGAGTCCAAAATGTGTGACAGCCACAATCACGAGCAAAATGCTTTCTTTACATTGCTTATGTTTTCTTCTATATGGTCTATCTATTCTCTTTTTAAAGGAGGAATGCAATTTATAGAAGCCATCGAGTTGTTCTTATCTTTTATTTTGTCAGAGAAACAGATTAAGCACTAAGAGGAAAGGAACCATGCCTTTAGTTTGCAAGATAAATAAAAATCTATTTTTGTCTGATTAAAAAACATGTTAAATATAGCCTGCTAACAAATGCTGAAGCTCTTTCGAATATATTTTATTGTTTCAAAACATGGTGAGCTTGAAAGAGCAACCACTGTAATTCCTGCATGTAGGTCCTCGGAGTATCCCTCACTTCCTTTCCTATTTTTCTTTGGAATTACAGAACCCACGCTGCTGTGCTCTGCCCTTTCTCCTTCAGGGTCAACAGAAGTTTCATCTATCTCTTAATCTAAATCCAAACCTGATACCATAGAAACCATTATCTAGAAATGGTAAGGTCTACAGATAGACTGGGGGAAACGAGGAAGCACAGCCTTCCTGTGCCTTCAGTCCACTACTCTCTCCGAGCCAGCTCTGGTAAACAGCTTTCAAGACACAGTATGTTAAGACGGATCATCCTGGACACTTAGATCCTTTGCTACCTTTGGCCAGTTCAGCAATGAATAATGGTTTCTCTCAGTTCAGTGTTTTGTTTGTTTGTTTGTTTTTTGTTTTCCTCTCACTCTTTTTTCTCGAAATGAATCATTCATTTTTAATAAAACACAACAGCCATTTTAGAGCAGGGAGGGGAGATCAGGGCTCTCTTTGTAGGGTAGAATGTAGTTAAAGAGTCCAGAAAGCCAAAAGGAAAGCAGGCAGGATTTGTAAAATGAAACTGATTAAGAAAGTCCATCTTGCTGAACGCTCCCCCACCAGCTCACTCACAGAGCCCCAAAGAGGGAGCAGACTGTCCTTCCTCCCTCCTGCTTTAAGCCAACCTTCCAAATTAAGCAAGTTTAGTAAACCACCCAGAGAGCAAAACCCTAGTAACATGGGATTTGAAAGAGGAACCTAAAGCAGCTCCCCTTCTTCCAGCTTTGTGTTCATATCGAAAATGAATGAAGCTTCTAGATTCATTTTCTTCCCTGCAGAAGAGCTCCAAGAGAGGAAGTGTGTGGTGGTGGTGGTGGTGGTGATGATGGTGTGTGTGTGTGTGTGTGCGTGTGTGTGTGTGTGTGTGTGTGTATGTGTGTGTATGTGTGTGTATTTAGTAGGGCATACTTTCAGAATTCCCTCCAAGTTGCCCCCTCCCAAGCTTGCTTCCCCCTTGAGAAATCTTCACAGGCAGATCCAGGGTTGTGGATGTTCAGTTGCTCCTATTTGAGGTACTCAAGCAGTCTCTTGAAGCAGATCTGATCAGAAATCTCCACCTCCTCAGCTGCTGGCTCCGTGACCAGGATGCCTGAACTGTCTTTAGCGCATCTGTCATTTTTTTAAAAAGCTTCTTCCACTGCACCTCCCACTGATATCCTTTTTTCTCATTTTAGTCTTTACACCTCCAGCAGGACAAAGTTTGTGTTGTTATATTCACAACCACTAGTGGCTGACTAGCAGAGAGCCCCTTCCAGGGAGACAGGCATACCTAGCACAAAAGCATGACTTTCAGCCCATGATCACAGACAACATGCACAGTGCTCTCTTCCAGAAAAATGCTTTGTTAAATTGGATCACCGCTGCTCTCAACTCAAGTACCGCCACTTGCCACTTTATTTGGGGGGGGGGGGGGGTAGGAACTGCTAACAAGCCATTCATCAGTCAGAGACAGAATCTGTGGATCTACAGGGGGCGGGTAGGTAGGGCAGGGCGCGCGGGGGGGGGGGGCGGGTGTGAGGGGGAGAGGCAAGGATACACGCACACACATATGCTGTATTTTTAAAAGCATCTCCAGGATAGATTTGGCTTCTGTAGCTGACTGTCCGGCTATAAGACCTCCCTCTTCCTCGAGAAGGAGGAGCCAAAAAGGAGATCCTTGAACCTTAGAACACAGGCCATTTCCCCAAGAACCAGCACAGCCTCAGTGGCAAATAATGCAGCTGTGAAGTTCCCTTCGAATCTTTGGGGAAAGACGCCTCTGTGTGCAGAATCCCTAACACACACCAGGGCACAATGCCCGGACGCGGGGATCCCACACCCCCAACCCCCATTGCATTTCTCCCTCCTCTTTCTCTACTACCCAGCCACACCTCCCTCCCCTCTGCAGTCCTCGCCTAGTAGCACCCGCGCCCACCAGAAGGGGTGGCTCACAAGTGGAGCCTAGGGGAAGACCCCAGGGATTACCAGGAGGAAGGGTGACCGACCATGAGAGGAGCCAAGTGGGTGGAGGTGTCTGGCTTCCAGCAGCGTTGCTTGCTTTCCGGGTGGACTTAGCTCTTCGCGCCCTGAATCCTCGCAGCCCAGCACTGTCCAGGGCGCAGCATCCCACCCCACCCCGTCACCCCCTACTTAGCAGCCCTTTCTTCCTCTGGTAATCTGCACTAGCGGGCGGGGACCCTCACGCCCAGATCCACCATCAGCCTGAACAATTTCACTCTCAGAGAAGCACGGAAACCCAGAAAATGTGCAGGCGCGCGCGCACGCACCACACACACACACACACACACACACACACACACACACACACACACACACCATTCAGAAGCCAGCCCTTTGGCTTAAACGAAGGGAACTGCAGCCTAGGGCACCGCAAAGAGAGCAGTTCGCGTCTCCCGGATGCCTGCCTCCCGGATGCCTGCCGGGGACCAGCTCCTACCTGGGCTGAGCCTTGTGGATGGATTTCCTCCCCGGGTCCTCCACACTGCTGGGCGACCCGGCGAGCTAGCTCCCTTTGGAGACAGCTAGCGATCACAAAAAGGTCGCTTCCATCCTCTGCGGGAAGCACAAAGCCGGCGGCGGCTGCCCGACTCCGGAGCAGCGCCCGCGCGAGCAGCGGCGGCAGGCAGCGGTGCGCGCGGGCGGGAGGCGGCGAGGCCGGCGGGCTGGGAGGGCCGGGGCCGGGCGGCGCGCGCGCGGCGCTCCCTCCCTCGCTCCCTCCCCTCCCTCCCGCGCACCCCGCCCGCCCGCCCGCCCGCAGCCTCGCACTGGCTCGCACGCGCTGGTCCGCCGCTTCCCGGCCTCCCCGGACCCCGCGCGCCACCCCCCGGGTGCCTCGCGGGAGCACGAGCCGGGAGGGCAGCCCTTACAGCCACTAGGTCTCCTCGACTCCGCCAGTGGCTGGATTCCCCGGTCTCGGGCCCCCCGCAGTGCGTACCCGGCGCCCTAGCCAGCGCTCTCTCCCGCACCCAGGCAGGCGCAGACCCGTGCAGCTGCAACTTTTCTTTTGAATCTCGCTAGACTGATCCACAGACAACCCTACCCCCAAACTCGCGTACCCCTTCCTTACCCTTGAATTTGCTACTCCAGATACATCTTACTTCCTCCACATTCTAGTCCTCCGCTAGTGGAAGCTTTCTTTTAAGCAAAGGAAATCTGGAGATGTATCACTGAGGGTTGTTTTTCCTTCCTTACCCTTCATATTTATATAGGAAGAAACGTGTGCTAGCTACTAGATGCTGCGAATCAAATACGGACTAGGGCAGAGGCTTCCCCAGTGGAGATTTCTAAAAGACTCCAGGTGTTGCTATTTCCTTCACACCTTGCAGCCTTCTCGGGAATAAAGACCAAGAGGCCCTTTAGTGCGAATGCCATGCCGCTTTTAAACTATAGACAAGAGTAAAAACTGAGCATTAAGACTGAGTCAGGAAAGACCTAATGCAGCAATCGACGAACTATTTCATTGCCCTTTCCAAGAGAAGCCTTACCATTGCCAATACATCACTTCCCCATAATTAATAAAGGAACATTGCAGCAGGCCTTGCTCTCACGACAGCTCATTCATCCTTACAAAAGCTTAATGACTTGGCAAGATGAAAGGCTCGACCCACTGTGGAGCTCAGGGGCTCCCAAACCTGGCTTGCCCATCCGACACACCTGGGAATGCAGACTCAGATGCTGTGGATAGAAGCTGCTGCCCCCAGACAACCCAGGCGGTAGTTCTCAAGCAGGGTTCCTGCTTTTTAAAGCACCCCTTGATGGTAGCCCTTGTGGTTTGCCGAGACTGGTAGGTGAGTGGGATGTCAGGGGCAGCTGTATGGTGGAAAGAGTTGCAACACAGGGGGCAGGGAGTTCAAGTCCTTCCACTGAGTTTGCCCCTCATACTTACAGAGCAGCTCTGGCTGTCAGGCCTTAAGTAAAAAGATTAGGACTCCGGAGAAGTAAGGTGGGAGAAGTGGTCTTTCTCTGGAAACCTGTCAGGGATTCTTAACCCAGACTGCACCTCAGATCTTCCAGAGACGTTTATAAAATCCCACTGAGTAGGCCACACCCCAGACTAGTGAATTTGTAATCACTGGGGTGGACCTCAGTCATCAGTGATTAGTTTTTACTCTCCTGGTCAATTCCTAGGTTCATGGAAGGGTTCAGAAGCAAGGCACTGGGCTACTGTCCTTTCAATGTGTTGTGGATGCTTATCTCCCGGTGGTGGCAGTTTCTTGCTCAGAGCAGGGCCTCTGTTTCTAGCAAGTTAAGATGCCCTCGGAAGGAGGACTTCACCTTATACAGCAAATACATGTGTTGTACTTCTCGTTCTCATGGACACTGAACTTGTCAGAACATGCTCCACGCTGCTTCTGTGTTGAAATTCCCAGGAATCTTTCCTGCCCAAGAACAGTTTTCATTCTTTGCTGGGTCCAGGCTTTTTCGTAGAAGCCCCACAGCTACCCATGCAGACTTCTGTGAGACTGCCCAAACTACTGACACGTGAGGTGATACAGAAGGTCCCCATCACTCACCTAGAGTATGTTCTCTGCTAAAAATTGCTCTAGAGCCCTGACTTCCAGGGAGAGTGAGAGACATCTTTTGGCTCACACTCAAGGAAAAGAGTTTCCAGAGAAAAGTGTCTGCTTCTAAGTGACACAAAGATAAGCTTGTGGGTAAAGAGTCCTTTCCTAGGAAAGAGAACACAGGCAATAAAAGAGAGAATGCAAGGGTGGAACCGAAATGTAAATAAACTCTATTTCATTGGGATAGATCTTATGGGAAGTGGCTTTGCTTTATGGGCTACATAGTGAAAGCTCTGATTTTCTTGTAAGAATATAAGTATGTTTTAACATAGGGTGCCACAAGTGCTGGTCTTTCGGGGTACCCTGTGGTACCCTGCATCTACTTTGTCAGCATCTGAGATGGTATTGAGGGACATCCTGTTCTTTATTCCTGTCTACTTGAATTTATAGGTTAATTTTGATTCCTGGAGAAAACCTAAATTAAGTGCTCCTTTTTGTCTAGAATCATCAAGAGGCAGCCTCATGCCTAGCGATTTGGTATCCATTTTGGTTTGGCTCAATATCTGAGCCCCTAATTTTCTTTGTCTTTCATTTCTCATTAAAGGCAACTCCGTAATGGTTCCAATGCCCCACGGCAATTTAAACCTTTTGCTCCCTCCCTCCTAAATGTCATACATGACTGGATTTTTATTGCAAGAATTATCAGAGTCTACATCACCCGTACAAGGCTGTGGGGGACTGCAGCTGTGCTTGGGGAAATGGTGAGGCTGCTGCAGGCTGGAGCTCCAGAGAGAGGGATCCTTATACCTGTGCCTCTCATCCCAGTAACAACAGTGCTTCCTAATGGCCATCTCTAACGGTATTTTCATATATTGCCAGCTGTATTTACCCCTTTGGACTTGGGATTTCACATATTAATTCCCACTATTACCAACTGAAAAAAGTATGGTACAACCACTTAGGGAATTGCATAGGGTTGTTACTAAGAGTTGGTGCATCCTAAGGTTTTAATGGGTTATTTCTTAGAAAACCTTTACTGGGGTCTTCAGCAAATTCATTACAGAACAAATATAAGTAGCATGAGTCAGAATCAGCTTTATATCCAGTCTACAGAAAGATGTGATCAAGAGTTACACATTTAAAAATATTGTAGTTAGTACTGTGCTGGAACCTGCAGTGATTCTTATCCTAAAGAAACAAGTACTCAACCATGGTTCCTTTTGTTTTGACCTGTATTACCCAGGCCAGAGGTACCACTGTTCTTTCCATTGTTTAGTGCTTTCTTTAAGCCAGTTAAGTCCTGGCCATCCCCAGTCTCATTTCTACTCTGTCAACCTTCACCTCTTACTTCATTCTGCTCTTTCCTAAGCTCAGTCCTATACAGAGTTTTATATAAAGAAAAATAAAAGGTTCTACACTACAGCAGACTAACCAGAACAGGGCACAGTAGCCAATTTCCTCCTACCTAAGAATCTCAAGCAACCACAGAGTCCCTCATTTTTATCCTTTATGATTGGATCCAGGGATCTATGCTTTGGGGATGACTTTGGGGAAGCTGTGTTGACATCCAGTGCTATTGGTCCCTTGAATTTTATTCTTGCAGTTGAACACTTTTATGCTATATTTTGACCTGATGAATACCAGTCTCATACCCTATCTGGTAGTGGGCTGCGTTGGTGCACATAAAGCTTCACAGGGTACGAATAGCCTTCCTAGGGGAATTGTAGTGAGAATTCTCTTCCATGTGACTCTTCACTGACATATCAGCCACTTCCTCTGGTGAGACATGATGTTGTCCCAGATTTAGGGACATCAGGGGCAGGCATTTCTCCATTTGAGAAACATTTATTTAAACCTTTCTTCAATGGCTGGACTTCTACAAAATCCCAACCATTTCACTTTGTACTTTTGCTTTCTATAACACCAAGGAAATACCTAGTTCATAACCTACAACTTTACAGTGGTAAATGCAGGATCATTGTCTGGGCAGAAACAAGCACATGTCTGGTTAAAATCCAGTGCTTGGGAGTCAGAATACCTGCAATAGTCTCACACCTCTTCTTTGGCTTTGTGCCCTCAAGGAAGCTTCTAACCTCTAGATCACCATGTCTTTGTCTGAGAAACCTGGGTCATAAAGCCTGCTTCAAAAAGTTGTAGGAAGGATAAAATGTATATAATTTTCTTCACAGAGTTATTGATCATAGAAGTCACCCAACAAATGATTTTGTCCCTACCCTATTGTTGGTAGTGAAGTGCTATCAAAATCATAGTCACATAAATTAAAAAAAATTAGTTCCATAATTGAGCCATTTTATTATTGGTAATGACTCTGCTGTTTTTCACTTTCATTTCCTTTTCTGTAACAAATGAAAGAAATCTTTGGAATGCTCTAATTTTGTAAGGACATAGTGTGGCTGTATTCATTGATAAAATTCCTTTGCTTTTACAGGTAGGTATCAGCTGGATCTCATCTGTATTAAAATTGAGAGTTTCAAAGACGGCCATTTGAAACAAATCTGAATACAACTATAACTTTGGTACTCACGAGGATGTGATCCAAGGAGACCTTCTCTGAACAGTGCAAATCTCTCCACTGAGTTTGAACAGATACTCTTCAACATTGTCTTAAGGACTGTCTCTCACCCTTCACTTCTGAAGTTATGTCCTTGAGAGATTGTACATCGGCTATTTTAATAAATCTCCTTCATGATGTACCACCCAGGATGAATGGCTCCTTTACTGCATTTTCGATTGCTGGCTTCTACTTAGAATCTTCTGAGAACTGCCAGTGTTTTAGAGGTTGCCATCATCCTGGATAGCTTCCTTTAAAGGTGAAAATAACAAAAACAATTGGAGGCAAAGTAGAATGAACTTCTGGGTGTCTTATTCACATGCTATCAGTGCTGATTCTGCTACCAATGGACGTGCTTGGATAACAAGAATGTGTATTCTCATTACTTTATGAACTCATGCTATGTAACCTGGGGATATAGTGATGATGAGAAAATGAAGTTGTAGAAACTACAACCTACTCCCTCCTCTCAATTCTACTCTGCCAAAGAAAAACATGACTATCTTTGGAATTGTTTCAGAACCTCTTGGAATGTACAGCAAAATAAATGGTAAGTTATCTGAGGAGGCATTCAGAATATTTACTGTCTATAATTAAATTTTATATGAGATTGTTATGAATTAGTCAGAGCAGCTATGATAACTTGTATTTTGTAGATTGAGAAAGAAAAGACAGAGACTTATTTGCCCAGGCTTGATTTCATATGTGTATTATCTGGTTAATTTGAAGAAAGAAAACCTGCAGAAACTAAGGCTACACCATTGGAGGCTGCCTTCCTCCTGCTCAGGGGTCAGGCCTGCACACTGATGGCAGGGTTTCTCTTATTAGGGGAGTATTTTGGTTTTAGTTTAAGTTTTTCTGGTCATTCTAAGATTCAGTCAGTGTTTAAAAAAATCGACTTAGATGAACTCGGGAATTACATAGACACATGTAAAGAGCCCCACCTACCCAGCACACTGTGTTTCCTACTCTGTGGTTCTATTGAATATTGATACTTACCAATATAGAACAGAAACTCTTCTTGAAAATTTAAACAAGCATACACATTAATGGCTTTTTCTGTTTTTAAGAAAACAGGACTGGATATGAGAATTCACCTTTTAAGACACATAGGCATATTGGAATAGTCCATCAGTAAAGCTCAGTTCATGAATAGAGGATATCAGTCTTGTAGAATATTCATCCACTTCCAGAATCTCAAATCGTTTTTAGTGCCTGACAGATAAATTACTAGAACAAATACTCTCTACTGAAAGGGAACTGAGCTATGTGAAAACAAGACTGATTTTACTTATAAGGTAACTCAACTCTTTGGCCCCTATCCAGTGCAAACTGCAACTTAAGTCCAATCACTTTCCTGTCCGTGCAGTACAGACCCTGGTTAGCAACTGACATAGTCACCGTATCCACACCCACAGTGCTGGCTAGCCACCTGCTCTGCGATGACAGACAGATTGTCTGTGACACCGCAGGAGACTGAAGCACACTGAGATGGCAATCTAACCATACGACAGGCTTGAGCCTGTAAACTAACCCTTTGTCAGTTGCCTTAGGAATTACTGATAAGCTATCATTCGGGCCAATTTATAAACAAGTCAGAGGATCTCTTATTTTGTCTGTTAACACAAGTTCATTGGGCAAATATTTATAAGCATTAGGCTTGAAGTTTTATTGCTTTTTTGTAGAATCAAGCAACTTGTGAGCTTCTTGATTATATTCAAAGTTATTAAACAATTCATTAAAGGAAAAAAACTGAGAAGAGCAGAGAAAAACAAATCAAGGTTTATGGAAGCTGTATTAATATATTTGCTCATTTAGTACTTTGTGTGTTTTTATAATTTATTACATTGTGTGTGTGTGTGTGTGTGTGTGTGTGTGTGTGTGTGTGTAGATGTACATGCCCCAGAGTATGCATGTGGAGGTCAAGGTCAAACAATTTTCAGGAATCAGTTCTCTCCTTCACCATGTGAGTCTCAGAAATTGAACTCAGCTCCTTATTCTTGGTGGCAGCACCTTAACACACTGCATCATCATGCTGCTCCCCAATCTTCATATTCTAATGCAACAAATGTTTGTGAAAAGATATATCTGGACATTATACGTTGTCTCAGATATTGAAGTGACAACAGCACGTGAGTAAAATTCATATTTCATTTAGTGGACAAATGACAAACTGGAACAAAATTAGGAAATGAACGTATGTTAGGTGTTGTATGAAACAAGATCCTGAAAGCAATAAAGTAAGGAGAATGCACTATGTAATTTGAGTAGCAGGTGCTAAACCATTTAAAATGAAGATTCTTTTTAATGTAAGCTAATGGTGTATTGGAACAATCTTTCGCAGGCTTCCACCATACCTCCTTTTCTCTCTCCCTGCATTCCTATCTTCAATTACATCACAGCCAGCTTTACAGATGTAAGCATATACACCACGTTGTATATGTTGTATAATACCCAGCACACTTACAGACATGGGTATATCCACAATTATATAATGTCCATCACACTTTTATAGTACATATACATGCATATGCTCATATATACAACGTATGCATATACGGCCCTTCACACAGATGTATACATTTTTAGAAAAACAAAGTCATGCACATATCTGTTCCTTAGCGATGATCAATTAATCAGTTATTGAAAAGTCACCAAATTGAAAATTGCAAATTTGCATTCAACTACAAGGTGACTGCTTTATTTTTTATTTTTATTTAATATGGTGTTTTTTATTGTTGGGGTTTTATAGTCTTAGTTTCAATTCTAATTAAAGGATCACAAACAAAAATGGAATGTGCCCCATACAAGTTCTATCATTGAAGCATAAAACAGGTACATTAACTTTGTTTCTTACAAGAGTTTTAAAATGGTTTTTAAATTTAGTAAAAAAAAAGAAAACAAAAATCCTGAATGTAGAAATTGTTCAAGAAAAGCCAGACCGTACATGGAGAATTAATTATTCAGTGCTTCAGAGCAGGTAACTGACTCAGATGATCAATATATAAATAGTAGTTGAATAAATTGTGCCAATTGATAGGTCATCGAGGCCTCATTACACGGCAATGGAATAAAAGTTTAGTGACTGAAGCTTTAAACTATTCTAGAAAAATGGTGATCATTTAACCCATAGATATGGACTACATTCTGTACTTATTAAAATGTACATTTGACGCCATTCCTGATTTCTAGGAACTTAATCTCATAGGTGGTTTTTGAAGAAGAAGGTTCTACAGTTGGAAATATACATCTTGACTGTGTGTTGGCGATTTGTTAAAGTGAGGCATGACCGTGGATAATGAGATGATTTTCAAGAGAAGGCGCAAATAAAAGACAGTAACTATTTTCTCCCTCTGGCTCAGCTATTGGCAGAATACCATTACCTCCCGGACCAATAGTTTCCAAAAGTAATGTTTTCATTTTGAAAAGAATCAGTCGGGATGGTTTCAAATGAAATATATGTGATTTCTATAATGCTGCTGATAGTCTAGGGAAAACAAGCCCTTTTAATATCATCATCCAAGGTAGGAATGGGGGTGGTAGCCTGCACTCCCGGGCAGAGGATATTTCATCAATGAGATGATGAATGGTAATAATAAAAATCAGACCGACTCTGTGTTCAAAATCTCTGCAAACAATGTACCCCCTTATTTTTTTAATATTAGATTTACTGTGTTCCTTGTGTGCCTTTGTGTTGTATTTCATTATTTTGGGGGCAGGGCGTTGAGAAAGGGTTTCTCTGTTGCAACTCTGGCTGTCCTGGAACTTACTCTATAGACTAAGCTGGCCTCTGTGGTCAAGATGGCCACAGAGATCTGCCTGCCTCTGCCTCCTGAGTGCAGGGGATAAAGGTGTGTGCCATCACCTTCCGGCTGCCCTTGTATTTTAAAGAGCTTAAAGTAATCTGAGAATATTTGTTCTTCCTCTTATGAGATAGAACTAACCTGATCTTGCTAGCAGGTAAAATGATTCTCTTCCATTCACTAGACATTTAAATCCCTTATGTGGGAAAGTCAAATGGAGCTAAGGTTGCTAAAGTATGTACTTTATGCAAATCTCTTACTTCTAATCACAACCAATTTACCACCACTTTAGAAATAGTCTAAATCGGTGAAATCTGAATAAAATAATAGCATTCAATCAGGTCATTTTCTTTTGAGCCTGTCGTTTACCTATCTGTCCATCTATCCATCCACAGGAGGGCATTGTTTTGCTAAGAGCTATCTTAGTTGTTGGAAAACATGTTCGAAGACAAAGTCTCTTAGTTTGATTTTGTATACATGTTTCAACATCTCTTCTTACACATTTTTAATCTGATACAATCTAAAAGCTTATACACTCATCACCATGAAAACTGTAGAGTCCATATAATGCTTCTCTGCCTTATAATAAAATGTATTTTGAAATAAAAATCACACATTAGATTTTAAGGTGATCTTTAATTTGTATCTAAGTAAGTGTATGTCATTAATACTAAGCAATTGAAACTGGGCTTAATTTGTTTATAGCCATCTAATATAAAATTGTAAAGTTTTTTTTTTGTATTTATATTAGTTGCTTGTCTTTTGCTGTGATGAGATCTGTGTCCAAGGCAACTTAAGAAAGAGTTTATTTTGACTTACAGTTCCACAGGGTTAAAAGGACATGGTGGCAGGGAGGCAGAGTGGTGGGCAGGTGTGGTGCCAGGGCCAGGAAGCTGAGAGTTGACATTTACATCCACAAATGGGAATCAGAGTAAAAGGGCTGTGACAAGAGACTTCTAACTACCAAAGCTTTCTGGCAGTGATGTCTTCCTCCAGCAGTGCTGCCTCTCCTAAATCCACCCCCCCCCCCGTCTCATTAACTAGGGTTCAGGGGTTGAGATATCTGAGCCTATGGGGGGGTGTTCTTATTTAAACTACTACAGTATATAAATACTGATGTTAAAAATACTTGATGAATTTTCTGCCAAATTTGAAAACATTTTCCTCCCTGTAAAAAGCTGTATCTTTTGTTAAAATAAATTGGAATAGAGATGAGTTCCCATTTTGTAGAAATTCATTTGAATTTGGGGACCATTGCCTCCTCCCTATGTCATCACAGGTAAAACTGGTCATTTAATTTACTCCTTTGAGTGACTACTAAGCAAGGCATTGGGCTAGACATAAAAAAAAAAGTCATCAGTGAACCAACAGAGCTTTCACCTCAAGGAGGGAAAAAGTAATTAAGTGTATTTTACAATATATTGTTTTAAAAATACTATAGTAAGTAGCATTAAAGAGACCCACAACAAGTGTTGACAGTTTTCAAAAGAGAGATCTCACCCTTTATAGGAGACTCTGTGAAGCTATGAAAAATGTTGAAGAACTGTCTGGAAGAGGAGAGTGAGCTTAGTGTATCAGCTTGGACAGAATAACTTTCAGTGCAAAGGCCCTGGGATGAGAAGGAGGTGCAGGAGAGAAATTAAAAGAAAGTCAGGGGCTGTAAAGTACACAAAGAGAGAGAGCCAGGGCTGTTAGCTGGAGCCATAGTGGAGGAATGGAACTGCTGTGAAGAAGTTGCAGAGTTTGAGCTTGGTGTCTTCTTAAGATCAAAATCATGTGCCTACTTCACACTGGCTTTCACCATAGATTGAATTAGCCTGACAATGCCTAAGCTTCCCAGCTCATGTCCATGCAAGCGCGTGTGTGTATATGTGTGTGTGTGTGTGTACACATGTGTGATAGGAGAAAAAATATTGCTAGTCAATGTGAGTCAAAAAACAAACAAACAAACAAAAAAAAAACCACTGGCTTAATTCTGCAATAGAGACAGTGCTTTTCACACCTTACAAAGATACAAATACAAATGGTATTTCCACCATTCAGATACAGTTTAGATCATTCGGAATCAGCAAAGACACAGACGCAAAGCAGTGATAACCCTGTTTACTGTTCACTCTGCTGAGAATGTTGAAGGAAAACAATCACCACTAATTATTCCTTTCTGAAGTAAAGAGAGGTGGTATGGCCAAAATGTTGGTTCAGAATTGTTAAGGAGACAGTGACATCTGATGTCCCAGTGGTAGCCTCCAGCCTCCTCCTATGTACAGGAGAGGGGTCACCTGTAAGTACAGTGTATTCGCATTTAAACTCCCTTGGTGTCTGAAGGAAGTACTGAGTTAAGAGTTCTCTGTTCCCTCCCAGGCAGTAGCATTTCCTGGTTGCCCAGTGAGCACAGAGCCGATGGGGCCTGTTGGCCACTGGATGAACTTGTTATATGTAGTCTTTGCCAGCAGGTTTTCCCTGGGCTTTTCTCTGTGGGAGACTGGGAAAGGAGGCTGAGTGAGGGCATAGGCAAGATCTCCTTCCTTCCCAAGGCTCTGTTAGCTAAGCTTGTGAATTGGAATGGTGCTAGTCTCCAGGGACAGTCTAGAAATTCATGGGACTCGTAGTTATCACAATGGTACAGAAGTTGCTATGGGTACTCACTGCTGCAGCCAGAGAGGCTACACATCTTGCAGTGTGTGGAACAGCTGTATCCAAGAAATAACTGCTCCTCTTTCCCTATACTTTCTAAATGTTTTACAGACCATTAGGTAGAAGAAAAATCTATTACCCAAGCTTTCAGTCCTATGTAGTTTTGTTTTTTAATGTAAGAACTAATAATTTTTAAAAGTACATTTTAATTTACACTGAGTTTTTTCAGGAATATAATTATTGTGTGTATTGAAGATAGATTGTACTGAGCTTCATTTTTAGTTAAACCAGAACTGATCACTATTTCTATGAGGCCATTTCTAAAACTTATTTCACTGATGGCAATACTGCCTGTTAGAGTACACATCTGGCCTTAATGTGCTTCTATATAGTGGGGAAAAGGTGAACGATGACACTTTATCATCACTTTCGGTCATATCTAAATGTTTATGTCATAAGAATTAATTTGATAATAAAATATTACCATTTACAATCTCTTACATTATAGTTGAAGTAACACATTGCATATTCATTGTGTATATGGCATAGGTTACATTACCAGTTTTCTTTTAGAATAATGAACTCCATATGCTCAATATAAAAGGAGTGATATGGGCTCAGAGAATGCCTGAAATGTATGTATTGGAAACTTGATCCCTGGATAACAGTTGTGAAGTAGGACCTGATGAGGGGTGTGTGAGTCTAGGGGTTCTGTCCCAACAAATGAGTTAATGCTGCTATGAGAGGGCCCAAGGGGGTGGATATGATCTCTATGCCTTTCTCAATGTGAGGAGACAGGCAGTCTCCTCTGTCACCTCTTGCCTTCCAACTTCTGCCACGAGATGACATAGCAAGGATGCCTTTAGTAGATGCCAACAGTTTGATCTTCAAGTTCCAGCTTCTGGACCATGAGGAAATAAAAAGTTTGTTCTTCACAAATTCTCTGTCTCTGGTATTTTCTTGCAGCAGTGTAGACTAAGACAAAGGGAAAACTGAATCTGAAGGAGCTGATAACCTCCAACCTTATAACAACCCCCAATCCACTATTAAACACAGGCTGATTCATAAGAGTAAGTGTTAGGGAAATTTTGAATTAATTATGAGTTGAGTTTAATTGTAAATTTTTTTAAAAGTCACTACAATAGCTACACATGAATGACACATTTCTATACTGACAACTTCCTCAAAGAACTTGAGCAGGGAAGAAACTTCATTGCTACATCACTGCAGGCTCTCATAGGAAAATATGGAGCTGCAGGCTCCCTTACAGCTTTTACAGGAGAGCCAGCGACTGTAGACTTGCAACAAGACGGAATTGGCATTCTGCGGATAACTAGTTGCTGGTAAACCCACAACTGCTCTGGGCCTTGCCTCCCTTGCAAATTGAGGCCTTGAACAACCTTTCTGCCTTTTCCAGTGTTATTTGAGAGTCTTGGGGTACGAAAAGGAAAAAAGTGCTCAGTAATGACAAGAAATATGGTTATGTATCTTCTCGCCTTCTGCAGTATCCAGGCACATGCTGTGCGTGTAATAATCAGTCACAGTTCATGTAGGTTGGTTGGACGTGTCCCCCTTTTTTTCTTGTAAAGCACAGACACCAGCAATTTGTGGCTTCGATTTATTTCTTCTGGATACTGGTTAATTTCTTCGTGTCTGTATATGAGGTACTTGAAAAGTTATTTATTATTAATCTTACAGGAACCAGTTATTAAAAAATGAACTAAAAATAATCCAAGAGAGGCTGAATATGAGTTTTAAAAGGTAGATTGACTGAACATAGAATCCTAGGTGGGACACACCAGAAGGAGAGTTAATTAAAGCCCCTGTAGAGAAGTCTGGAGCCAATTCCCAAGGCTGGCTTGCAATTACGTTGGTTAGAATATATTGTCTATCATGTCCCTGAAGGCACCTAGCTGATCCCCAAGAAGGTTATTCAGCTTCAATTCTTGCCTATGAAAAGTCTCTACTATTATAACAACTCCCAAGTTTTCTGTCTTGAAAGTGTCAGCCTTTTGCCTAGAGCTGTGAGTGGGACCCTGATATGAGCCCAGTCCCTCTACTGAATGAGTGTTTCTAAGTTAAAAGATTTACCTTCCAGAACACTTCAGCTTTGTCACAATCCTAGCTGATTCTGACAATGGAAAGGGCACGGTGGTGTTATTTATTAGCTGCCACTAAGTAGAGATGGAGAGGGAGCAAAAGCCTGAACTACTTAATTCACTCCTCTAAATTATTTTTTTCTCAATTAAAGGCATTCGTGATTGTTGTTGTCTCATTTATATTTCTTTCCGCAGAATAAGGACTTGTCACCCTTTGGTTATCTTTAGAGATTCCCCTCCCCCCATAATTAAAGGTCATATGATTTGATGTTCACATAAATAAATTCATAGTGTCTATTTTGTTAGCCTCTTCTCAATGCTGTCCACCTTAATTAAACCCAATTTAAATTCTTTATTTCCAAAGAAATCAATAGTGATTTCCTGGGACACCTTTGAATGTACTAGTTAGTCACTGTATTTTATCTACTACGTCAGTGATCTTGAATTTCATCTTTAATCATTAGAAAGCGTTTTTGGTTGCAAAATTGAATGGAGAGCTTTTTGTATACGACTGTATCATTATATATAAACAAGTCAGACTTAATTACCACTAGCAGTTAGTATAACTTTTAGCAAATCAGTTCAGCTAGCTCTCAAGTTGAGTATCTGCAAATTAGATGAGCTGAATTGACTTACGCCCCTTTTCCAGTTAAAACATTGAGATTTCATGTCCAGTCATCTCAGTGCCTACTCTTTCAGCTTTTAATCTTACCATTTGCCATGCATCAAAGCCTATAAGAAAACCCTGTGAAATTATTAGCAGTGATCCACATCTGTGGGAACTTTTTAACATGTACAAATTATAGTCATCCATTTTCTCTTCAAACACAACTTTGAGGTGAAACTAATTTTAACATCACTTCCTTTAGTGTTTATGTTTGCTGTACTCTTTACTTTTATGGTCTTCTCTAGGAGTATACTTTTCTCCTATCAACTTAAACAATTTATTATAATAGTTCTTAGAGCATTTAGAAAGATGACTTGTACCGGGTGTGGGTGTGTGCAGGCATGCGTTGGTATGCAGGTGCCTGTGGAGATCAAACGAGGGCACCAGATTCTTGGAACTGGAATTGCAGGCAGTTGTGAGCCACTTGTCATGGGTGCTTGGAACCAAAACTGGGTCCTGTGAAACAGTAAACTTTCCTAATCATTGAGACATGTTTCCAGCTCCTTGAAGCATTTTTATTCTGAATTTCTTTCTTGGTGTCTTTAAACACGATTTTAAACAAAACTCATTAGGTTCAAGTAAGGGCCTAGGTATTTTCTAAGCCAGAAAGAGTTTTTTTTAGAGAATCACGGTTTTCTACTTTTAACTTCTTAATTAAAGGCCACTGCTCTTTTCTGTATTCTGTGTGGTCAGTGTGCACAAGTCTTGTCTATATAGTGATCAGTGTTTAAATACATGAGCAAATTTCAACAAACCCAATGTTGAGGGGTAGTGGACAAAATCCCATTTGTCAACTGATGGTCAATTTTGTTACACCCAAATTCATCAAACATTGATCATTTCAATGCCTGTTTCAGATATATTTTAATTCATTAACACATGTAAAAGAAGACTGTATCTCATAATTACAACAATAGTATCACATTTAGAAAGTTAATAATAATTCAGTACTTTCTCATCAAAGATCTCTTATAATCTCATTTAAAAACATGTCTATGATTGCTTTGAGAAAAAATTCAAGTAATATTAAAATATTAAATATTTTTAGTATGAATGTATAAATAAACTGAATTCATTTTCTTGCCAAGTTTCATATTTTTACTCTAGGATTTACTGAGTTCAGTTCCTGGTGTTTTTAAATAGCTTTTTTCTGTCCCTTGTCTTTCTTTCCTATACATGCCCATGGTATCAGCTGTGACTTTGTCATAGGTAGCATTGTATATATATTTTCTACTTTGTCACATAAAAATGTAAAGTCAGACTATCCTCTCTTTATGTGGCTAAAATTGTCAGTGCATTTAGGTTCTGTCAGGGTGGTTCAGTTATGAATTCCTAACACAACACTTTAATAAAACATGGATAATTTTTGCATCCATCCATTATTTCATAGGAGATCTCAGAATGTTAAAATTTAAAATGTATAATCCATTTATTAGCATTGTGAAAAGAAGAATTTGTCTCATCAACTTTTACTTTATCCAAAGTTCTATTTAAATAATATTTTAATACTTTGACTAAATTTGCACAGTGCATTTTTTTTCCAGTTTTCCCTCTTGGGAACTAATCCTCATTCATGTGTATTTTTCTCCCATCGAAAACCATCATTAAAAACAACAACCTTTACTGAAAGCTCCATATTTTACAGAGCTTTAAAAATTTCCCATTGTATTTAAATAAAAAGATTTCCCACCAGGCTGTGGTGGCACACGCTTTTAATCCCAGCACTCAGGAGGCAGAGGCAGGTGGATCTGTGAGTTCGAGGCCAGCCTGGTCTACCGAGTGAGTTCCAGGACAGCCAGGGCTACAACAGAGAAATCCTGTCTCAAAAACAAAACAAAACAAAACAAACAAACAAAAAATAAACCAATCTGAAAAACTGTATAGAAGTTTTAATGTGCATATCCTCAGAGTAATTCTTCTGGTAACTTATCCTAAGAAAACAATTACATAATATATTGAAATGTACATTCATGGATTTTCAAAATGGCATTTTTAGTGGCAAAAATTTAATTTATCACAAACAATGTAAAGGTATAAAATTAATTTGACAATTTTACATGATAATTATAAGTAGTCACTAAAATGACATAAAAATCTATGGTAGACATTATCAGCATGATATATAGATAAATATATATCAATAATGGTATGAATGCACATTGTTAGAACATATTTTGTTAGAAGCATGTTACAAAACATTATCCATAGTTGGATCCTATGTTTGTTGAGAGGATAATTTTGCATTTATACAAATATAAATTATATTTATACAAATATACTACTATAATATATACCTGAAAAACTGTCCTTTCAATTATTGTATTTATTAATTTTGGGGGGTAACATCTAAATAGCTTTCTCTTTTATATTGTTTTCTTTCTGAATACATTATTGTTTGCAAGAGAAAAAAATTTAAATTTACTAGCTTAATGGTGAAGAAAACATACTTATGAAATGGTGGAAGAAGCCTTATAAGTTAAGCACCAGTTTGCATGTAAACATTAAATTGTTATTTAAGTATAACATGAACTACTAATTTTCTTCTAAGTCTCAGTGTACAGATCACACAAAGATAGGTAACATTTTATCCATTATTGACTTCTGCAACCCAACATCCCAACATCTGAACACTTTTTTACTTACTGTTTTTGTTTGTTTATTCTGAATTGGAGCTTCAGTCTATAGCCCAAGCTGGTCTAGAACTCACTTTGTGGTACAGATCAACCTTGGACTGGCAGCAATCCTTCTGCCTCAGCCTCCCAGATGTTGGCGTTACAGGCATGGGCCACTATAGCCAGCTCCAACTTTTAAACTGTAATTTCACAGACCTGACTGTTATCTTCTGTGAAACTACACTGAGAAAGGCTTTGTATGGAAGACTGTTTTTCAGTCATGAACTCTGCACATGATCTATGCTCAGAAGTTCTATAGATAATATGCTACTTAATCTATAGAACCATCCTATGTCATAATTATTAATACATTTATTGTGCTGATGACAGAGATGTACATAAGCTTGGATCTGGGGTTACTTTTTTCCTTATGCCCTTTCTTCACCTCTTTGCCCACTGCACCACATCTCAGCCTTAATGACTCGTTTTCTACCTTTCAAGTCCTACCTGATAAGCCTTAACCATACAGACAGTATCTTACTTAATTCTCTGTCATAGCATGCCTCTTTGAATACATGATATGATCCATCAAAGTCTAAATTCCCACAGCATTGGTACAACTTCAGACCCTAAAAGGATATGCTTTCCCCTCATTAAACGAAGACAATAATAATTGTGAGTTAAACACACTGCATTGCTTTTGCTGACTAAAAATAATGTTTCTCCACCAGTCATATAGAGGAAATGTCCTTCCTGAAAGTAAGTCATTGACCTTGAACATTAGTCTTGAAGTACCTATTCATACGCCACATTGCTAAAAGAGGAGAGAAAATCTGAAAAGATTGCTTCAATTTCAGTGAATTGAAGATCAAAAAAAAAAAAAAAAAGAATACAAGTACTAGAAGTATTAGATGCCTTTAGTGAGAAAGCCTACATTTTATCCAAAAATTGTTAACAAAAATTTTAGTATATATTTTTCTGTGTTATGCTGGCAAAGCTTGAACAATAAGACATTAGAAATCACTTATCTAGCTACAATGCATTTTGTTTTAGATAAAAACTCAGCACAAAGCATACTAAGAAAGATATTCCTACTATAGAAGGGAAACAACTGGGATTCACTTCAGCAAATGTGACCTCGGTCTGAGTCAGGGGAGCTATAAATACGGGGCATGGAAGAGGAAGAATCAAAGTGTTGAGTGGGGCCAAGTGCTGTCCAGGGATTGTCTGCCTTCTCCGGGAGAACCCCGTAACAAACTTATCTTTGTACACTGCAGGGTCAAGCATGTGGGCATGTATGGATTCAAGTGTGACAGTATCTGCCACCAAAATTCTCCTTGAATCCCTGGAGCTTCATAAAATCTTTCCCTTAATAAAACTAGGAGACACTCTATCCTCTCCACCCCTCGGTGGTGAAGAGATTTCCTGAGAACACAGAGGGAACACTTCGTAAAAGGTAAAACACTATGTGAAATAAAGAAGAATTGTAATATTATTTGCCAGTTTTATGACCCTGTATGTTGCTCCCTGGCATCCATCTGGGTTAGCTCACAGTGTACAACCCTCCAAACAAACATGTTTTATAGGTTTAATGTTGGCTTCAACCATTTAAAGTCTTACAGTTAGTGCAACAAACAATAACATTTTAACAAAATGTTCTGCCTTCATGGAGTTTGCATAAATAGAGACTAAAATTACAGATTGCTAGATTTGTGGGTATTTGTTGACATATTAATTGTTGACATATTCACTTGACTCGATGCCCTATGAGCACCTACCATGTATAGAAAGCAGTATTGAAACAATATTCAAAATAGTTGTGTTTCTGCAGCTTATAGCTGACAGAGTCGCCTGGAGCTTGCCAAGCTTGAAATAAACTTATAATATGGCATTATATGGCTAAGACAGTTCTAAAGGAAACACTCAGATATGGAGCTCAGAAAACCAAACAGAAGGAGCTCTTTACATCAGAAAGAAAGTAGGACATAGGGTGATGCCATTGGGACATTTTCTTATTCTGCTCTGCATTTTAGTGCTGTTTCCAGTCTGGGTCTGCCCAAGGCAAAAAGATAAAGCACCTTTAAAAGATCCAGAAACATAACATACCATAAAACTACTGAAGATATTTAGCCTGAGAGATTAAAGACTAAATATTAGCTGATTATAAATACATTTATTTGATAAGGATCCAGATAGCAAATTTCAATGAATGGCCAAGTATAAACCTTCCTAAAATTCTCGCTCCTGTCTTTCAGATTTCTCCTGGAAATATCCTTTACTGCCGACTGATGGTTTCATGCCTATCCCAACATTCCTTATCCATCCGCTCTGCTTAACTTTTCTTTCATAGCACACAATTTCTGTCAAGTTTATTTTTATTTACTATTTATTATTCTGTCCTGTTGTGGAATAGTGTAGCTCATGAGAGAAGATATTTAATGGTTTTTATTGCTATAGAATGTTTCAGAAGTATCTGGTTTATGAATATTTTAAAGTAAATCTGTCATGACTTTCTAGAATGTGCAATGAGTTGTAATATAAAGTGGGTTGTCTCTATCAAACTTAATTGGTAGGTGATGGTCTTGCTTACTCTAGCATTAATGCAATGAGTCACTCTAAAAAACATTTTTGGTACTTGGGGTTGAATCAAAAGCCTTGCATATGATACACAAATACTCTACTCTGAAGTACAACTTAGCTGCAATGGGGAAACATGAAGAAGTGAATTAACTTGTGTTGCTTTTCTTTCTGATGAAATTGTATTATTATTTTTAAAACACAATCATTGATGCTCAGCTCGATGCTTCAAGGACAGTTAGGCAACTCCAACCCATCAGAGCTGATTCATACATTGAACCAAGCCTGCTACTTTGGAAAATATATCTAATAATCCTAACTCTAATATGAGATGATACTTGATGTAAACACTGATCAATTTATAATAATTTTTTTCAAAGTAAAGTCACAATCTTATTATTAATATAACAATAATTTACAGCATTCCATTTAAAATTATTTCCCAGAACTATCTTTTCTCTGGTACAAACAGTGAGTTCTGCTCTTGCAATAGACCATCTCCCAATAAATCAGGTTACGCTGTGTCAGCAAAGTTGTCTTCTAGTGATGGGATTTTAAACAGGGTGTCCCAGTGTAGGAAACAATGCCAAAAGGAAATGATATATGGGAATAAACAGATTTCCCTTTCTGTAACTACTAATCTTCATACCATGCAGCCTCAATTTCCATTGTTGAGGGCATGCAACTGATATATGTAAGAAAGCCTGATCTTATGTTTAGTTACTGGTCAGTGAACTAGAAAGGGAAATTTACTCCTGAATGAAAACATAAATGAATTCTCAGAAAAGAAATGGATACAGTGGTGTGTCGTAGAAGCTTATTTTTAGTTGTTTAAAATCATTGTTTTGTATACTGTTGGGTGAGGGGCTGCCTAGGTCTTGGCGTTTTGTATTGTCTGCAGGTGTTGGATTTATGTGGGGGATATTTGATTGCACACAATTTGCACATGCTATCAGTAGAACACCTGAGGAGTTCTTAATCAATAAAAATACCTGAGCTCAGACTCTCGTGGTTCCATTGTCCAGTATGGCACTGGCCAAAGTGCTGGTTCCCTCTGCTGATTATGCCTCCTCGTCTTCTTGGGTGAGTCACCCATCAGCATACTGCTACAATGTTGAGATTAAATTTATCATTAAGTGTCTAATGCCTCTGATTTCTCAATACTTCCAAAGGTTTTAGTGTCATTTCTCACCTTTTCAACAGAGTTTTTACTGCTGTTCTCAAATATTTCCAGGAGAGCTATCATTACTAAGTTGACTATGATAAGAGATAATGTGTATTCAATCTTATCCACCAATTATTTTGGGTATTTATAAATTTGAGGGTCTAACCTTCTGAATAGCCTTTTGCCTTGTACATTAATAGCTTCCCTCCTTTGATGTTAAGAGAACAGAAGCATCCAGATTCATGAGTAAACCAGGCAGTTTGTTTCCGGAGCATGTGCTCTTGGCTACAATGTTAGATTATAAAACTTTCTGTAGATTGACAAGAATTGATGTTTATGAGTCTTTATTAAACTCTATAGAGAAATTCTGACAAGTGTCTGCATCTATAGTGAAGACCTCTGTGGGAAGAGGAAGTTACTATAAATACATTAAATGCCTACTGTCTTGGAGTACAGAGAAATAGATATATTACAGTGACCAAGGCCCCTGTCTTACATTAACTTCAACATATAAAATTCAGTACATATTTAGGAATGTATATACTGGTGGCTTAATGTCTTAGAAGAGCAGGTATCAAGCTTTGTGGACCCCTCTACTTTTAAAGCTTATTCTGAACTCCAAACAACTCTTCTTTATGTGAATAACGTCTACACATATGAGTATTAGAAATTAAAATGGAAACTGTTACACAATTATTTGCTTAGAAATAACAATGATATATTCACTACATGAATGTTAGCATCAGTAACATAGTTTTTAAAAGTACTACACCTTCCAACACAGCACTCTTCAAAATACAGGTAATATTTGGAACACAAAAAAAATATGTTTTTCAAAACACAGGTAGCGTTAGGAGTGCGTGTTTTCTATTTGAGATCTCTGGTGCTTAGCTCAGGAGAACAGAGACAGATGCTCACATCTCCACCTCATCTGCTTCTGTGTGATAAGGCTGTGACCTTGGGGAAACTCCCACGTACACTTGCATGACAATGAGATTGAAAAAGGCTAATAAGATCCTTGTCATTTTATAAAGCTATCATGTCCTTTATGATCTCCTTGAAAACCCTTTAGGATGCTGCAGGTGGTCATTAGATCAAATTTTTAGAAGTTTTGCCTTACAATGACTGGCTAGGAAAAAGCAAACAAACAAACAAACAACAACGACAAGGAAATTCAAACCCTCAGGCTGCTTTTAGTGAACAACATCAGTTCTGAGCTCGCCTATTTTCAATGATCTCTTCCCCAAAGCTAACTTTCTATGATACCTCTTCAATTTTAGAGATTTGGGAAATTTTTCCTACCCTAAACAGTTTCTATTGAAAGGGCAAATGGTGTAATCATATTATAATCTCAAAAACAAAAATAAATAATTTTAAAAGAACCAAAAATAAATAAATAAAAGACAGTAGCCAAATTATTAGCAAGCCCAGTTTAAGAGCTTTCGTTTTGGCAAAAAGCATGGAGAGAAATAATGAGAACTGAAAGTGTTATCTATCCATAGGTCAGTCAAAGTATCATGAGGTTAGTTGGGAAACACCTTGACTCCTTATGAGAAAGTAGGGGGTGTCTTTTTTAGGGGTTCTGACCTTTCCTTGGTTCCATGCTTCTTATATAATTTCCCATGATCCATGTTCACTTGCCTCTTCAAAGGGCACCATATGATACTATCTCCAAGGCTGAAGACAGCTTACTGGTCCCTAGCACCCTGTATGACTGCTAGAGAGGAGACTTTATTTCTCTTCATTACAGAGAGGCTGAATTTTTAACTCCTATTGGTATCAATTTACTAATTTCAGAATGGAGGTATGAAGGCTTGCCCTTGTGAAGCTCACCTCAGCTGGGGAGAGCTGAAAATAAATGAAATAGAGCTGAATGTTTGATAGCGAAAAAACGTATTTTAAAAAAGTTAAGCAAACTTCAGGGAAAAGCAATGACAGAAACAGGGGTTTAGCAAGGTGAGCTGTGAAAATCCCAAGAGCCCTGAACAAAATGAGGTGGGGGGAATCAAATTCTGGGATAAGGATGGGGGGTGTTCCTAGATAATATCCATCTTCTCAAGTAGAAAGGAACTTGATTTGGAATAAAATGAGCAGTAAAGAAGAGAATGTGAGGGAGTGAAGGTTGTGCCCAGGGATTTTTTTGTTAGACCACAGGAGGTTGTTACATTGTTTGACACAGGTGTATAGAGCAAACGGGAGTTTATCCCAAGAGAATATGGTCTTTAAGGTGAATCACCAAGTTCCCTGGAGATTTGATTTGGGGCCATATGGAAGCCGAGAGACTGGTGAGTAGAAAGTTGCTGGTAACTTTAACTAAGGGTGCTAACAGGGCTAATTAGACAGACAGCTGAGACTTAAGTCTACATGCATGAGCAGCAGGGCAGACTTCTCTTCTGGGCTTAGTTGCTATAGATTGTCGATGGAAATAAAAGAGCAAGAATGAGACTGAAGGCCCTCATCCATGAAGGCACATGGACTCAGCGCTGGCTGGTTAATTAGTGCATGCCGTAAGGCGGGGACTGTCAGGAGAGTTGACAGACAGTTGAAGATCAACAGAAGTTAGGAGCAGAGGGGGAATATGAGATATGGGCAGGGAATGGCTGTTCCGGCTCAGTTCCTAGGGAGCAGCCTCAAGGCCTCATGTCCTGGTGGGAAACTAATGGAATGTATAAAAAATGATAACACAAGAAATGGCTCCGTTAACTCAGAAAGAGCAGCTGTTACACCCCGTGAGTGCTTTCTGCACCCCTGCTGCTGTCATAAGGGCTTGGGGACTGACTTCTGCAAACCTGGGAAATGGAGAGCAGCCAGACTTTGCAGAGATAATGTAGACCCACTGAATATTCAGGTTTCTCTCTAAGGTGAGAGGGAGAGGCAGAGGAATTGTGGATGCTTACTTTACATAAGGATTCTGCCTCTCCTTAATTTAACCCAATAATTTAATTAACGTTCACTGCAACCCTGCCAGCCAGATCTGTAAAGAGGAAGAGATGAACCAGTCAAAACCTTTGCCTATTGGGTATTACAAAATGGATGGAAGGTAAGTTAGATGCAAAAGTGAGCTATGAGGAACAACAGTAAGACTGGGTCTCATAGGTACAGAGAGGGAAATAAGGAGGATCCCGCCGCGCTTTCCTGAGCAGCAGATGGCAGTCTGAAACTCAGGGGTCATGAAGGTCTTCTCGGAAGACTTAATCTCTTCTACCAAGAGGAGGTGCTGACCTGCAGGGCTGTGGCAGCATGAGAAACAGGCTGCTTCTTGATGTGCAGTGGCAGTTTTGAGTGGTTGGAATGTTTAATGCATCCAGAAAAGTCATGGGAAAGAAAGCTTGAGAAACAAGGGACTCTAACTGCCATCCCAGTACAAATGAGGAATTTTAATTAAGGGGTTGAAATAGGCAAACAAAACAATCAAAACGATCTAGGCCGCCACCAGTTTTATGTGACAAATTTAGGCAAGAGAGGCTTTGGTTCCTAGATGCATATCGTGAATCCTAAAGACTGAATATAAAACTTTAACTCTCAAAGGGATTTCCAACTACCTCCAATTTGACCTGTAACAGGTACACACCAGCAAACTTCTGTACAACTTTCAAAGTTGCTCAACCATCGTTTTACTGAAGTTTATTGACCAATTCCTATATGAAGGGACTTTGATGTGTTTTTGATAATGAGCTTTGAAAACATCTAAAATCTAAAGAGCATACTTAGAGCCAGGAATAATATTACTTTGTGCTGGTGATATGGATTTCTTGAGAAAAGGTGGGCATCTTACTATTAAAATTGGACATTTCTTTTCTCCTTGGTGGAGCAAATTGGCATAGGAAATGTGAAATCTTTTCTGGATTTCTGAATTTCTAAGAGTAATCACCTGCAGCAGATTCTCAGGCATCATACCCTTTCAACCAAATCTAATTTGTATTGCTTAATTTTAAAGAAGCAATGAACCAGAGAATCAATTAATAAAGTTAAAACCATTTTATAACTTTTTTAAATTTTGGGACATATTGCCATATACTCTACAGGCATACGTTTTTACTGACAACCAACATAGCACTGACTCTAACAATGATGTACAATAATTATACAGTTTGATATTTAAATGTATTTGATACTATTTTCTGAAAACAAGAACAGAGAGCTCTTAAGTAATTGATTTATCAGGCAAGATTTTTTAGCGTAAGTTAAGAGGCTGAGCTCCTAAGATGTTAAATTTCTGATCTTCTGATTAAACATTTATGAAACCTCAGAATAAAGCTGAGGCTTCCAGAGCCTGCTCTCAGAACCTTTGGAACACATGTGCACAAACTGACTCTGTTTCTGGGTGCTTTCCTGTAAAACGATCCACTTGTTTCTTCCCCATTCCAACCTCCTCAGCACAACGTCATTTAAAAGGAGATCATGTCTTGTCACTTAAACAATACACCAGATTGCTCCCGTTGCTTTTCAGAGAGTTAGCTGGCAAGTGAAATTTCCTTGCACTGTTTGGAGATGAACTTGACTTCACTTAACTTCTTTTTTCTCTGCTCTGCACACTCTTAAGCCATATGAGTAATTTGTCCTTTAGTTGAACTGCTTGCTGTCCTTAAGTAAAAATGAGATGGGATAGGAGAAAAACACCAACCAACCTGGGGGAATGAATGGCAATATGCTGGCTAACAAGTGGATGTTCATTTTTTAGTTTGCTGTGCATGAAGGGGCACTTTCCCTGAGCCCTTGTGAGTTGGTACTTTCCTGGAACTATTTGGAAGGCTGCTCAGACAAAGGCAGGCATGATCCCAGTGAATCAAGAACACTTGGAAAGACATGGTATATAAACATAGTAAACATAGTTCCATTAATCTTCTAGTCTGCCTATCCTGGCAACAGATGTTGGTAATCAAATAAGGAAAATTCAGTAATAGACTCTCTCTTTCCCAATTTCTACACACATGCACCTTATTGCCATTTCCCCCTTTGAGAAACAATACAAATGGCTGCTTAGGGCATTATTCCTGTCAAGATGAGAACCACTGTATTAAGATACAGTTAGCCAAACATCTACTGAACCAAATATCTCTGGTGCTCTGTGTACATACTGCTGAGGTCAGAAATGATACTATGACGTCTACAGATCAAAGGTCCCAAGAAATCGCAACACACATTCATTTTTTATCTACCAATCCAAACACTACAACAGCAACATGAGTTTAGGTAATGAAATGTGTGTGTAAATGTCTATGATTTTGTTTGACTATTGAAATCCTCAGATCATCTCTTTCTGTGACTTTTTTTTCCACTGAAAAGTTTTCTTACAGACATAAAGGTACTTCTCTCTTTTTTTCTGAGCTCTCATGAGCTCAGAGAGAGACAAGAAAAAAGTGTTTAAACACACTTTATTTTCATATCTGTATGTGTGTATGTTATTGAGTGTCTGCCATGTGTGTGCAGGTACACACACAGACCAGAGCAGGGAGTCAGGACTTCCAGTGTAGTGTTGTAGATATTCTTCATAGGAGGAAGTTCTGAAGCTTCTTGTCTGGTTTAGAAAGTTAAAACAGTCCAGGGGCGTTAAGTAAGATTTTTCCTGTCCTGTTTTCTTGTCATACAGGCTTTATTTTTAATTGGAGAAGAAAGTAAGACTGAACTGTTATTGATGAACATTGCTGTCTCAGCTTTGATCAGAGAGTGTGTTGACATTTGTCAGTGTTCTAGATTTATAAATAGCATTATAAAATTACTTTCTGTCTCTTCTTGGCAGTCTGTCTGGTAGCTGTGCAACTGCTTAACCTCTGTTCTCTCCCCAAGGGCTAGTGGTTAAAGCATCACGGTGATTTCTTTTGGGTGTCACCATCTGTTGATACAGCCACAGAAACTGAGAGAGGTCCTTGATAAGATCTCCACAGTGACTTTATGCAGGATGGGACAAAACAGGACAATGAAAGCCTATAAGTACTTTTATTCCCTGTAAGATTCTCATCTTCTCCAGTGCCAGGAGAGTGGCCACAAACATGTAGTCTTCAGAACCGAAACAAAAATTCTCATGAAACATTACAAGAGGAAGTTGAAGATTCTTCTCTTCCCCAAATGTGAGTTAATTGCTTCCAAGGGTCAGGGTGCCTATTATGGTCTCAACATTTGCGTCTATCTAAAACTTTTGAATTGAAATCTTACTTCACCAGGAGGTGGTACAAGAGGTGTGGGATCTTTGGGAAGTAATTAGATCACAAGTTCTCAGTCCTCCTTAATGAGATACTAGTTCTCATTAAAAATGTCCAAGTAAGAACCTTTGCTCTTCTAGCATATGAAAACACAGCAAGAAGCTACCAGCTATGCTATAGAAAGCAATCCTCCAGATGTCAAATCTTCCAACACCTTGATCTCAGAAATCGAGCATTGACAAATATGAGAGAAAATTGTGTTTCTACTGGTGATCCACCCAATGTAGGGTATTCTAGATACAGTAGTGTGAATAGATCATGCAGTTGACTCTACCAAAAAGTTTTATTGGAATGGAAATGGCTCCCTGATATATTTTTTAAAGTAGTGCTGGGTATGTTGACTTCTTTTGAAACTTCCTTTTTTCCCATTTTGTCAGGAATAAATGATTTCACTGATATGCTACAAGATGAAGACCACATACTAGGCAGACAAGTTCTGAGTCCCTGAAGCTGCAAACCAGCAGCCCTGATGCACAAGGCTAGCCTGAAATTTGGCAGAGATTTGCTAGCGTCCCCAGTGAAATAAAGCCAGAACACAAACACCTAAAAATACAATTACATCCACAATCATTTTGTTGCAGTGCTGTCCTCCCTAATGAGATTCTAGTTCTCTTTAAAAACGTTCAGGTCAGACCCTTTCCTTTTCTCTCGTATGAAGACACAGTGAGATACCACCATCTCTGAGAAAGAAAGCAATCCTCCCAGATTCCAAATCTTCCAGCACTTCCTCAGTGCTGGAGGGGAGAGTAAGGTGCTTCCTTCGATCATGGATAACTGTGCAGTATGATGGGACATCATTCAGAGGGTCCAAAAACAAAGGAGAATGCTTGTGTGTGTGTTGGTGGGGGGGGTAGGAAAAGAGACAGATTAACAGAGAAGGAGAAGAGGAAGGAAGTGAGGAGAGAGAGCTTTTCATATGTATACTTTAGTTGTTTTAAAGAATATGGGTTATGTACTGGGAGATGGCTTAGTTAGTCAAGTGCCTGTCATACAAGCATGAAGACCTGAGATCACGTCCCCAGAGGCTGCATAAGAGCTGACATCATCATACCTATCTGTAACCTTTGTGTTGGGATGGTGGAGACTGGCAGATCCTGAAGCTTCATGCTATCTTGTCTAACTAATTAGTGAGAGACACCTTCAGAGAGAGACTTCGTTTCAAATGGTAAATAATAGTAGAAGACACCAACATTGACCCCTGGCCTTTACATGTGCACACAAATAAATGTGCACAAATTTGAATGCAAATAAATAAATTAAATGTATGCACATAGACACACAAATAAATATTTTTGAAAGAATATTTATTACTATGAAGAGAAATGGATATAAAAAGAGGATAATTAATTGGGTTCTGATCCATTTTTATATCAGATCCCTTTAATTTTCAACTTTTAAGGAAATGAATATCATCTCACATACAAGTTAATGGAATCATGCAGCACAGTATTAAGGAAAATGAAATAACCCGAACTCAGACATACCTGGGTTTAAATCCCCATCACATGTAAGCTGTGCGAATTCCTTTATTTTATGAAGTCCACTTCTCTGTGTCAGTTGAAGTCAACTGAATCCATAGAACATGGAGCATGTTGGGGAAGAGACTGGGGGAGAGTAACTGCCAGTAACACTCGCTACCTGTGCTATCTCCACAGGAACCACAGCTTGCTTTGGGCTACTAAATCTCGTATCACTGAGAATTAGAACAGTCTCTACCTCTAGGCTCATCAGCAGAGGGATGAAGTGAAATGATTTATTTAAAGCTTGAAAAGCTACGGATGGAAAACTAATGGTTTGCAAGTCTGAACCCTTCCAGACGTTATTTTATTTGCTGATGTGAGATGCTGAGTTCTCATTTCTCTGCTCTTCTTTCTCTATCTCTCTGCAAATCTACAATATTCCCTTTGCTGCACTAATTCTGCAATGAAAGCTATAGTGTCTGATGCTCCTTTAGCCTTTGACTGCAAATTTCAGAAATAGTTACGTAGTTTAAAATTAGAACTTCAGAGTAGGAAGTAACCTTAGACTAGAGCAGTTCAAATTTTAAGGCATGTGACAATCATTTGAGAAGCTTGAAACAAATGGAGACTGTTAAAGGCCCAGACCCAAAAAGTGTTTATGAATGGGGAGGCCTCAAGTTTTAACCTTTAGAAACTTAATTTTGTTGTAAACCACCTGATGTAAACTGCTACCTTTTATACATATTTTGGTATTTACTTATTTAGTGAGTTGAGGTGGGAGGTGATTATTTGCATGCCACAGTGCATATGTGGAGGTTAGAGGGAACTTGAGGGAGTGGGCTCTCCTTCCACCATGTGAATCCTGGGTATCTAACTAAGGCCATCATATTTGCTGGCGAGTGTTTCTACCCTCTGAGCCATCTCATTGGCCTCTTTAAAACATATTTTTAGCATATTTTATTACTGGCTATAGATGGACCACTGTCTTGCATGTTGCAATAAGGTGCCCCAGCTTCTTTAAAGGGTGTCTAATAATTGTCTTTCTGACAGTGCAAGGCATGTGTGGTGCTACTTCAGTGAAGAACTGGCCATGGGGCTGGGTTTGTAAGGAATATAGTTTATACAGTTTGAGGCCCACATCAAGAGGTTGTGTTTAAAAATCTTACATTATCAGTATTCCACAAGTTTATGAGCATGTGTACATATCGTGAGAGGTTCTCCCAAGGGCCTGCCTGGAGGTATTACCTGTGATTAATTTTACAGCTCTGCCATTCCTGGACACCATGGCAGTCTGTCCCAATTGGTATCTCTATTATGTGAGGTGAAGAAATGGAAACATTAAAAAACTAGCCAGATTCATTCATCTAGCAAGGGACAAACCTTTGGTTTAGATTTAGGCAGCTTGTCTCTACTGCTCTTGTTCCTTTTACTACAAGAAAGCTTAGTTCTTTATAGATGCTTCCTGTTTCCTGAAACCCGTGAGAGTTTGTCCTTCTTACTTGTCCTTCTTACTTCCACTGCAGGAATACCGTTTCACATTCTTAATGGACTAAATTACAAGACACAGTGACTAAGTGTTTTTGCGTTCTTAGTACTGTCAACTCATTTTATATGTTTAAAATATTTCAAATTCAACTTAAGATGCACAATCATGCAATATACATGTATATTAAAATATATATGACAAATATTGGTGGAGTGTCTGGGTGATTAAAAAGAATGAATAGCTTTGATTCTCAGAAGCGTATAGTCCAATAAGGCAACAGTAAGTTCTAGAAAGGCATAAGGAATGAGACAGCCAGAAGCATATTGGGCAATATATGTAAATAAACAGATGAGAGAGTTTTCGATCTAAACCTCTACTAGAGAATAACTATATCCAACAAAATAAAAACAGAACAAACGAAAGGAAACAAAATCACCCTCAGAGTTGCTTAACAATGTGTTGGTCAGTGTCCTTAGTTCCAACTGTTTAGCATTTGTAGAGAAATGTGATCACATGACTACCTCCTGGAAGAACAAAGAAATGTCACATGACAGCTTTCATTAAGCCTTCCCAACAGACATCTGATTTGTTAATTTTGTTACTTTCTATTTCCTTTTCTTCAGTATGCTAGATGGAATGCAGAGTGGAGGTTGGAGCTTGAGCAGCCAAAATTGTTCATGAGAGCACTTTAAGGGTGACAAAATACAAAGATGGAAGGAGTGTTGGGAATCAAAGTTACTGTACCTGTCTTGTATTGGTTTTCTCCAGATTACATAAAACACACACACAGACACACACACACATACACAGAGAGAGAGAGAGAGAGAGAGAGAGAGAGATATGTCACTTTCTTATTTGTAGTTTTTGCCATTTGTGGCATTTGTGGTTGAACTTAACTATTTTTGACTAAGTTCTTTACTGAGAATATTGACTTCAATCATCATTCCATTAAAAACATTCCACTGCATGGTGCAGATGATTAATACAGTTTAATTATATTTAAAAATATATCTTTTAGGGCTGGATGGTGGTGCTGTGTGCCTTTAATCCCAGCACTGGGGAGGCAGAGGCAGGCGGATCTCTGTGAATTCAAGGCCAACCTGGTCTACAGAATGAGTCCAGGACAGCCAGAGTTACAACAGAGAAAATTTGTTTCAAAAAAAAAAAAAAACCAAAATAAATAAATCAACTAAAAATAAAAATAGATATCCTCATGATGCACTCAAACAAACATGTACCTCTTAAAATGTTACTTTTGGAGAAATTAGTAGTTGAATCATATTCTACATTAATAAGAGTGGTGTGATAACTTCTCCTTTGGGCCGTGTAGGTAGTGATGGGAAAGCATCAGAGTTGTGTTTGAGGTCCATGAGTGATGCTCTTGTCCTTTGCATTATAAGACTTGCATCATACAATGCCAGAGGAGCGGTGGTGTAAGCTCGACACCCAGGAGTCCATAGTGAAACAATGATCTCCAAGGATTAGTATGGATGGGATCTGACTCCCAGACGTTCCCGCCTCTCTACCCTTCCTCCAATCCTGCTGTCTAGAGATGCCGCTAGCTTCTTGGCACTTTTGTAGTACATCATGTTTGTTACCTTCTTATATAAATCTTCCCAGATGATTCTGCATAAATAGGACCTCATGGAACGCTTGCCCCTGTCACTTGAAACTAGCACGAGAGACTTTGGGGAATGACTTTGAGAGGTTAAAGTGTACTTAGGCCTGAAGAGAGCCATTGTAGTCATCATCCCAGGGATGTATTAAGTTATTTTCAAGGCCTAGACAGATCACTAAGGTAAGGAAGATGCTGTTGTATCGGGTTCCATACAACCAGCTTCTTGATTTGTGATTGACCCCAGCAGAGGGACACTGGGTATGAACAGACAAGTCATAGAGAACAGCCTTGTTCCTATCTTGGGAGTTATAACTTCTAATGAATTCTGGAAGTTCTCATTAAAGAAGATTCAGATATCTGCCCATCTCTGCCAATTCATATTTCTAGAGCATTAGGTTTCTTTCCACTCCTGTTTCCCTTCCTCTACAATTGTTCAATCTGCCTGAATGGCAAGTACTCAAGGAAAACAACTCTCTCCCACTTATCTCTCTTTCCTCCTTGCTTGCCTCTGTCCTCATCTTTACCCTGCAAGTCATTAGCTTGCAGCTAACCTCACTTATGCCAAGGGAAAGGGTTTACTTTTCCATGAAAGCAATGTGTTTATTACCCGGGATCATGCTTTCTGCAGGAGGACTATGTTAAGGTTTTAGAGAAATTACCAATAGTGTTTTACCCCACTGCCAAGGTAAAATGGGAGAGAAATAAATGTTGCCTTTGTGACTATTCTCTGTGAACCTGCTTCTTCAATGCTCTGGTTATGATCCAGAACCAAGGGCACTGAGAAAACAATAAAACAAACACTGAGAAACCCTTTTTCTTTCTTTTTTTCTCTTTCTCACATTGACTGCCTTCTCCTTTCCTTGTCTCAGGGATAATAGTCATTTTTGCTTGATTTCTCTATTGTGTGAAAAGCACAATAAAATACAAATTCTCTGTTTTATTAATGGCTAAAACCATTGCCCTCTCTGGGATAATTACCACTTCAAAGAGCTTCTCAGGAAGACAACTTTAATAAAAACATAATTTGCTGAGATTTCTAGCGAGAACTAGAGAAGACATCTTATAGATGGTACACTTCTGGCAATGTTTTGAAAAACATGATGTAGACAGTTTCATGAGCGATCAGGGTACATTGGGCCCTCGCACTTGCAAATGCTTTAATTAATAAAGACACCGCCCCTGTGCAAATGGCACAGTTGGTAAATGAGAGGCAAAGGCAAACATCTGAGACAGAAAGGGCGTGGGTGGAAAGTACATACACAAGAGGAAAGGATGGGAAAGAGGCAGGAGGAGATGTTTGGCCACAGGAATGCAATTGACCCATTCACGTCTCCAGCCACATGTTACAATTAGCACTGTGTGGAAGAGGCAAAAATAAATTAGTCCAGTGAATGATTCATTCACTCAAATATGAGCTGTCATTTCTAACTGCATAGAGCATTAGAGTAAGAATCAATTGCTCAACCTCTGCTCATTAAAGGCCCTGTTAAGCTATAAACATTGTGAAAAGTGATTTATAATTTAAACGTCTAAGAATCCTACCTATAGCTTATGTTCTTTATGCTAATGATTCATATACAAACATTTCTTTAACTTCCCTGACATTTACAGTTTTGGCTGTTTCATGAACATTATAGTTTTGGAGATGGAAAAGGTCTTCAATATTATTTTACTGGGTTACCGAGATGCCTCAGTGGTTAAGAGCACAGGTTGCTCTTTCAGAGGACTATGGTTTGATTTCTAGTATACACATGGTGACTCACAGCCATCTATAACTCCAGGGTCAGGGCATCAGAAACCTTCTCTGGTCTCCATGGACACTATGTTTGCACAAACTTACATGCAGGCAAAACACATATGAATATAATACTAATAATAACAATAATTTAAAAAATTTTCAAGTTTCTTTTACTAACATCAGCTTGAATTTTCAGATTATAATTCTTTGCCTTCAGGACATAGATATTTACCATCTATGCTTTTCTTGATCATTTCTTTAATTTATACCATCTGCCTATTACTAACATTACACATCTATGTGTGTATATGTATTGAATGTATCTTTAAATGGCATCTGATTCTTTGTCATTTAAATTTGTGTGCCTTTAGTTCGTTAGTACAGAACTGCTGCATTCATTCTCTCAGAAGCCTTACATTACTGATTATTTCTTCCCTGCTTTCCAGAACTCTGTGCAAATGGTACTTCCTGGAGGAAACTTCCTCTGATTATCCAGATCACTTTGAGCATCCTATTATAAAACTGTGCTTCTAGAAATAGGATTCAGTATAATTGAAAAGATTTAAAATTTTCAGTTTTCTTTAAAATCTAGCTTTGCAATTGTGATATAAGTTCTTCAAGGGCATATGATTTTTTGCTCTGGTTTACCAGCATGTATAGTAAATCTTGGCACAGGTGGAGAGACATACCTAGCATATGGTTCTTCCACATGAGGTAGCCAATAAATGAATGTATTGAACAAATAATGATTGAGCATCTACTTTGCATTTCCATTAACTGTGTAAACCATCTAATTCCCATATCCTATCTTTCCAAGCCAAATTGTTACTGCATTTCATCTGAAACTGTTGACTTCATGTTTTGGGTCCCTCAAGAACTCTTCTCTTTACATTCAGCGAGCTATCTGTTACCACCTCCTGAAGCTGGAGTTACCTTCTGAACCTTTGATTCCTTTGAAATCTTTCAATTTCCAGATGATCAGATAACTTTAAATGACTTGAGATGCATGTGACTTTAGTGATGTCATAGTCTAAAATATTTTGGACAAAAGCCTTTCCTTTAGTAACACATCTGAAAACTAGTTGTCTGGAACTATTTAAAGACTTTTAATCATATTTGTGTCTTGGCAAAAAAGACTAACCTTTTGCTGTCTGCCAAATTATTAGAAAATTCTTGTTCTCCCCAGCTATTCCAGACTCTCAGGTCCCCCCTGGGAGATGGAAATGTCCTTTCAACAACAACCACAACTTTCAAGTAATGGACCTCTCTGCATTCAAAGCGGGGGAAGGGGGCTCTTGAACTTTCTCAGTGTATGTAGACCTTCACTGTTCCTTCACCCATCACTGACTTGTACTCTTCCCAGATATTTTGCTTAACTGGTCTTTTCTTTTTTATTAACTCTTAACTCTTGTGACGCAAAAAGTCATCATAGCATTTGCCAGGTGGCCAATTTAGTTCTTTGAATATGGAAAATTTGCCTCCTATGAACTTTGTAAGGATCCCTGGATTCAATATTAACTCACTGGCAGTTTATCCTGAAACCACAGGGGATGATAAAAATCAAGATCGTTCTTTATTAGATTGTACCCAATGGCACAGGTAAAAAGAATATCCCAATAATATTCAGAGGCATGCTTATATTTTGTCATTTCGTTTCCCTTCACAAAATCAATGAGGATGAGCCCATTAATCATTGCTTTGTATTTATCTATGCATGCTCTCCACATTTTCCTACACAATTTCCATGATGAAAGGTTGATGGCAATAATTAGTTACATTAAAGGCTTATAAATAAGTGATCAATAAATTAAAATAATTTGCGCTGGAAAAGCATTTGCTGTGAAAAATCATTATTACCCTGGGATTCTATCCAAGTATCAACTTTGTCTGCCTGTCCCTAGATATGGATGCTTCCTTAGTCCTATCATGTCTTCTGAAACATGGTTCTGCCATGAGATGTGTTCCTTTTGCTAACAAATTACTCTCATACTCCAGAATGTCTTTATCCATATGTTGTTGTATGTTTGATTTTTTTAAAAAATTGTTCCATTTTCAATAAATAGGATAAGATCAATGAGTAAAAATGAACAAAAATAGATCAGAGCTGGGAAAATATTTTCCAAAAACTCATGAATGAGATCCTGTGTTAGTGTATTTCTGACATTTTTTTTTTATAACATACCTAATTCAATGGCAGTTGCATGAATCCTCTTTGAGAAGTTGGTACAAGTAGACCAAGTATTATTAAATATCTACTTGATTTTTTTCTATGACACAATATAATTAACATGTTTTGCACAGGAAACATGGTGAGATAGCAAGTATTGAATGACCTATAATGAAAAGCAAGCATATTTTTAGGCTTTTTCTGAGGATCATCCTACTAAACATTAATTTGTTGTCACTTGAAGCTTACCCCTTCGTATTTGACAACTAAAACATTTTAGGTTGTCAATGTACATGTTGGTCCTAGGTGTACTGGAAATTGTACTATCCATAGAAGACAGCAGAAGAGAACATGCTCTCCTCCCAACTTGCTCTATAATAATTTGTCTCCCATGCTGAGTTTCTTTTAAAAAAAAATACTTTCTTAAGATTTTTTATAAAACAACTCATCCCACAGCTTTGGGGAAGGACAGGGGGTGTGTCAGCACAACAGAGATAAGCATGTGACTCAAAAGAGGGAACCAGCACCATCTGGATGTGCTTCCTTAAAAGTAAGTAGAGCCTGCTACTCTCGCTACCTGAGTGTCTACGAGAACTGCAGGGAGAGTGACTGAGGAAGAAGGCCATGCAGCGCCTGCTGACCAAGACCAGTTTTCTCACTGCTTCTCAGAGCAAGGCTGGTGCCTAAGCGCTTTTTCAAGGTCCAGTAAGTAAACTGTTAATGGAGAGATAACACCATCTTAATCTCCTATAGGGCCTTATGGAAAAACGATTCCGCCAGTCCCAGGGAAAGAGAACTTTAAAAAATAATGACAAGTGAGGTTAAATGTTTAAAAGCCAGCTGACTGCATATCTACTGCTGAGTTTAGTATTAACTTTTAGAAAGGAAAGAACATTGCTTCTTTTAGAAACAAGAGCAGTTAACGGGTAGAAAGCCAGAAATCTAAGGGTCTTTGTTATCCTTATGTGACCTATGATAAGATGAAGTGCCTCTCCAGCCTTCCTTACCACTACAGGGGGACACCTTTATGGATAAACTGAAAGGAGAATGGAAGAAAGAGAAGCCATTTAGTGCACACTCCTTTCCTCTCTCCTCCCCTACACTCACTGGAAGCTGGTGAGGGAGAGCCATGGGATGGAATTTTGGACATTTGAGGCCCCGTTGCGCTCTGAGGATTGATTCTTCTTGTCCTCTGATTTCATAGCCGTGCAGGCAGTTGCTCTTGAGAAAGGCTTCCAAGCTGCTTCGCAAGATCACTGTTTTGTTGTTTTTCCAGCAAGTGGAATCAGCCTGTTCCTTTTTCTCTCCCTTCAAGACTGCTGTAACTCTGGCTATCCTAGAACTAACTCTGTAGACCAGTCTGGCTTGAAATTCACAGAGTTTGAGATCTATCTGCCTCTGCCTCCTGAGTGTTGGGATTAAAGGCATGCACCATCATCACCAGGCTAGCCTATTCCCTTTTAATTGTCAAAAGGGAAGTCACATATGAGAAGGTGCTTTTGATCAAAACCAGCTGTGTGTGTGTTGTGTGTGGGGGTGAGGGGTTGGGTGTGTGGGTGGATGTGTTTGTGTTTTGAAGTAATATAACCAAAAAGGTAGGAGAGGAAAAGAAGAAAAAACTCTACTTGCCTTGAGCTACTTAATCTAATTCATAAATTTTTACACTACCCCAAAGCGTCACTCCTTGAAAGCTCATTCCGGGTCTTTCCTTGGACCCCCTTACTATTATGCATAATTTGCTTCATTTTCTTGCCAGATTTCTCCAAACCATGCTTGTGTTGTAGAATTTTTCAGTCACTGATTATCTATTCATAGTGATAGTCATGATGATCAGTAAGAACAGAGAAAGATATAACACGCTTTGTGACTGATCTATCCACGTACCGTGGGTGCCTAAGCTGCTGTAGAAGATGATGGGCCTACAGGAAAGGGTAGTGTGTTGGATCTGGAAAGTGATCTCACAAAGGAGTTATTGTGGTTACACTAACACGCTGTGATAGTAACTGGTATTTGTGCAGTGACAGAAACAGCATTAGATATGGAGTAAGTATTTTCTTCTAAGGCAAGTATTGCATGGGCCTTTGGAAGGTAACAGAGTCAGTTTTCCATAGACAGGAAACTAAGGCCTGGAGAACTACACAAGCAAGCCTGTGCAAGTGGACACCTTGTTGGTGATTCATAAGAAGCATGATTTGAAAGTTTTCTGTGATCTCACTTTCACTGTTAGTTAGACTAGGGCATCATCAAGCTCAAATGATCTGTACTTAAAGATGGCATGAGCCTTGTAAATAAAAAAGTAGACACATCAGAATGTTTGCTTTAAGGCAAACATGCCATGTAGAGAAGGTGTAGAATGGGAAACCATGTCCTCACAGAATAGGGTAGAAGGACAGGGAAACTGTCTTCCCAGGATATGCATCTGTGCCATTCACGACATAAAGGTTTCTTCTCTCTTCTCTGACACTGACCATGACTTTGAAGATATCAGCACAGCTTTTATTTCTTACAGCTGAGTACAAATACTGTGGCATATTGCTTGGATGGGAAGCTGGGCGGGGGTTTGGTTTTCCTTTGGGCTTAGGAATACTTTGGTTGGAGGATATAGAGCATGGGGAAGCACAAAGTCCAAAGAACAGATAACCTCCCTCCTCTCATTTGAATCAGGCTCAGAACTTAAGCTCAAAGTTTGAGCTGGATCATGATCTGTGGAACAGTTCTTGACAACTTTTCAAAGGGTTTCTTGCAGTTTGCAAAAGGATCAGAAGGCTTGTCAACAGATTTCTCTCATAGCAAAAAGCCCTAAACTTGAGCCTTAAACCACTCTCCTGAATCCCCAAAGAGCCAATATGGTATTACCCTATTGAAAAGTCATTCCTCAGACTTTACAGCCCTTGTGTGGGATGTTATCATCCTTATATGATAACACTCTCAAAATATTTTTACATGGTGTCATGATGTTCATGCTAAACACCAAAAAATGTACACTTTGTATCCTCAACTATCTAGAAATTTTCATGAATTTTGATGACAAGTATGCAGAAGATTTTCTTCCCCCAAGGTATTGGTGTAATTGCATGGGTAAGTTATTTACATCCAAGGAACATATGCATTGTCAAAGCAATGACAGTCACTTGAAACATGCTCTCACATGCTTATTAGGGCAGATGCAATGTGCTTGACTTGAAGACACAGGACTCAGTGGAATATAGAGAAATAAGTTTTTGTTATTGTTTTAACCTTGCATTGTAGATGGTAATTATAAATTGAATTTACACTATTTCAGATGGTAATATGCACAGAATAATTTTGTTATGCAGTTTTCAGATCATTTAGTCCTAATTTCATATGCTCTAATTGTTTGTTTGCCTAAATCTGGAATGCATACACCATGTTTCTGTCTATAAATATAAATACATTAATGTATTCAAGATTGATTGCAACTCACTGGATAACCCAGCATTCTAATAAGTTTTGAGAAAGCAAAGACGGATGTCCTTTAGATGCTTAATGAGTCATATACATTTAAAATTTTATCCATATCCTGAACGTGCAAATTTGAATATAACAGGGTAATATTTTCAATGTGAGTGGACAGAGCAATAGATTCATAACTATCTATGTAGGTAATCAGAGATGCCCAAGAATAAAACAAAAAGTGAACCACTTCTGATGTCAGCTTGCTGGAGATTTTTCAACACAAGCAGTTAATCACATTTATGAAAGTAGACAAAAATTGTAAAGCACAATGACGCTCTAGATGTCTAACTTCTACTTGGGAATGTGGGCAAAGGGGACACTTACATTATAGAGAAACACACACACAACCAAATTCTTATAAAGATCTCTGCTAATCTGGAACAATAGCTAATTGAAAATCAGTATTTTCTGAATTCTTCACTGGGAAATTTTGCCATTCATTGTACTTCCTACCGAACTTATATACCATGTAAAATATGAAATAGCACTGAAAAGTTTTCTTTATATAAAAACATTTTATAATTATGTTATTCCTTTAAATATATACGTATATATATATATTTATATATAATTTAATAATATATTATTATCTATATTAAAAAATATATAAAATTCATGTGTGTGTGGAAGGTATGCAGATGCCCAAGGAAGCCAGAAGTCATGTCAGATTGTGTAGAGAAGGAGTAACAAGTGTTTGTAAGCCTCAAACTTGTATTCTAGGAACTGGACTTCAGTCCCCTGACAGAGTAGTTCTCTTAAACACTGAACCATCTGCCAAGCTCTCACGTCTGAGTTTCTTACATACATAAAACTTCAAAGTTGTGAATGCCTTAGGAAACCATGAAAATCACACTCTTGTTTTATAGTAACAAAACCTTGGGTCAAAATGTAATTTTACCAAGATCACAGAATTTGATAGTTGGTAAACCAGGACTAGATCTTAGAATTTCCTCCATACAAATTTAACAATCTTTCTCCATATTATCTATGTTAAAAGATAAACTGTCAGTAGCTTTGCTAGTTTCTAAAATGGGGTTTCCTCTTTTCCTTTGTCCCATCTTCACAATCACCTGAAAAATTTTCCATTAATTTTATTTGACAGTTTCATATCTGTATGTAATTTATTCTGATTGCCGTTCCCCACTCTTCCTGCCCCATCTGTCACTCTTGGTCTATTCCTTCTAGCCTCTTTTCCAGATTCACAACTTGGAGGTTGTTGTTGTTGTTTGTTTTGTGACTTATTTAACCCAAACACTTTTTTTTTACACATGCCACTGAAAATTCCTTCTCCAAACATCACTGCATCTAGAAACTCAATATTAAAGTCAGACATAATTTATCTGAACGTTTGTGTCTTCAATCCTATTAAAGTCTCTTTAGTAACTGAAAATATATATTAGCATCATTTGGTCTAAATTTTAATGATCCCCCCCTCAACTGGACAAGCCTGGTTTTCTCGGTGATGATATAAATTTCAAGTCAAAAGTTATATAAGGCAGATAGGAGACCTTGTAAAAGGCTCTCATTGCACATGTTGACTTTGGACCAACTAAAGATCCATCTGTGGTTCCTCCTTACACCCACTCCCACCTTTTGTTCCTGATACTACTTACCATTTTTTTGCATAAATTGTCTTACTCACTGTCATATGATTAGAAAATAAGGAGGCATAATTGGAGAAGAGGGAAAAAAAAAACATTCTCTGAGAGTTCATTCTGAGCCTGGGTCTTTTCCTTTTGTGTCTTATATATTCAATATAAAAATATTCTGTTCTGAGAGTTAGCTTTACTTTCTGTCATAGAGAGCATAATATCACTCCATTCGTTGACATATTACATTGCAAACAGATGTGTTAGAGCTCAGTGCACATCTCTCTGGTACTAAGAGCTATAATCTTTCCACAATGTCTTGTGATTCAGATAATGGTCGTAAAAATGAATTTTTAAATACTTATGAACACTAGGAGCTCATGAATTTAAACAATCATAAAATCAGTCATGAACACAGCTCTAAATTGTGTATTTTTATTACTTCTTTATTTTTGAGATTTCCATATAATTACATAATTTACCCCTTCCCTTTCTTCTCTCTAACCCCTCACCCCTTATACTCCTCCTTGCTCTTTGTCAAATTCATAGCTTCTTTTTATATTAATTGTTGTTATGTGCATATATATGTATATATATACATATTCAAAAATATATAAATACAACCAGCTCAGTCTGTATAGTGTTACTCATGTGTATATTTCCAGGGCTGACCATTTGGTACTGGTTAACTAATTAGCATAATTTTCCCTGGGGAAGACAATTTCTCCCACTCTTGGTGTTCCTTAGTTGCCTCTAGTTCTCTGTGTAGGTCTGAGGCCTTGTGTTCCTCCCTTCCCACATCCACCTTTGCATGTCTGCATCTGTAGCCTTTATTTGGCTCATGATTAGTGAGTCATTCTGTGTGACTGTCTCCACTGCTTAGGGTAAAATTCAGAGTCAAAAAATTCATCTTCAGCATCTCAATCTTTAGCAATATACCTTTAGTTTTAAGTTTGTATTGATTTGTAAGTTAATAATAAAAATGATTAACTGGCTAGAATGTTGGTGGACAAACAGATAGTGTATGCATGATGCATTATACATGAGAGTGATTTGTGTCTCAATTCCTTAGAAATAAAAGTAAGATCTTTAACAAACAGAAATATTTACTCCAAATTCTTGCTCTACCAATAGATGATAAAGGTCATGTCTGGGAATAAATGATACAGACTTGCCTGCTCACCAGAAAAGTTTAGCACTAAGCCAACTCTAATTATCTCTTGACTTTAAGTATGTATTATTTATTGGATCTCATAAGGGGATTCTCACACTTGTTTTTATTCTTTGGAAGACAAGGCTTACCATTAGTGATTGCACTATCAAGATTCTAGGCTATTAAATTTAGATTTTAAAAAGTTTAGATAGCTAAAAGAAAATGCAAACTAGTTGGTGAGCTATTTCTTCACAGTGAGGCACGCTGGTGATGTGAGCCCAGGCCCTTCATCATAGGTGAAGAATGGTCAGAAAGGCCCTAAGACTCCGTGACATACTCACCACAGCTCCCTCCTCACAGCACAGCGGGTCTTGACTATAATAAAAGAAGAGTTCAGAGCTCAAGTCATGCTTGAGCATATAACATTGATACGTTTGGCATGTTGGTGGTGCTCAAGATGAACAGGTTAGTTCACTGAGTTGACTTGATGTTTCTGTTTATGCCCATTGGAAACATAAATGTTTCTGGGTACAAATGGATGTTCTAGTCAAGTGTAGTCTAGTGTTGCCTTTTGAAAGTCCATTTATGCAAATATGAGCACAAATCACTTCAGAATCTACAGAGAAATGAGACTGCCATATCACCAGTTCCTCAAAAGGTTAAGTCAAGATCTGGATAAAGTTGATGAAAATGATGGATGTTTTATACTACCTCCATGTGCTAATTTTATCCTGATCATCAAGGAAGCTAATGCTTGATTTTTAAAGTCATTCTCAGAGTTTTTGTGACTATTAGAAGATAAAATTAGAAAAAGGATTTAAAAGAGAAGTGTTTCAAGTACTCTTTATGTGAGTCTGTTCATTTGAGGCTGTTAAAATTGATAGCTTTTAAGAATGATAACCATGGATAGCTTGATAAAATAATCTGTACTTTGGAGGTTGATCTACCAATACCTACATGTCCTTTTAGATAGTTCACAGACTTCATCAGAGAATGGTGTGTGCGCATGAAAGAAAACACCGAAACTCATCTAAAGAAATGTTTTCCAACATCAATGTAAGTAGAAATTCACATTCATAGAAGACCAACTAGAGATCCTAGGGCCACACAGCATATCTGAGAGAAGCAAAAACTTGCTGGTTTTTATTAAAGGTATAGTAAAGTTCACAGTTAACAAGTTATAAGGGGCAGAAGCAGAGATACTAGGTTTAAGAAAAGCATCTTTCTCATTTAATTCCTAATGCATTTGCTCATAGTGGAGTGGATAATAACATTGACTATGGAGCTAGATTTACCCACTTCTAGCATTAATTGTCTTACAGTTTTATATAGATTTACTCAGCTAGTCCTTCTTGTTCCATTGTTCTCATCTGAGAATAGGGATGACAATAGGATCCAGCTCTTAACATTGTCATCATTACTTAATCAGTTAATTCGTGTAGATCCCTGATAAAAAGTGCCTAGCATACAGACCCATCTTGAGTACCAGCTCTCATTTTAATTAGTAGTTACAGGAAATTGACTGTGGGATCCGTCATATGCACTGACTCTCAGGAAATACTAGCTAGAAAAGAGACTCAGTAATGTTCTTTAAGCAGTTTTTAGAAATGAACAGCCATTGGTAAAACTAGTATCTACAAGTTGGAGAGTCTCCAAGTGTACTGGGGGTAGACTTATTCACGCAACTTCCATCAGAATTTGGAGAGAGCCAGCTACAGGCCATAGCCTACATCCCAGGTCCCAGGACAACCCTTTTCTTGCTTGTTTGATCTGCTCTGAAGCTCCCTTCTTTCTGAGATTATCTTCCTGTCTTCATACGTCAGTTTTCTGTTCCCTTGTGCAGTGTCTGTGTCAATGGCCATTTCAAAATTTGTTTTTGTTCCACTATTTTTAATTCTAATTCTACTTCTAGGCTAGAGAATAACAAAAAAAAAAAAACTTTTTAAGACGTCTCAGGCATCAGTTGAAGTTTATGAGTACCACCACAGAGTAAGAATTAGATGTCATGAAAATGGGAAACGGCTTTCTTTCCATCTCAAGATCACAAAAGATCATCATATATTTATAACTGTTGAATCAGTGTGCCAGTCTTTTTTGTTTGATGAAATCTATATATTATCTGTCATCTATCTATCTATCTATCTATCATCTTCCTATTATCAATCTATGTATTTTTCTATCATCATCATTTCTTAACTATTATTTATCAATCCATTCATCTTCTATCCTATTTATCCATCCGTCTTCTATCTATCTTTATCACGTGGTTAGTCACACCTACCTATCATCTATTGATCTACCATCTGTCTGTGTTAGCTATCTGTGTACATACCTAAATCATCACATTATATTTACACTGTGTACTTTGAATATGCAATTTACAATATTTATTTGTCAGTTAATATTTTTTTAAAAAACTATAGTTTGGAATTCTCCATATCATTGAGTTATCTGACCAACAATTAATTAAAATTTTTGGTTCAGATCACAGAATCATGCTTCTGACCCATCTACACACTCTCTCTAGACTGCCTTTTGCATGTCCAGTTTCATGCTATGCTTAAAAAATAAAAAATTATGAAACATGACTTTGAAAATATTGAATCACAGTAATGAATACTAAGGCAAATTAATTGTTTTTAAGAAAGCCCTAAGAATTCACTCAGTAAAGAATCTATTTACCCTAGTCATTACTATTTTGTGCTCTCATAAAACTATTTTACTGAATGGTTAATAGTTAGAAATCCAATATTTGGTGGAAGAGTTTGAAGTTATTAATATTAGTTGGTGTTCTTTACACACCCACCCAGTACTCATTTGTACTCTTTAATCAAGGAAAACATGTTCCAATTTGCCTGAGACATTCCCTGCTCACTGCTGACAATCTATTGCAATAAATGTCCCTGTTTCACTCTTAAAAATTCTTTGTTCTTTAAGCTGGGCAGTCTTGTTGGTGCATACCTTTGATCCCAGCACTCGGGAGGCAGAGGCAGGTGGATCTCTGAGTTCGAGGCCAGCCTGGTCTTCAGAGTGAGTTCCAGGACAGCAAAAGTTACAACAGAGAAACCCTGTCTCGAAAAAAGACCAAAACAAAACAAATATAAAAATAAAAAAAATTTGTTTGGATGAGCGATTATAGATACTATATAGATACTCAACTAGTGAGGTATTTATTATTTATTTATTTTCCTTTTGCCTTTCTACAACCCAGTATGCCTACTGAAGTCATAATTTTTTAAATATAAATTATATCCTTTTATCTCTCAACTAATAACTCTCCAATGGACACCTAAAATCCTCGGCATGAACTCCAGATGGATTCCTTGAAGTCTATGAGCCTCAAAGTCCTAATGAACTGTTTTTTGGCCACATCTCTGGTGTACCCTTTACACCACTTGAACTTTCCATCCATCCTGCCTGAGCCCCTGACTGGTTCTAAAGTGGATCACAGGTGCATTTCTACATCTGTACCTTCACAGTTTCTACTTTTCACTTTTCCTGGAAATAAACTCAAACATCTATGATTTATTTCCTCATTTAATTTAGTTTTTTCAGTTATTTTTTTTTTCTGACTGGCCTGTTTAAGATGACTTTCTATCTATAGTTCTGAATTTCCCCACTATTGATTGCATTTTTCTTTGGCTTGAATGTTGTTTGAATTGTGTCTATCCTACACCAATTACATTAGCACTCAGATTATTTCCATTTAGACATATTAATAGACTCCAAGTATAGCATTTATACTATTTTTAGTCCTTCAACACAAACTTGAAAAACTAGGTATAACTGCACACCCTTGCTCACTTTAGAAGACTGACATTTTAAAATAACATTGCCAATTTCCATATAGCATCTCTTTCCTGCTAGATACTTTGATTGGCAAACACTTGCTTTTGACATATGTGTGCGCTCTTTTGATGAATATGAATGCAGGGTATCTACTTTACTTTGGGAAACGAAGCTGTAATTGAATCAGACACTTAGACGTTCAGCATCTTCTAGAAATCTCTCAGTATAGCTCCTAGCCAGACAGAAAAATACATTAAGGAAGAAAACTGTTTCAAATTCAAGTGCATTTGTGGATGGAGGAACACCTAGCACGGTTCAAGTTTCCTTGTGTCCTTCTGTGGACATCTAGTAGGAATCTCAATCACCAGCATCACCTCACCTAATACATTTGTGGAGCCTGAGCAGAGGTAAACAGGAATAATGTACCACTATCTTATACAAAGGATGTCCATGCTTCAAATAGTGCTGCTGCTAAAAAGAAAATCAAAGCATCTAGGACATGTCTAGCACTTCCCTCTGCTCTACCCTTTCCCCTAAAGCAATGTCTTAGTACAAGGCATCAGCTTTGCTTACATCATCTCTAAGCTAAGCATACCCCACATTTCAGGCTCAGAGTAAAGTATCTCTCTAATAAGATTCTGGTTTGTTTTATTTTGTCCACTCCAGGCCAATGAACATAGATAGAGAGGCAAAATGAATACAAGTCTAGAAATGAACTCGGCTCTATTGAACTGACAGTCATTTTAAAACTTCATTTTGAAAGAGTCTATATGGTTTATATCCCTTGGACCACATTCATCTGACCAACACACAAGAGTACAACCATTTTACTCCAATGTGCACCACAGAATTTCCCAGGGCTCATATAATACAACATAGTCTACAATGATGAAATAGTATTCCTTTCACATACCTGAGAAGGACTTGGACTTTTGTATAATAGCTCACAGACTTTCTTTCCTTTTACCACATCCTCACCAATATTACTAAATTTAAACAACTCTTTCTCAGACACATTTTGGAAAATCTGATTTGAAGCTTGCATCTTTGCTCAACCTTTGAAGACACACTTTTCAGTCTATGCAACTAATATTCACAGTGTATTTCACTAGAAAATAATTCTATCAAATAATTATGACATACTTTGTATCTACACTCAAAATTATTATGGGGGAGTGAGAACTTTGGAGGAACATATTGGTTACATTAATTATTTATTTAGCCTGTGTTTGTCGAAGTAGTGTAGGGTTCTTCACTTTGGTCCTGAGACATATTAATTGATCATGTTAAATATGTTATTAACAGTGGTCAGACTTAGCTTTTTCTCATGTAAATTTGAGTGTATGGATTTTTTTCTCACTTTTTTATGTGTGTGTGTGTGTGTGTGTGTGTGTGTGTGTGTGTGTGTGCATGCGTACACATGTGTGCATATATCACGCTGTGCTTGTGGAGATCAGAAGACAAATTGGGTGTAGGTATTCACCTTTATCTTGTTTAATCTAGGTCTCTCTCTGTTGGAGTTCAGAAGATAACTTGGGTGTTGGTCCTCACCTTCTATCTTGTTTAAGACAGGTCTCTGTGTGTGTGTGTGTGTGTGTTACTTCTGTGTTCTCCAGACTACCTAGCCCAGGAACTTCTGGAGATTCGACTGTCTCTGCCTCTCATCTCTCTCTAGGAACACTGGGTTTACAGATGCACACTAATGCCTGGCTTTAAGTGATTGCTGGGGACTTGAAGTCAAGTCCTTGTGACTGTGTAACAGGTGTTTTTACCTACCTAGCCCTTCCAATGTTTTTAATTGTTCAGAAAGTTATGCCATACAATTTATGAATTACTGTGGTTGTTAACTGATGATGTGGTATTGTTTTCTGATAATATTTTTAAGTGAAACTTATTCAGGTCTATAGATTCCTAGGAGCTGAAAGTACTCTGTTATTTGTTTCTCTAATCTTTATTGTCTTCCATTTCTCCTGTTGGTTTCACAACTGATCTCTCTCTTTAAGGCAAAAAATACTTAAGATAATGAGAGCAAAGCCATCTTTGGGGAAACAATATAAGATGCTGAATCTGTGGTGAGGAAAAAACAAGTGTTAGAAAATGGATTTGACATGTTCCTTTGCATGTTCACAACAAAAAGGGAGGAGAAAAGACGAGTTTCATTACACTGTTCTTGCAAAACAACAACAACAACAAAAAGCCTAACCGGTTTTTATTGCCTTAGTTAAAATACATGATTTTTATTAAACTAAATGCACAACTCACAATATTGTTGCATATTTTACATTAAATCCCCAGAGGACCTAAGCTCATAAGCATAATCTAAAATGTAAGTTGAATATCAAGTGGGTTTCTTCTGCTTGGTTTTAGATTTATGAGTTAGAATTTACATGGGGATTGAACATGTGTGTGAGAATTACAATACTTCCATTTAAAGATTTGTTGGGGACGTTTACTTTTAGTTATATTTGAAATTGTTTAAGCCCTGTTGGGAAAAGGATGCATAGACCTTGGCATTTTGTATTGTTTGCAGCTGTTGGATTTTTGTGGAGGATGTTGATTGGTAATGATCTGCATGTACTGTCAGTAGACCACCTGAGGAATCGTGAAAGGATAAATACACCTAAGCTCAGATGTTCGGGATTCCACTGGAGATTGAGTATGGTGGCTGGTCAGGATGGTGGTTCCCTCTACTGAGGTCTGGCACAGTTTGCACCTATGAAAATGCCTCCATGTCTTCCTCACTGAGCCACCCCAACAGCTGCAATGTACTACTACAAGATTCTTATCTCATTTTGGTCCAAATCCCCATTGTCTATGACATTGCAGAGCACTGGAAAGGCTGGTTAGAATTTCCATATAACTTATTCAAACATGAGCAATATGACAAGCATGAAGAGAATGGAAATATAGTCACAAAGACATGGTTTAGCTTTCATTTCTGAAAAATGTCCATGTGACGACAGGAAAATATTCATTTTCAAAGAGCAATTAATATTTCTTCTTTAATTAGCTGACACTTGCAAGGAGTGTTTCAAGTGATTAGTTTATTAAACATACAAAATTAAATAAATGTAATCTGGAATAATAACATTTTTTCTTACCACTCGATGGTACTATACAGACTACTTTTCACATATTAATTTGATTTATTCTTACTCTTAGTGGCTAAGAAACACATATTAGACAGCATGGCACAGAAGCTAAACATAGACTTTCAATTCTGCTTTGTTAGTTTCTTATACGGCCACATCATTTAATCATGTGGGCACTGGCATCACCATCTGTAATATGGATGATTATCTCATAGGATATTTATCAGAATTAATGAATGAGTACATGATATTGGCTTAGAAGTGTAATCAGAGAGTAGTAAGAATTCAAAAACTGTCAAGATTTTAGTAACTTGTCCCCAGTATGTTGGCAAATGGCATAGGAGGCATTTGAATATGAATTTGTCTGAAGCTTGAACTGAAGTTTTCAAAACACAAAATTTGCTCTTCATCTTACAGAGCGTATGTTATACATATGGATAATGCACTGGTAAAATTAGCTAAGATTTACAGATAGTTTGATAAAATTATGTTTCTTGACATTAAATTCAATAGCTTGCTATTGAAAGTGCCCCCTAATGCTGTTTCATTTATGGTTACATCTTGTCTCTCAGAGGGCAGGCTGCTACGTGAAGAGACTGGAGTTATGACATTGTACATTGCCATTGTTCCTTGTCATCTAATACTTGGCTCTGAGTAAGCCTTCAGTGGATTCTTGTCTCATTTTCCCCAAAAACACACCATTCAGAAAATAGTTTATAATACTGATTGTTCCTGGGTTTCTTTTTTCTTTTTTTTTTTTTTGGTGATAATGGTATGACTTTATTTATATACTACTTTTATGTCTCTTTATTATCATAAATGTAGAATCTGGAGAGATGATCCAGCAGTTAGGAGCACATGTTTCTGGTGAAGAGGAAACAGGTTTGATTCCTAGCACCTGTAGAGCAGCTCAAAACTTTCTGCAACTCCAGTTTTGGGAGATTTGACGCCCTCTTTTGGCCTCTGGGTACACTGCACATATGATTCACATCCAGACACATAGGCAAAACATATATACACACCAAATCAAATAAAATATTCATAAATACATATACGCCTGTTTATTTTTGATATTGGAAGTGATACTGTTCAGGATCACCTTAGTAGGATTCAGAGTAGATGGAAACTTCAAGTCATCTATACCATTCTAGAACATTCTAGAAGTGTAAGCATATTCTAGAAGTATAAGTACTATTCTTTCAGCACACTTAGTGGTCAGAAAATAATCAGACCTGGTGAAACCCAAACCACTCATAAGGATGATATTATCACAAATTAGTTATTATATTGTATTTTATTTTGTATTTATATTGTATTATATTGTATTTTGCCACCCTGTCTTAAAAAGATGGTGATTTCACAGAAAGTAGAGAATTATAGTTACTGGGTTCACTGTTTAAATCACAGTGATCAGCACACCAAAGAGCCAGGCTGAAGCTCTCACTGCTAGCCCCTAAGCACCCTTAGATTTCATTATTCGGACAACTGCCTCTACTCACAGACTTACTCAGGGATCTTCCCTTCCCAATTTCCTGAATCATGGATTGCAGTACAGGCCACAGTGACAGGATGTTTAAAGTAGGATCTGGAGATTGAACACTCGTTCCAATGCTTGGAAGCAGTTTGTCCACCCAGCTGTATTCCCTGTCCTAAAGTGAAGTTTATATTTGTACACTTAAACATTTTGAGATATTTTGCTTTGTGGTAAATTAATATTAATATATTTTCTGCATAAAATTATACACACTCTTCAGAATTCTTGATTGCCACTAGAAAAGTAAAAGGCAAAATGGCATAATTTTTTATTAAAAGAATCTTCCTATTGTTTTGAAAATTATTGCTATCAGAAGTTATATCCCCCTTTCAAGATGGCCATGTAGTGATTTGTTAAATAATATGAAATTTTATTTAGCAGTAACAGTTAAGAATCATAATGTCAATATGCATATTTTTTTACTTTAATAATTGTAACTAGGTCACATAAGATTCACACTAAACAGCATGAAATGTATAAAACATCCACAGGAATTCCATTTGTAAAGGAAAAAGTTCTATTTACACATGTTGAAGCTTTTAATAGGAACTTCTCATCAGTAAAGATTACGTAGGTTATCCTTTGATTTTTCTCCCCAACCCCCGTCCCTCCCTCCTCTTTCCTTCTCTCCCAGACAGTATATTGCTGTGTAGACCTATTTGGCCTCAAACTCAGTGCCCTCCTATCTCTGCCTCACCAGTGCTGGGGTGTTCAGACATCAACTAGCAACTCTGGCTTTTATTATTATTATTTTATCATCTTCAGCTCTAGACATGTCACTCCCATGTTACAATAAACTAGACTATTATGTTTTTATTGCAAGAGGAACTGTTTCTTAGTCTTGGCTGCATGTTGTAATTTCATAGAGTGGGTTCAGAAACTGAACCACCCTCATCTGGTCCTCATCAGTGTATTTAGTTCATTAGAGGTGCCACCGAGCCTCACTTTCCCTGAGGGACCCTAAGGTGCAGAGTTGAGAACCATGATTCAGTCAGGAGCAGCAAGTGGGGGAAGAAAGTCTCTTTTTACACAATAATGCAAAGTGCCACCTGAACTGGTCTCTTTGTTTTTTTTACTTGTGTAGTTTGAAAATATCTTGAATGATGTTCTGATGCACAATTTTACTCTACGTTGCCAGGAGAGAATATGTAACTTTAAGCACGTGGAAGTGGTATTTCTCAGGCAGGGAAGCTCACTTATGACCTGAGAGTCTAGAGAATGCCACTGTCATTCATTGACCTACAGAAACATGCCTCCCTGGTCTTCAAATCCCTCGCCAGAAGGTTGTTCCTCTAGTTTTACACTCTTTGTAAATGTTCTTGAGATTTTTGGTGTTCTGCCTGGAACCAATCAATGTCTCAAGTTTAAACCCCCCAGCAAGTTGTTTGGGTTTTTTTGTTTGTTTGTTTGCTTTTCTTGTTTGTTTCTTTTGTTTTCTTTTCTAGAATAATGAATGTTATTTTTTTCCTAAAAAGAGATAAGCTAAGCTTTCCTATGAATCCTATGAATTTCCAAATTGTCCATATTTCCAGAAAGAAAAGTACTTACTTTTCCTCTTCTATAACCTCTCTCTAGTTCTACAGGAATAGCATTTTCCTTCAAATCTCCTTAAGCACTGTCTTCTTCTACCTCTTATAATGTACCAAACTACAATAGAGCACAAAGTACCTCTTCTGGCTCTATCATGTAGATGGAAACTTCAAAGCTGTATTGTGTGCTATCTGGACACAAGTTAACTTTTCTCTTATACTTGGTCACCACAAATAGGCTTCAGATCTCAGGTTATTCTGACCTACAACGTTAAACCCATTCTATTCTCATACAAAGCACGTTTGTTCTCACAAAGTTAGATCTTAGGATCAATTTTCTACTGTCACATCCCACAGTTTAAGAAGTCATGAGTCACCTGTGTTCTACTATTCCCTCTGACTCAGGGTTTCTATTGCTGTGATAAAATACCATAATCAAAGGCAACTTGGGAATGAAATGTTTATTTCGTGCTACAACTCTCAGGTCACTGACACTCCATCACTGAGGGAGGTCAAGGCAGGATCTGAAGCACAGGCCATGGAGAAACTGTTTACTGGCATGTTCTCCCTGGCTTGCTTAGCCCGATTTCATACACAACTCAAAACCACCTGCCTATAGGTGGCACTTCCCCCCCCCCCCACTGTGGGACTGGCCCACCCACAGCAACCATTAATCAAGAAAAGGTACTATAGAGTTGCATACAGTTACCCGGTGGAGGCATTTTCTCAGTTGAGTTTCTCCTCCTAGATAACTCCAGCTTGTTACAAGTTGTCAAGAAACCAAGCAGAATACTCTGATTTTTTTTCCCCCCACTGTGGATTGAACATCAGCCTGGGAGGGAAGTGGGGAAGGAACACTAGGGGAAGTTGGAGGGAGGTGATAGGGGATGGATATTATCAATAGAAATGGTATGACTATATGGAGCTTCAAAGAATAAAACAGTATTTTAAAAGAAATCACAAATCATAAGGGCAAGGGGCTTTACTGTCATTAACTTTATTCATAAACGTTAAATATACTATACATAAAAATAGCAGCCAAACATTTCTATCACTTATATTTGTTTCTTGAATTTGTTTGTTAAAGAAAAAAAAAAAAGAAAAAAAAGAGAAAAAGCAAGAAAACAAAAAACAAAAAAACGGGAGCAGACATTTCCCATATGCTTAGCAGTATGCAAACGAGAGAAATGTAGCCAGCGACTTGTATGCATTGCATCTGTTCACAATGCTGGTGGCATCCTTTCTATGGACCTTTTACATATTGAGAATTGGGAAGGCCCCTGCTGTGCTTTCTCTTTTAGGAAACCGGCTGATACGGAGGGACTAATTGAGTATTTTGGAGCCACTCTTTTGTACTTTTCTAGGCCTGTTCCACTTTAGCTAAAGTTATGACAGCTTTGTTCTGTTAGCTTAGAATAAAGAATATACGATCTCTTTCATCTCCTCTCCCCACCCTTTTCTGTTCCTCTTACTTCTCTCTCCTATTCTTTTTCCTCTCTCCTCTCTTTCTCTCTCCCAGAATATTAGTGTTTTTACTGAAGTCTAATCTACTTTAGAAAGGAAAAAATGCTAAGTGTTATGATAATGTGTTATAAAGTTAACATATTACCAATGCAAATAATAGGTAAAATAATAATTCAGTGAGAAATCCATCTTTTAGTGCTTTGAGTATTGTGATAAGTTAATGATATTGTATTGTTCTTGAAACAAAATCACATCTCTTTTCTGCCTTTTTTGTTTGTTTAAGTGCATTGGAATGCTTACAGTTTTGAAGAACAGTATGTGTATGTCCTCTATATTTGTCAAACTTTTCTCCAGAAGAGTAATGGATCCAGAGAATATCTCTCTGCTCAGTATTGCAAACTATAGTTACTTATTCATCATTTTCCATGTCATATTTGTCATCAGAGAAGAAAAATTACATTAAATATTTCTCCTCCCAACATATTGTGTCACAAAATTAAAAACTAAGTTAAATGGAGAATCAGTTCAAATCTGACTTGAATAATACACACATTGTCTTCAACAAGATAAATCCTGAGTCCTAATTTCATGAATGATTTTAGTTTCATTTTGAAAACAACACATATGTTTTGTAACTACAGCTTATACTCTCCTCCACCCCCGTAATTTTCATGTGTGTTTGACAGATATAGACTTTGCTCACAATTTTAATAGAATTTCTTCATTTAATAGCTACAGTTTGATAATTATCCAGAATGGCATTTCGGAATGCAATGGAGATGATTGGCTGGCTAACCCATATTTCAGGAAATTAAGTGCAGTCACATAAATGCTGTTACTTTTGTCTTTGTGTCTGTGCTTTGACCTTGAATTCCTGACGTGAAGTTTTTTCTATTCTGGCACAAGCCACTCTTTTCAAAACATAACTGATGAAAAAAAAAATCATGATGATATTTTTTCAAGTCCTTAAGTATTTGCCCCTTAACAAAGAAAGAAAGAAGAAGAAAAAGCCAGAAGTACTCAGAAAAATCCAGCCCATATATCTCGTTTTAGCTACTTCAACATATACAGGACATATTTGTGAAGACAACCTAAAAACCTTTGAACAGGATGTGATCAGCCTCTGAGCTGCTGAAAAACACTGCAAAACTGACTTCAACTGCTAAAAGTAATATTGCCTTTTACCAAGCTTCCCTTGCTAATCCAAGAAGAATTAGCTGAGCATCTGAGCTTTTGCTGGCTTCTGAAGAATATGCAAGAAAAAAGACACATCAGACCCACCCTACCCTAAAGTACACACTGTTTATCAGAGCCTCTTGGGCTGCTGTGGCCCATTCCAAAATATGCTGGCAATATCAAGGAAGAAAACAGGTCCACGCAAATCTGAATGGTGACGGAATAGGACAAAGATATAATTTCTATGCCAACCTGTGTTGCCACAGGACAGTTAAACTATCCTGTCTGGTGAAGGAATAGCCAGTCAATACTTTAGTCATCAGCCTGAACCCAATTATCAATCTCTAATTATTTTTTTCAAAAATATTTTGGCATCATCTTTAAGAACATCAAGAGCTCAGGAGGAAGCAGTGGAGTTTCATCTCTTATATAAGTTTCACGAAAGCTTTGTACCTACCTCTGTCAAACCTTCTCTGTCTGCCTGAGCTGGATGTGGCTCCAAACAGCTCTGAATGGCTGCTCCAGATTGACCAGAAAGAAAGAACCTGGGATGTTTGTCAGTAGTATCTCTAAGCATGGCTGCATAGCTGGATCTCAGCTTATCTGTGCCTTTCGGCTTTCGCTTCCATACATGGATCTGTTCCCAACAGTAACTCCAAGCTGTCGAGAAGCTATCTGGCAGCTCTCAGCCTCATCCAACACATGGGTGATAAAAATACACATATAGACATCCTCCCAGCCAGCCCGTTTCCCACCCACAATCCTGCCACTACACACTCTTACAAATACGCTTTAGAGATTGGCATTCTTATTCTCCAAATTTGGGCGTATAATCATTTTCTACCTGATTCACACACAAAGCTTGCAGGATATGGACTTGCTTAACTCTGGTTTCTTATCAGATTCTTCACACTGAAAGGCTTAGCAATAAGATGCTAATGGGACCTGAGAGACGTTTAATGAATGAATGAATGAATGAATGAATGAGTGGCTGAATGAACACTACTCCCTATTGAACTACATATGAATTAATGGAGTTATGCTTGATATACTTATTTAACTGGAAATGATTCTTCACCCTCTGGGTGATTCACTTTAAAGGAAAAGGTAGCAGAGGGTCAAAGCTGTCAAAATCTCTCTGACAGGAGAGGCAGGTTCTTATTTAAAAGGCTTTGCATTTAGACTACTTTGGCAACTGCTGTAAGCTAACAACACTTTGAGAAAATGAGATTTAGGAATTCTTTTTTACTGTTAAAGAGCATAAACCTAAGTGACTGATAGTTGTTTAATTTGCTCTTTGTTGATGATACTAGCCTTTGTGGCATATAATTCTGACTTAATTCTTAAGAGTAGAGAGGGTTCCTCTTAGTGGATTGTGGATTGAGCCTTCTACTTTTGTTTGTTTTTTGTTCATTTGCAATTTAGATTCTCATGTTTTAGATTTTGTTTTTAAAAGTGGAGTTATACACCTTTGTTCTTGAGATCTCTAATATGTGGCTGCAATCCCTAAGTTCATCCTGTTTCTTTAGTTAAAATTCAACTACATTGCTTCCCCTTCTCTATCCTCCCTCCAGTCCCTCCTCAATCTCCAACTCCTATGACCCCCTTATTCTCTTGTTTCAATTTATTGTTATGATTCTGAAACAAGAAGCCAAAATATTGAGAGAAGAATTTACTAATGATTTCTATTAGTATTTTTTAATGTATTGAAACTATTCTAGGTTCTCTTGTTTGAAGACACACACAAAACTGAGGCATACAGGAAGAATTTATTTTAGCCACTGAAAAAGAAATCAATTTGCTGAAAATAACCCATTGGAGAAAGAGATGATGATGAAAGAGAGATGCTCCAATGTTATTGCTGAAGGTGTAATGCAGGAGTGTGTATAAAATATCTTAAAATTTATGTGTGCTTACAATTTTCTATTATAAGTTAAAAGGACAAATTGGTGTAGTGAGGCCTTCCTGCAGTCCCAGCACTTCGGAAATTGGGGCAGAAGAATGAGAAATTTGTTATCCTTACTACACAGTGAGACTAGGCCATAAGAGACCCTATCTCAAAACAAACAAATAAACAAGAAAGCAACACCAAAAGAATCAAGGGACAAAGAGAATTAAGAGTACAAAAATAGATATTAGAAGAAAGTACAGAATAAATGTATTAGTGGAAAGCTTGAGAAATCTCAGTATTGAGACCTGTAGAAAAGCACTAAGTTCAGAACAATGAGGGCCAATAGGTAATATTATGTTTTTTAAAATTAGGAACATTGTATCCCTACCTCAATATCTCTCCTATTAAAATGATAAGTTGTAACAAAAATTGAGGTAAGATGTTATTAAAAGCCAACCTAATATAGCTGAGTGTGAGGGATGTTTGATGGCCACCTAATTTAGGAGCTGGTAATTCTCAATCTTCCTTTGTCTTTGTCTACTTTCTGAGTTCTAAGTAAAATTCTTTATTGTTGCCTATAACTAAGAATGAGCAAGTAACAGTGTTTTGGGTCAAATAGGCTTCAACAGGAGACCTGTGGGTGACATTTCCAAGAAAAGTCTTCATTCATCTGTTGAATGGAGAAGGGTTCAAGCTTTGCGTCTCTCCACAAAATTCCTCTTGAAAAAACTTGAAGCCTGAAATTACAGCAAAGGTCAACAGACTTGAGCATGGAGGCTTACAAGGAAAGACAGAGTAGAAGACAGAATTCAGCAATAACAATGCTTCAATTCTTGTAGCTACAGGAAGCCTGAGGTAATGGATCTTGCCATGAGAAAGAAAACCATACTTAATGGAAAGCCTGCACTCAGGTAAAGAACTCAGGACTCAGATGAAAGGGCTGGGCTCTGGTCATCAGTTCACCAGCTGATCCTTTCTGATTGCTCATGTCATAGAATTCTATTTCCTCCTCTGTCAAGACAGCAGTCATTCTTCTTAGGACAGACTGTATTCTACAGACTACTATGTTTCTGTGTCTTAATGCATTGTAAGGTGCTAGATATTTATTCCACAAGGTGATTGATACACAGGCCTCACAGTGACTCTGCAGCTAAATATAACAGCGATGGGGCGTCTGCTTTCTGTCGAGAGGATTTGCAGACATTTGCTTTGACTGGCTGAACTTCAAAACTCTTGGGAATTCTGCTCTGAGGGTAGGAGCATCCAAGGTATGGGGTGCTTGTGTATTCCAAATTGTATTTGCCATTTTGAGCTTGCCAAATTGAATTGGCATGTTCTTGGTGAGTTTTGCATCAAATGGGCCAGAGTCCTGATTTGCCTTGGATAGGCTGTACTCTAGGGAAAGAGAAGTCCCAGGAGACTCATGCCTATTCTATTTCTTCCCTACAGGTCATTTAATAGAAAAATATCTCATGACAAAAAAAAAAGTTCTTTCTTGGGAAAGAGGGCAAAAGGTTTTCCATGAACCTTGTGGAGGTTGCGACTTAATATATTAGAATCTATCTGCTTAGCTCTGGGGATAAGAGGAGAGAACAGTTATCTGGACATGCTATTTCTTATGGGTACTCTGCAGAGGCTGCTCTTTCGATTTAATGGTTGGTATTCTGTTGAAAGTACACACACACACACACACACACACACACACACACACACACACACTTTGGTTTCAAAAGAGTGCATTCTGAGTCTTGTGAATTAGCTCAGTTTCTCTTTGAAGACTTTACTTACTACCACATACTCTAGCTGACTCATAACTCACTATTAACTTGCTGCCTTTGGCATTTAAATTGTAGCTCCCAAAGGACAGGAACTTTGTGCTGTGTTCCTGTGCGTCTCCAGCATCCGTCAGCGTCTGTACTATACTAACCAAATTGAGCATAGGTTTATTGAAGAAATCAATACACTGCCAAGTAAAAAATGGATAATTGATAGTTAACTATCGACTAGTGACCATTAACTTGGCTGCTCTCCTGTTGTATAAGAAGATATAAATCACAGATAGACTGCTTTCCATGTGGATAAATATTCTGAGAAGATGCAGGAAAAATAGGATCAGAAAATTTCAATAACATTCTAATTTTGGCAAATATCCTTCGGTTCTCAGTTACTCAAGGATACTGGCCATTATTTAATACTGATCATTTGAATATCTGATTCAAATTATTAATATGAAATACGGGATTTGATACTTATTTAGTAAGAAACATGATTTTTAAAAATACTGCAAATACCCAGTTACTGGCGGATCCAATATTTTCTTTCCTGTCTAAGAATAAAGAGGAATCATTCATGAAAGATTTAATAAATCACACAAAATTTGGAAGAATGTTGAGGTAGATGAATAGAGAAACGTTCAATTTCTTTCAGGATTTAAAGCAGTTATCATTAATAACTATGAAGCAGAAATTAAAGAAATATATTCATTCATGTATATTTCTTCTTATATTTAGTTCATACAATGCTGTGAATCAGTGGCTAAGTCCAGGGTTCAAGACTGGGTACCTGCAAAAAACAATGTGTGCTTCTATATAAGTGGGAAGAGTCCGAGCAAGGTACTTGTCTCCTCTTGAAGAGTTGCCTCAGAACTCGCCCCCGCTGAGGTTTTCTTGACTGTCCTCAGCAGCATAGTTGATACAGTCATTGAGATGTGTCTTCTTTGAGGTCCCTCAGCACATGTTCAGATTTCTATTTTAGAGAGCAGCTTTATTGATGCATAATCCACATGACATGCCACTCACTGAGTTAAGGTGTATAATTCAATGATCTAGGTATATTCACAAATGTGGAAGCATCAACATAGTTATTTTTAGAAAATTGTTATTACTTCCCTGATTCTCCATCCTAGCCAGCCCTAAGCCATCATTATTTAGTTTTTTTTATAAGTTTTCTTACACAGGCTTCTATATAGTTGGGAATTATTTTGTATAAAACGAAAGCTATGCATGTAACAGAATAAATAATTGTGTGGGGTTTTATGGCTGGATATTTTTATTTACTCTAATAATTTCGAAGTTTATCTGTTTGTAATATGTTCCATTCCTCTTTAGGCTGAGCATTATCGGGCATTATCATGTATGTGTATGTATAATTTCTGAGATGTTTAATGGTAAAGTCTATGTGTTAGTCATCTGAGGAGGTCCATGTTCATCAAAGAAGCCTCCAGTTTGCATCCTACCAAATGTGTATGAGGCTTATTTTTCTCCATGTACAATTCTTCTAGATTCAGGGTCTCTTGTAACCCTTTCAAGGTCTTAACCTTGAAAGTCTGATCCTTTTGCCTGTACTGCCGGAGTGCTGGGATTGCAGATGGCTGCCACCATGATACAGTACTGGGAACTGAACTCAGTTCTCTTCAGCATAGGCATCCATTCTGCCAGCTACATCTCCAGTTAACTGACAGTTTTTAACGATCTTTCTTAGCTATCCTAGGACATGTGAAGAGGTCTGTCCTTATAGTTTCTATCTTCAGGTCATTTATGACTAATTGAGAACTTATTACATGCTTATTTGCTGCTTATATATCTTCCTCATAGAAATGTCTACTAAAATGCTGGACTCATTTTTTTATTTTGTTTTTCATTCTAGAGCTATACATGTTCATTCAATTCAGACAGAATACCTTTATCAAATGTATGATTGGCAAAGAATTCCCCAATCTGCTCTGTTGTTTTTAACTTCTGTGGTGGTGTCTTTTGAAGAACAAAAGTTTTTAATTTTTGTGATGTTTGGTTCATTATTTCCTTCCCTTGTTCATTCTTCTGTGTAACTGTACCTAAAGACCTCATTGTCTAAAATCAAGATCATGAATATTTGCTTCTTTGTTTTATTCAAGAATTATATGGATTTAGATCTTAAATTTCAGCACCTTTGATCCATTTTCAAGTAATTTCTCTGTTTTCAGTGGTTCTTTTTTTTACAACGTGAGGCAGGCATTCTACTTCATTATTTTGCATTGGATATTTAGTTACTCCAGAGCTGTTAGTCGAGATTGGCTCTTTTCATCCATAATGAGTTATCTATTTAATGAGTTGATGAAAATCAATCAACTGTGGTTATATGGGTCTATTCAAGGTCTATATGTTTACCTTGCTACTGGTGCCACCATCTTTGCAGTACTATAGCTTTGGAATAAGACTTGAAATGAGGAAATATGGCCCCTGTGTTTCTTTGCTATTTGTTGTGAATTTCAGAATCTGGTTTCAAATTCTGCAGTAAAGTCAGTGGTGATCCTGATTCAGACTGTACTAAATCCACAGGCTTGGGGAATGCTGCCATCTTACCAATGCTGTCTTCTGGTCTGTGGCTGGAGGATGTTTTCTCAGCTGTTTTGGTCTGCCTTTATATTTGAACAATG